>CM053508.1:98387067-98894894 GCA_028627145.1 Eidolon dupreanum | reverse complement strand
ATTTTTGCATCTGTGTTCATGAGAGATATTGGTCTGTAGTTTTCTTTTTTGGGTTATCTTTAGTATCGAAGTAATATTGGCTTCATAAAATGAGTTGATAAGTATGAAGTATTGCTTCCTCTTCAATTTCTTGGAAGACTTTGAGGAGAAAAGATATTAAATCTTCTTTGAATGTTTGGTAGAATTCACTGGTGAAGCCGTCCGGTCGTGGACTTTTCCTTTTTGGTAGGTTTTTAATGATTGTTTCCAGTTCCATACTGAAGATTGGTCTATTCATATTTTCCAGTTCTTCTTGATCCAGTCTTGGAAGGTTGTATTTTTCTAAGTACTGGTTCATTTCTTCTAGGTTATTAAATTTCGTGTTATATACTTTTTTGTAGTATTCTTCTATGACCCCTTGTCTTTTTGCAATGTCAGTCGTAATTTTCCCCCTTTCGTCCCCGATTTTGTTTATTTGTGTCCTTTCTCTTTTTCCCTTAGTGATTCTAGCCAGGGGTTTGTCAATTTTATTAACCTTCTAAAAGAATCAGCTCTTTGTTGCATTTATTTTTTCTGTTGGTTTTTTGTTGTTGTTTGTTTGTTTTCAATTTCATTTATGTCTGCTAACTTTGATTATTTCTTTCCTTCTGCTGACTTTAGGCTTCATTTGTTCTTCCTTTTCTAGTTTTTTTAAGATGAAGCATTAGGTTGTTTATTTGGGCTCTTTCTTGTTTTTGGAGATAGGCCTGTAATGATATGAACTTTCCTCTTATGACCACTTTTGCCATTTCCCAAAGTTTTGGTATGTTGTACTATTATTATCATTCATTTCTATGTATCTCTTGATCTCTCTTTTTATTTCTTCTCTGACCCAGTCATTCTTCAATGGCATGTTGTTTAATCTCCATGTATTTGTGGTTCTTCCTGAATTCTTTTTGCAGTTCATCTCCAGCTTTAAAGCATTATGATCAGAGAATGTGGTTGGTATGATTTCGACCTTCTTATATTTGTTGAGGCTACCTCTGTGTCCAGTATGTGGTCAATCTTTGAGAATGTTCCATGTGCATTAGAAGAGAATGTATAAGCAGCTGTTTTGGGATGAAAGGCTCTGTAATTGTAAATTATGTCCAGTTGGTCTAATGTGACATTTAAGGATGTTATTTCCTGATTGATTTTCTGTTTGGATGATCTGTCCATACCTGACAGTGGGGTGTTTTGGTCTGTTTCTCCCTTTAGTTCTGTTAGTAATTACTTTACATATTTCAGGTCTCCCTGATTGGGAACATAGATATTAATAAGTGTTATGTCTTCTTGGTGTGTGATTCCCTTTATCATTATGAACTGTCCATCAGTATATTTCTTTGCCTTTTTTATTTCAAAGTCTATTTCATCTGATATTAGTAGTGCTACTCCTGCTTTTCTCTGAATGCCATATCCTTGAAATATCATTTTCCACCCTTTCACTTTGAGTCTATATTTGTCTTTGGAGCTGATATGTGTCTCCTTGAGGCAGCATATGGTTGGGTTTTGTTTTTTGATCCTTTCTGCAACTTTGTGCCTTTTTACTGGTGAGTTCAGTCCATCTACATTTAGGATGATTGCTGAAATACGAGGTCTTCTTATAGTCATTTTATTTTTTGCTTTCTGGTAGCTTGGTATTTTCATTGCTTCCTTGTCCTCGTGTTTCTGTTTTCTTTTTATTGTTTAGCTATTGTGGGTTTTCCCTCTGGCTCGTCTTGTTTTATGCTATATACTTCAGTTCTGAATCTTTGGTGTGTGGTTACCATTACAAATATGAAAAGGATAGTTATATATATATATATATATATATATATATATATATATATATATATATATACACATACATACACACACACACACACACATACATACACATACAGTCATTCATTTTCTTCTGCGCATGCTTTATCTCCATTTCCCTTTGCAAATTTGGATCTTTGAATCTTCCCCTTTTCAGTCATTATTGTCTCATTTTGTCTCTATGTATGCTGTATGTTCATTACCACCTTGCTATAGCAATTCTCTTCTTATTGTTTAAGCTTATAATGTCCTGTTCTTAGTAAGGGTTGCACTCTGCTTCTATATGCCTGATAGTTACTTTACTCCTAATTATATTTTTCTTGTTGTTGTTGTTGTCATTTCATTTAGGTGAGCTGACCCCTTTCGGTATTTCCTGTAGTGCAGGCCTCGTAGTGGAGAATTCCCTGAATTTTTGTATTACCGGAAAGGTCTTTATGTCTCCTTCATATCTAAAGGAGAGATTAGCTGGATACATTATTCTTGCCTGGTAGTTCCTTTCATTTAATAGTTTGAATATTCAATTCCACTCCTTTCTGGTTTTCAAGGTTTGTGCTGGGGAGTCTGATGATAATCTAATGGGTTTTCCTTTATGTATTACCATCTTCTTTTCCCTGGTTGTCCTGAGAATTCTGTCTTTGTCATTTATTTTTGATAATTTTAATACAATGTGTCCTGGAGAAGGCTTTTTGGGTTGAGATAATTGGGTGTTCTGTTGGCTTCTTGAATTCCAAGCTCCAGCTCATTCGTTAGACTTGGGAAATTCTCTTCCATGATTTGTCTGAAAATGCTTTCTAGTCACTGCTCCTTTTCCTTGCCTTTGAGAATATCCATTATCCTTATGTTTCCTCTCCTGATGGTATCAGCTAGCTCTTGTATTTCTCTTTCATTATTTTTCATTCTTCGGTTTCTCTCTTCTTCCTTCTGATTTATTTCTAGATTTCTGTCTTTGCTATCACTGATTCTTTCCTCCATGTGGTCGACTCACTTTCCCAACCTTGCTATTTCACTTTTCAACTCTTGCAGTGTGTTTTTATCTCCATAAATTCTATTTTGGTTCTTTTTGAGGGTTTCAGTGTCCTCAATCTGCTCATCTAGTTGTTTTTTCAATTCCTGAAAGTGTTGGTATGATTCATTTCAGAACTCACTGAGTTTTCTTTCTGAAGTATCATCTGAATTCTCTATCATTTAAGTTGTATATTTCTATCTCTGTAAGCTTATTTTCTGGAATTTTTCTCTTTCTTTCTGAGTTGCCTTGTCACCTTGGTTGTTCATGGTGTTTAATGAACTATTTCTCTGCCTGAGAATTAATGGAAGTGTATTTAGCTCTTTTTTTCCAAAAAGATTTCTTATATAAAGTTCTCTCTTTAGTGCCTGTTGCAAAGAAGGCACTTCTCTTTTGTTTTTCAGTAGGTCTAAGGCATTTAAGCCTCTTGGATCCCTGCTTTATATAAATCTTATCAATGCCTTTTCTTTCTTATAGATGTTTAATCATGCTCACTACTTTCAGTCTCAGTCCTGTCAGTGTTAGTGACAGTTTCAGTAGCATTTGCTCAGAATCTCCTGGGGTTCTGTGGTGTTTGGTCTCAGAAGGTATGTGGGGAGAGGCCCTCTGGGTTGGGGGTTGGGGACTGGGGCTCAGCCTTGGTTTTGCCACCACGGCTGGTAAATATCAACTGTTGTTTTTCTGCCATCCCGCTTCTCTGCTTTCTGCCTTCATGACTGGGCCCTGCCGCTGGCCACGTGAAACTCACAACACTCCCAGGCAGGGCTGTTTAAGGAACCTGCTACACCTTCTCCCCTCCCCCTTCTTCTCCAGGGAGCTCCGGCTGCAAGAGGCAGCTTCTTTATTTTCCCCACCCTACCACCAACACCCGGGGTTCTGACCTGCAGTAGCTCTTATGCGCAGATCCCACACTCAGATGTGCTGGTGTGCAGTTTAGGTGTTTTTTGTTGAGTTTTAAATGTTTAGCTTATTGTCGTTTCAAGGGGAGAGATCTGGGGACATCTCTCCAGATCTCCTCCATGTTTCTCCAAACTCTCCTGAACCTTAACAAACTTTTAAGTGTGCAACACAGCGTCATTGGCTTCAGGCACCATGCATTATAGAGGATCTCTAGAACTGATTCATCTTGCATAACTGCGACTTCAATTTTTCATCATTTAAAATGAAATGATATAAGCTCACTATTTAAAATGTCAGGAAACAAAGATATATCAAAAAATAATTTTCCAAGCTATACCTTCAAAATGTCACTAGGATTAATATTTTACCTCTAAACATCAATTTAGGTAATCATAGTAGCATTCTGGCAATGTGACTGCTAAATAAAAATCTTCACTAAAATGTTCAACTTCAGAAGTAAACTAATATGAAACTGAAGGAATTATACTACAGATCTTTTTTTTAGTAATGAACAAAGAGTTCGGTCTTTAAAAGTTCCTTCTAAATCTAAAGAAAAAGTTATAACATATTAAGTTGTTCAAGCTTGTATGCCTTCTGTTTTTGCTAGATTTGTGGTATAATCGACAAAAATTGTTTATATTTAAGATGTACAACACAATGACATGATATACGTACACATAGTGAAATGACACATCAGGCTACAACTTCTTGATTAAACATTAAAGTGTGGATTCACACCTTGCTCTGAAAGACGTTTTCTGATTTTCCTTCCCGATCTGCGCATTGCTCATGTAGAATTTATACTGCCAAAGTTTGTAATGTTGTCTCTTGGTGGCCATTGTAGGCATCTTCTTGTTTGAGTTGGATTCTGCATTGTAACCTGTGCATAGCTCATTGCGTACCCTGTCCCTGCCCAGGTGAAGGGCTCGTTTTATTGTTGTAGTTGACCAGACTCCATGGATACTTCCCTCAACTTTATCCCCAAGAATTTGTGGGTTCATTTTATGTTTAAGGCCATTTGAATGCACAAATGACACCTGGACTGGACAGACAACTCTTCAGCTGCTCCTTATTGTAGAATTGCGTCCATCTCTCTGGCATCAAACCTTTCTGGAGAAATTGTAGAAAAACATGTTACAGGTCATTTTCCTTTTTCATACACTTTCTTCCTACTGAATCCTCATTTCTCCTTTTTCTTTGAAGTTTGGGACCTTAATAGGAGTGTGTCTCAGTGTTGATCATTTTCTCTTTTTTTTTTTAAGTTTTATCCTCCATATTTTTACATTCAGTCCTTAAATTGCAAGGATTTTTTTCTCTAACATTTTATCTTTGTTCGTATTCCCTATTTTGAGGAGATAAATGATCCTTATATACTTATACCTTTTTCTTCAATGGTTGTTTCTTATTTGTTTAGACATTTTTTATATAGTCTACATTTAACTGCCAGTCATATCCTCATGTCTAATATTGATTAAATCTGTAATCATGTGATCTTGGTTGTTAGTTTCCTTAGTTCCACAATATCCCATATTAATTTAGGTAACTATTTTAGATGTTGAATCTTGTAAGTTAACTCTATTTAAGCAGTTTGAAGAAATGGTGGGAAGCTCACTTTATTTCCTTGAGTTTTTCTTTTCACAATCAACTCCTGGTAATTTTTTTCTTTATTTTTATGTTTCATAGTTGTCCTGTCATTTTCTCTTATTCCTCTTAGAACTATCTTTTATCTATCTATGTTTTATTGTGATAAGAACACTTAATGTGAGATCTACCCTTCTAAAAAATTTTTAATGTGCAAAACAGTAGTACTATTAAGTATAGTATGTTGTGCAACAGATCTCTAGAACTTATTCATCTTGTAAATTTTATATCTATCTTGAAATTTTATATCCAATAAGCAACAACTCTATTTCCTCTCCCCCATCCTCTGGCAACCACCATTCTAATCTCTGCTTCTATGAGTTTGACTATTTTACAGATTGTATGGTTCTACTTATATGAGGTGTCTGTCCCTGTGTGGCTGGCTTATTTCTCTCCTAGCATAATGCCTTCGGTGCTCATTATGTTGTAGCATACAATAGGATTTTCTTCTCTAAGGCTGAATAATCTTCCGTTGCAGGTATATGCCACTTTTTCTCTACCCATTAGTTTATGGAAATTTAGATTGTTTTCATATCTTGGCTATTGTAAATAATGCTGCAATGAACTTGGGGATACAGATATATCTCTATGAGACCCTGGCTTTAATTCTTTCAGATACATTCTCAGTAGAATTGCTAGATCATATGGCAGCTCTATTTTTAAATTTTTGAGGAAACTTCATACTATTTTGCCAAGTGGCTGCACCCATTTATGGTCCCACCAACAGTGCACAAAGGTTCCAATTTGTTCACATACTCACCAACACAGTTACCTTTCACTTTTTTTAAATAATAGTTCTCATAAGAGGTGTGAAATGACATTTAATTGTGCTTTTCATTTGCATTTTCCTGTTGACTAGTGATATTAAACATTTTTTTACATACCTGTTGGCCATTTGTATGTCATCTTTGGAAACATGTCTATTCAAGTCCTCTACCATTTTTTAAATTAAGTTATATGGTTTTTGCTATTGAATTGTATGAGTTTTTTATTTTATATGTTAACCCTTATCAGTAGGTGGTTTGCAAATATTTTTTTCCCATTTTGAAGGTTGCCTTTTCATTTTGTCAATTGTTTCATTTGATATGCAAAAGCTTTTTGGGTCGATGTCCCAGTTGTCTGTCTTTGTTTTTGGTGTCATAGTCAAGAAATCATTGTCAAGAATGATGTCAAGAAGCATTTCTCATATGTTTCTGTTCAAAAGCTTTACAGTTTCAGTTCTTACACTTAAGTCTTTAATACATTTTGAACTTGTTTCATTTGTGTGTGTGGTGTAAGATGAATAGACTGTTGCCATTAAAGAAAGGAACTAGAACACGTAACACTGGATTGGAGATGAAATTGTTAGGAGTATGTGATGAACCTTGCGGAAGCTTTCAATAAAGCTTTCAGTGATGACTTATGTATATGCAGATTAGAGAGAGATGTTATTGAAACATGGAGGGACAGACTACTTCCTATTCAGTGGTGGAATACTTAGCAAACTGGTTGCCTCAAGTAATGCGTGGTAGGAAATGTACATTATGACCTTGAAGATGAGGATGTTTCTGGAAGAATAAAAATGTGGCCTCATTTCTTCTGCTCATGATTAAAGAGAATAGAAACATGAACTAAAGAACAAACTTAAGTTTTAGAGGAAATACGATTTCTCAGATAGGTTTTGCTGACCACAGAGGGTGCTCATGAAAGGGCTTTGAGAAAAGATCAAATTCTGGATGTGATGCTAAAACTCCTTATTAAAACTTGGGAGAAATTTAAGATCATGCCTGATGAGTGCTTTAAATCAGCTACAGATGTTTTAACTCATTTCCCATTTGCCCTGAGAATACTTGCTGGCAGCACTTGCATGCTGCAGCATTTACCCCAAGATAAGTCACGGATTATAGTCCTAAACTTCTTAAACTTACCCATAAAGGTTGCCATGAAATATCTTGCTGCTATTATTATTATTATTATTATTATTACATCACTCTAGTATATTAATAGTCTTTGGAAACAAATGACATCATTCTATTTATAACATTCTATTTTTAGTAGTGGTATTTCCATTTACAAAATATAGTAATTCACAATCACTGAAAATATCACATCCTAGAAAATGTAGCATTCCTACGCATGTTGTTAAATTAACACTAGCAGAGAGCTGCATTTTTTTCTCTAAACGGGAAAAGCATTAAGCATCCTGAAGGCATACCTGCAGGTTTCATGTTTATCTCATGTTTAAGCCCACAACCCTCTCTGTTAATAACAAAGAATCTATAATTTTGAGGACTGATGTCCACTAGCAGCCTCACAGAGGAGAGAAAAGTTTGTCTCTAAGAACTTGTGGACATGGCTTTTGTGTAATAAAATGGGTTATAAACTGATGTTTAAGAAACCCACAAGGTTTTTTTTAAAAAATCAACTTGGACTGAAAGGAACAGAGGCAATCTGAAATGTACCACTAAACTTCTATGAGCAGGCAACAGTCTAAGAATCAATAAGCTGCAAACGTAAAGAATATTCATGGGACGGGAAGGATGATTCCAGGCACAACGGAGATCCCAGTGGCTGGAAGCAAGAACCATAGAGAACTAAGAAGTAATATTGGGTCTTAATAGCAAAACTGGAAATACATCAGGCTGTATTTCAGAATTGCTATGGATCAATTATTCCTGTTTACGTCCCACGCCGGCTCTCCTCTTTGAGTGTGAGTATCTATTTTGATTGTCCCATCCTCTTGTCACTGTTTGATGTTGGGTTTAGGGAGGGGTGGTGGATACACTGTCTTTTAACTCATTGGTCCTCAGAGAAATAGGATCTGAATTTGAACCTCATCTATGCCTGGACCTGTGTAGATGCAACCCTGGACCTCAAGCCCAGTACTGTAAAAACGAGACTTTCTGTGTGTGCGTGGGTGGACATCTTGTGGGTGGGTGAGGAGTGCATGCAGGAGGAATTAAGTAGTGGCTAGAGCAGGCTGTGACTGTTTTTAAATGTCTGCAAGATCTTGACATTCCTGTCACTGAGAAGTGGCATTCATGTCACTTCTCCCTATAGCACAGGGGGCATTGACTATTTGGTATAGTAGAGTACAGCAGAAGTGACCGCACTGACTTCCAAGGTGGTGGGTCTCCACCTTTACTTGGGGGGAGGTGTGTGTGTGGTACCCTGGGCCATCACATAAGGAAGTTCACCTGGAGGGCACCGTGGTGAAAGGGAGCCAGACACATGATAACGGTAACTTGAATATCTTTCAACATCGGTAACTTCTAAGTCATTAGTTAGTCCCTCATATCTTTACTGTAGTTGTCCTCTTTCTCCTAGTCTTCTGGAATTGTAATTATATGTATTTTATACTCATATTCCTTGCTTTTGTGCCACAGTACGCTGATGGTCTATGGAGTTTGTCGACCTTTTTGTGTGTGTGTATGTGTGTGCACTTAAATCAGAATAGAGACAAATTCCATGCTGGTGTTCCCAAATCCTTTCTTCTGTTGTGTGCCATCTTCTGTTAAGTCATTCCAATGAATTCTTCATTTTAAATATTGTGTGTTTTAGTTATAGTGCTTCCATTTGATTCCTTCTATGGTTTCCCTTTTTTTCTGTTAAGATTCTCTCTATTCACTCATATTGGCTTTTTTCCTCCAAGAGCTAGTATTTATATATAATCCATAATGCATGCAATATAATTTTTATTATAAAAGAAAATTATTATAAAATCTTGAATTCCTAATTCCAAAACCTAGGTCGTAGGTGAGTGTGTTGTATCGCTTTGCTTCCTTCTTGATAATGAATCATGGTTTCCTTTTTTCCTCTGGGATTTTAAGGATTTTAATTAGATGTGATCTTGAGTACCATGCTAAGTGAAATAAGTCAGTGGAAAAGGACAAGAACCATATGGTTTCCTGCTTCTTTAATCTCAAATTTTTTATGGCGTGCCAAACATTATCTATAAAAACAGTAGAAAAAGAAACATGATTTATCTCTGAAAAGACTTGTACTTTCTTCTACCAGGGTGTTTAGGCTCAGATGAGTTGCATCAGGACCTGGAAGCCATTTAGTCAGCTGAGGGTGGTATCAGGCCTCTCTATCCATTGGGGATATTTCCACTGGGGAGAGCCAAATACGTCACACTGCAGTCTGCTACATCAGCCCTGGTGCAAATGACTTTTACTCCAATAAAATTCTCCTTCCTCTTATGTCTGCCATTGCCTCAGAAATAATATCACCTTTAGGTATCTGCTCAACAAGGAGGAGCTCATCTTTCTCTAGAAATTCATTTATTTAGACTCATTTTTATATCCACAGCTCTATGATCACTTTAAATGTTTTTCTTTTCAATCTGGTGTTTTCTTATTATAGTGGGTGTGCACACTTACATATTCTCAGGAGAAATGGAAATGCCTCTATGATAAAGATGTACAGTTTAGTCCATATATCACTTTATCTTGCGACTCACTGAATTATCAGGAATAAGGTAATAATGTGTGTGACCAAGAAAATCAGAGAAAATATTAACATATAATTAATGGTTGATGTAATAGCTGCTGTGAGCCAGATACAGACAAGAAACAGTCTCTGATCTCAAGAATCATTCCCTCAAAGGAAAAATTTGATGTAAAATTACATGCTATAACTGAAGACTGTATAACATATTGTGGAACCACAAACAGAAAAAGAAATAAGGTGTTTCAGATGCCAAGACCCATGAAAGGAAGATGTTGAGGGATCCACAAGTGATAGGAAAAGATACCTACAAATCCTATTGTCTGGGTAAATTTTACATTATTTAATTCTATTGATGAAACCTGGGTCTATGCAGTCTTTTAAAACAATGTGATGGTAAATATAGCTGTGTTGCTAATAAGTAGAGACTCTGGGTTAATTTGTTGTTGTTGTTGTTGTTGTTGTTGTTGTTGTTGTTGTTGTTGTTTTGTATCTTGAATTTTTATCTATGTTCTGCCTTTCTTCTGCCTTGTACTCACTGATAGGTAACAGAGAAACACACAAAGTCCTTATAAAGAAAACTTTCTTACTTCAGTGGGGGAGGCACCTTCATAAGGATATTCATAATGAATTCTGTAGAGGAATGATCATAGAAATTCTCAACCAACTTGATGTTGCATATAACCCTACAAGCACTGTGTCACCAAAGGACCTGAATGTGTTCCAGGTGGGAGAGAAAGCAGCTGGGAAAACAATGCCTATTGAAATGTCAGTGTCAGAGTGGGCAGATGGCAAGATTTGGAAGGACGTCACCTCATATGTCATTTACCTCACTTCTCAGGAAATCAATCAGATGGCCAATAGCAGCTTGGTGGATCTGATCTCCAAGGACTGGCCTGAAGGCCAGGCTCCCATTGCAGATATCCTCTCTGATCCCCAAAAGGTCCTCTTTATTCTCGAGGACCTGGACAACATAGAAGTTAACCTCAACATGAACGAATCTGCTCTGTGCAGTGACAGCAGGCAGCAGGTGCCAGGATGGGAACTACTCACCAGTTTGCTGATGAGAAAGATGGCTCCAGGGTACTCCTTCCTCATCTCATCAAGGCCAGATTGTGAGGCTGCTGTAAGAGCACTAATGAAGACAACAGACAAGTTCATGACCCTGCAGTTCTCCAATGAAATGAAGCAGAAGTATTTTACCTTCTTCTTCAAGGACAGTCACAGGACTATGACAGCCTTCAAGCTTGTACAAGAGAATGAAATGTTCATGGACTTGTACCAAGTCTCCATCTTATGCAGGGTCACTGGCATTGCCCTCAATTGGCAGATAGACATGGAGAATGATTTGCAACACTTCTGCCAAACACCCACAGATACATATGCCCATTTTCTTGCCCATACACTGACATCTGAGGCTGGAGTTCCTGATAATCGGTACTCCCTAGTCCTACTGTAATGTCTGTGTTCACTGGCTTCAGAAGTACTGTCCCATAGATACACTGCATTTTAGTGAGAAGGACCTCAGATGTGTTGGGTTCACCAGCGCTGATGTGTCCACACTGCAGACCCTCAAGTTTCTTTTGCCAAACAGTAACCATAAAGGTAATTACACATTTACACACTTGAAAATCCAGGAGTTTTTTGTAGGTATAACATACATGATAGTATTAACCAAGTGCCCAATCCTCTTGGCCAATAAAAGTAATAAAGAAAGAAGGGAAAGATACAATGATTTTAGTCCAATAACTACATCCATTTTCGGTCTTCTTAATGAGAAGACAAGAAATATTCTTGAAACATCCTTTAACTGTTGCTTATTGACAGGAGAGCCCAGACAATACTTTCTACAGAAAATGAAATGTTTTGGTAATAATTCAAAAGACATGGAACACCACACACCTTTGTTTCATTGCCTCTTTGAGAATTAGGGGAAGAATTTGTGAAACAGATCATGAATTCTTTTTCAGAAGCCAGTGTTTACATTCAAAACAACAGAGATCTGATGGCTTCGTCATATTGTCTGGAGTGCTGCAGAAACTTCTGTATTCTACAGAAACTTAGGCTGAGTATTCAATGCATCTTTGAAAACAAGAAGCCTAATGTGATGCTAACTTCTAGGTGAGTCTTAACATTATTTGTTATTTCCTGTATCCCTAAGACCTGCCCATAGTTCTACTGCTTGTTTACCATCACAAGACCAAAACTGAAGACCATACAGAACTTTATGTCCAACCTTGTCTCAAATCTCTCTGCTTCAGTTTAATTCAGGGTTTCTGGGTTGACATTGGGGCCAGATAATTCTTTGCTGTCCTGTGCAAATAATTTTAAGCTGTTTTGTAGAACACCCGTCCACATACGTTAGACACCATTAGAACTTTCTCCCCTCCCCCAGTCTTTGGACTTTGCCAAATGTCCAAAATGGCCCCTAATTGAGAACCATCAGTTTAACCTTAGTTTTTCAGACCTGTTGTGTGGATTAACTAAAATAATTCTTGCAGATTGCTTAGAGATGTTCATAATAGCACAGACCATTCAATATTTACCATCAATACTAATATTTCTTAAGAGTTCACATCTTCATAATCAAAGGCACTACACTCAATACATTATGTTTTGCCCATCTACAAACTCACCAACTACTTTTGTGGGTCTGGGTGTTGTATTTCACACTTGGCCAAACTTTATTTCTTGCCTTGTATTGAGTCTGGTCCTCAAATGTATTTTAATAAATGTATTACCTTCCAAATGGCTGAAGAATTACATTTTTCCTCCATGTAGTAAAATGAAGAGCCTTATTTACTGGAGAGACATCTGCAATCTACTTCACACCAGGGAGAATCTGCAGGAGCTGGAAATTTGTAACAGTGAACTTGATGATACCTAAAAAGAGTTCTGCGTAAACCCCTGAGACACCTCAGCTATCAACTTCAAATACTCAAGTAGGTAATATCTCAAACCCTACCTTGGAGATCCCCCTGGGAATAATAGTGCTACCTTCTCTGGGAGAGAGCATTACAAGAAAATAATAACCCCATGTGATAAAAGTGATTCTGATGCATGTACCTAAAGCAGGGAAGGTGGGAGGAGGGCTGGGGACCTCTGAATATCCTGGTAATTTTTTCCGGAAAAGATAATTGATGCAAGTTGTCCCAGTGAAAAGTAGAAGCTATAACACTCTGCATTATGTTCAACCACATACAACAGAACCACCCCCTTCCACACCTACCCCAAAAATGGCCTAAGCATAGCAAAGCTTAATTTTCCATTCACATGAAAAGTCTGGAGGTAAGAAGCCCATGACAGATATGCTTTCAGATTCATCTTGCCCTAAGTCCCTTTGTACTTTTTCTCAGCCATCTTTAATGCTTCCTCGATCAACATGACTTTGGGCCATGATGACTATTGAAACCCCAGCTATTATGATCCCTTCCAGGCAGGGAAAAGGGGGAGGGCAGGGAAAGGGACACCTCTTAGCTTCAGAGCTTCCTTTATGGAGCCTTTCTGGAGCTCTTTTTTTGTGTCACTTCTGCTTGCCTCTCATTGACCTGTTCATCTTGTCACCTAATTGCAAAGGAGGACTAAGAAAGCAAGTTGCTTCAAAGATGACTAACTTCAAATTGCTTCAGATATAATTAGCTTTCCTCCATGGAAGTCTCAAGTTCACCAGTGGGCCCAGGGGGCCATTGTGGGTTCCTAACTCTTCTCTCCATATGGCCCTTAGAAAGGTGGTGACCGACAGTCTTGAAGAGCCATGTTGTCCATTCAAGATGCTGGATTTTCTAAGTGAAAACCCATTTCAAAGCTTTGAGCAGACTAGCAAGATCTTGTGTGTAACAGCATCCTTGTGGCTTCTGGATAGATGTAAGATCACGGGAGGAAGGTTTAAGGAGAAACACTAATTAGAAGTCTCTTATAAGGATCTGGGAGAGAGAAAATGGTGGCCCACATAGGTGATAGAGGTAGAGATGGAGAGAAGTAATCTGATTCTGTCTTTATTTTGGAGGTAGAGCTGGCAGGATCTGCCTGATTTGTGACATTCTTCTCTTGGGGGAGGGGTATTCTCCTTCAGGATAGGTGCTTAGAGACTCTGGGACAACTTTTTTTCTTCAGTAAAATTATGAATTATTAATGTGCATCAGATACTGTGGATCTATTAGCCATGAACATGTCATGGTCTTTGCTCTCAAGGGATAGAAGCATGGCTCAGTTTTGCATGGGGGTGGGTGTGATTTCTCAGCATCACTCATGGGTACCTCTTAGAGAAAGATCAATGGGCGAAAGACCCAGAGAATTATTTCTAAGTCAGCAGCCTGATTTGGGGATTAGCAGAGGTCGTTTGACCTGACTGGGAATCTAAGATTGAGAGTAGTGTGTAAAGAAATGATCAACACTCAGACTTTGTTCTGGAATAAGGTAGGGCAGGCAGAAAAAATTACAGAGAAGGTGTGCACACTTTGTGGAGACTGGACTCTAATACACCCCTCTGCCATTTTATCTTCTGCAGGTTGACCTCTCAGTTGGCACCACATTTGAAGATGTATTCAAGGCTATTGTTTATAAGCAGAACCTGACTTTTTTGAGTCTGAATTGTATGCCTATTTCTTTAAAGATGTTTTCACTTCTGCATGAGATCTTAGAAAGTTCAATGTGCAGCATACAGCACCTGAGGTGAGTCACTGCTCAGCTGAATGTTCATTGTGTATGAAGGGAAGAACTGGGTGTAGATGTGCATGGGTGACACTACCTGCTACATCTGGATGCCATATTCCTTAAAGATTTTTAGCACATGGCTCATTTCTCTCCCACCAGCATTATTCTTGTCATTTTGAGTGCTTTCAATTTCTATGTGGATGGTCTTTTCTCTAACGTGACTTTGTATTCCCTTGACTTACAGTTTTCTAATGATCTCAATCTTCTCTGCCCATTCTTGGGTATAGACCAACCTGGTCAAAGCTAAGAGCCTGCCTGATAGAAATATTATGCAGGCCACGAAGATAATTTTAAATCTTTGAGTAGCCACATTTAAAAAAAAAAAGATAGAAGGAAACAGGCAAAATTAATTTCAATAATATACCTTAACCCAATATATCAAATTATATCAATATGTAATTGATATAAAAAAACTATTAGTGACATTTTACCTTCTTTTTGCATGTGAGGGGGAGCGTTGACTCTTCAAAATCCAGTGTGTATTTTCTATTCACAGAATATCTCTGCTCATGCTAAATTCCCATCATAAACACTTTATTTGGATTTTATAAAATCTACAATTGAAAAAGTTGATCCAAAAACATCATTAAGATGTTTCAAAGTCATCCTAAACATATTCTCTCTATGCTCATTCTATGAGTTCTCATTCTATTCCATGGCATTATAGCATCCTATATGTCTGTTTACAGACATATATTCTCCTGGTTTCAGACTTGTACCTAACAAACTTCTCAATATCTCTACTTTGATATCTTACGGGCATTTCAGATACAGATTTTCTAGTGGTGTGGTTTAGACAAATTAGGTAGGTAGACAATCGGAATGGATCCACCTGACTACTTGCTGCTTCATTTGCTGCTCTGCATGGTAACCAAGCCATGGTCATCTCTCACCTTAGCTATTCCAGCACCCTGCTGCCTGTTGTCTCTGTCCCCACATTTGCCTGATGCATGGAAGAAAAGTAGAAGGGCAACTTTAGTTTTCAATTTAAGTAAGATCTTGCCATGATTCTGCCCTTTGATCTCTAAACTTAAATGACTTCCGCTCTCACTCAAAATAAAAGCCATCATTTCACCAGGGGTGGCCCTGGTTAACACCGTGACATGTCCTCCACTCATGTTCTATTCACTTATTCTTTGAACCACCAAGCCTACTCCTTTCCTCCACCAGAAATTCTCTTCCCTAGAGATTCAGAGCATGCCACCACATCTCTCACATTTCTGCTTAGATGCCACTTTATTAGTTGGTACTTCTCTCACTGACTACTACATATAAAAGTTGAACGTCTCCTTTCCTTTCTCTACAATTTATTTTTTTTTATAGAACTGACTACTCACAAGGCATATTACACAATTGGTCATTTTTTTATTTACACCCTCTAGAATTCCATCATATTTCCTCTGTTTCTTTGCTGTATCCTAGGAACCTAGCATAATGCCTAAAATATGGTAGACAGTATTAGTTAGTTGACTATATAATGGTCAACACAGTCCTCACTAAAGAAGAGAACTTTGAGTGACAAGCTAAAGGAAGTGAGAGAGAACCACACAGGTATCTGGAAGAAGCACGTTAATCAGAAATGACAGCAAGAGCATGAGAGCCAACATACGAATATGCTTGGAGAACCTAAGAAAGAGTGAGGAGACAGGCAGATGGCATAGCATGAGCAATAAGTAGAAAATTAGACAAGGCCAGAAAGGTAGTTGAGAGCCAGATTACACAGGTCATTATAGGCTATGTAGGAGAAAACACTGAAAATTGCTTGAAATGTGATGGTAAGCTGAGTGTCTTGATCAGGTGAGTTGCTTGATCCCTGCCATTGAATTCTGAAACACAGCCATGGATGCCATGTGAAGATGTTGCAAGAGGGTGAAGAATCAACTGCCCATGCATATCTTCAAATTTACCCAAGTGTGAACTTTGAGAACTGGCACAGGGCAATATTTAGAGTCAGGAGGGTCCATTCATTGCCCTTTTTAAGTAGGTGACCTTTAACTTGGTTGGAGTTGGTTTTCCTTAAAAGAGGAATGGCCTGGGAAATTAGGCAGCCCCATTTTATCTCTGTGTATTTTTCTCATAGCTTGACGAAATGTGACTTGGAAGCTCATGCATGTAAAGAAATCACCTCTCTCCTCATCAGCAGCAAGCTGAAGAAACTGACCTTATCCAAAAACCCACTGAAGAATGAGGGGTGAAAATCCTATGTGATGCTTTGCTCCATCCAGACTGTGGTCTCGAGTCACTGGTGTAAGTCAGCTTAAAAAAGTCCATCATGTAGAAGTTTGGTCCTGAACATGAATGTCCAAGCTTGTGGTCAAAATATAATGAGGGAGAAAGTATAGTGGCTGAAAACATGGTATTCGGAGTCAGCCAGGTCTGAGTTATCATACTTTTTTTTTTTTTTTTTTGGTATTTCACTATTTTTGGTTCACTATTTTTGTCTTTTAGTTTGCACTTCTTGGAGTAACTGTATTATTATTCTTGTCGGGCAACCAATTTTCACCACAATCTTGGCAAAAATCTATGTAGCTTTTCTCAGTTTGCATCTCACTGTCAGGGGATGGAGTCATAACACTCCTAATCTTATGTCTTTGGGGAGAGAGTGAAATATGGTGTCAGGTAGGTTCCAAACATAACTGGGCCATAGTAACTGACTTGATAAGAGCAGGGAATTTATAGTTACTTTAACAATAAGTAACTATGATTGATGTCTCGTGGGATGTGATGTTATTGAGAGCACAAGGAAGAATGCCAAGGAAAGAAGGTATGGTGCTAGATTGCCTTAAAATAGGAACTTCTGTTTTCTAGTTTCTACTTCTTTCAGGATGGCAGACAGTGGGCTCTGTCTATGTTTCTTATTTGTTCCAATTACATAAGAGAATCTTTTTCTCTGTTCTGGAAAAGTTGCTAGAAAAGCAAACTATCTCACATAGTTGAGACATGGCAAAAGATGGGGAAAATATGGCAAAAGTAAGGCATAAAACTACAAAAATATAAAAGGAAACAAAAAAGACTAAGTAGCCCAGTACATTTTTAAATGTAATAAAAGCAATGCATTAAAAATGTACCTTCCCATGAGTCTGTTTTCTTGTTGGTTTTTTGCTTTCAATTTAATATCCCACAAATGAGTGAAAGCATGTGTTTCTCAACTTATTCTGTCTGACTTATTTCACTTAACATTATTAACTCAAGATCCATCTATTTTGTCACAAATGGCAGTATTTCATCTTTTCTTATGGCTGAGTAATATTCCATTGTATGTATATACCACCACCTCTTTATCCAATCATTTGTTGAAGGGCACTTAGATATGAAACATTTTTCTTTAGATTTTTTTTCAATCATCTGAAAGCATAAATATCATTCTTAGCTCATAGCTGTACAAAACAAGCAGATAACTAGATTCAATCCCTAGGATGTGTTTTGCATACCTTTTTCTCATGTGAGAACAAAAACCTGGTATGGTCCTTACAAGCTTTTTTTTTTTTTTTTTTACATAGAAGCTAGAGATCCAGGTTGGAAATGAGTAAACTTTTGATTAATGGGAGAAAATTAAAATTTAAACTGTGTATACTACAAAGTGGATTTCAAATCTAGGACCAAAAGGCATTAGGAATGCTTTCTGTGTTTACCTTTCCTCTGTTTTCAAAAATTTCCACAGTTCCTATGTTGTAAACAGCCCTTGCTGTTTCCAACCTGTCAATTACAGGAGCTGGAGTAAGTCTTGCCATGGCTTTCTTGGATGACTGTTGCTACCATGTAAGGGTTTTGGGTGGTGTTGACAACAGAAATGAGAAAAGTCGTTGACAGTGGTGTCAGGGATGACAAGTGTTATGCTACGGGTGTGAGAATGTGTGCTCTCTACAGTATGCAGCATAAGAACAGGGTAAGATTTTTTCTGGCAAAATCTTTTAGCTGAGAGGTAGAAAAACCTGCAAAATCCCTTAGATTGTCATTTGTCACATGGAGAGGTGTTTCTGGGCCAGGCCCAGCTGGACATGCCATGGGGAGGTGCTGCAGAAGGAGGGCACCCAGAGACTCAGCTCTGACCTGGCTTACATATTTGTCGGGAAGACATCTTTCGAAGTAGGCTTTAGTGAGGGCATCTTTGTTGAGAAATAGACATTAGAAAAGGGGTATGTTGGGAGTACAGCTGGGAGAGGCAGTCATGCCTGAGCCACTAATATGGGCCAGTAATACTATGCTTCTCTGTGAAGCTAACTCGGTTGGGTTGGGATGGCCTTTGACCATTCATTCCAGGATGAAATAATTAATAGCCTTCTCCAGCCTTCTGAGTGTTTGTCCTCCATGATGCTAAACAGCCATCTTTTTCATATTCCTCCAGAGATGCTGAGCTGTCGTCTGTCTGAAAAGTTTTTAAATTTTGTTTATTCTTTAGAGTTATTGACTTTGAAGTAGTTTTTTGAAAATGTTTCATCTCAAATGTCTTTTTTTTTTTTGGCTCATAAATATGAGAAAGCTAGACCATCTCTTGTTCATAAAGCAGTAACACTGTGGCCTGTGAGCCTTCTGAACTGAGTCTTTTATAGGTTTGTATCATAACATAACGAACTTTATGGTATATGGCATTTATCTCAAATTTCTTTCTGCTTTGCACTTATAATTTAAATCCATGGTTCTATCTAAGTTTGTGGGGATAGGCAGGTTGAGGATAACAGAACATTCTGGAGGGAAATAACTCTCATTTTTTCTTACTTTGGCCTTTACTTTGTGCTCAATAGTTTGAGGTAAATTGACTCAATGTTGTACACTTTGTCTGTTATGAGTTAGACAGTAAATTTCTTGGGCTATGGGTTATGTGGTCTCTGTCACAACTACTCAACCTAGCTGTTGTACCTCAAAAGCAACCATGGATAATACATAAATGAGTGGGTATGGCTGCATTCCAAAAACTTTATTTATAAGAGCAGGAAGTTGGCCCAATTTGGCTCATAGGCTGTAGTCTGCTATAGATTCCAAGCTCTCTTCCATCACCCTTCCAAAGGCACCTTGACTATAACTTTCTCTTTCTTCTATTGCCTACTCTAACCTGTGTTGGAGCTGTCACAGGTTAGAGTAAAACCCTGCATTGTTCATCATAATTCCCGTCCCTCTAAATTTAAAAGCACAGGTGTATGTTATCTTTATTTTAAAATTACAACAGTGGTTGGCAAGTCTTCAATGCTCCATAACTATTGAATGAATAAACTGGATTTCTTGATATCTGCTTCAGTCTCTAAGTATTCAACAAACAATGATTGAATGTGTATTGTCACACCAAATTAGATAGAACCATGGATTTAGATTATAACTGTAAAGCAGAAAGAAATTTAAGATCAGTCCTAGGCCATATTTTTGGTTATTTCCTGACACATCTATTAAGTGATCTAGTGCAGGAGTCAGGGGCCATAATGTCATTATTTTATGACTCTTGTAGGTGGTTGGGATACCTCAGTAAACAAAACAAATATTCATTTCCTAGTAGATTTTGTGTTGGCTTGGAGAGATAGGAAACAAACAAGACATAAGTAAACTATGCGTTGTGTTAGACCAGGGGCCAGAAAACTGTGACCCAAGGGCCCAATCTGCCCCCTCTGCCTATTTTTGTAAATATAGTTTTATTAGAATACAACCATTCACTTACATGTTGTCTATAATTGCATTTGTGGTACCATGGCAAAGTTGAGTTATTGTGACAGAGGCTGTGTGGTCCATACAGCATAAAATATTATTTGGCCCTTCATAGGAAAAAGTTGTCAACTCCTGCATGAGATAGTAAAAATTGCTATGAAATTTAAAAAAAAATTTTAAAGTAGATCAGCCATCTTAAGCAAAGTCAGTCAAGGTAACCCTTGGTGTCAAGGAAATTTGAGCAAAAACTTGGAGGAATTAAGGGATGGTCATACAGATCAACAGAGGGGTGCCTTCAAACAAAATTAATAGCCAGAGTAGAGACGCTAACAGGGGAACAGCCTGCTTTGCTCAAGGTACAGTAAGAAGGCCAATGTGATGAGACAGTGAGTAGAACTGCAGTAATAGACAATGTAGAAGAAGGAACATGAGGTAGCAGATAACAAGGGAGCATATGAGCAATTGTAAGGACTTCCTCTGAGTGAGAGAAAGAGCCATGTGATATCATGCTCTTAGTTATAAAAATGATATATTCAGTTCTTCTCAGTGACATTGGTTTTTGACATGAGTGCGGGAAGGCAGAAAAATGAACAATGGAAGTGATTGCCTAAAATAACTCTTTGAAGCTCAAGTTTAGTGTCACAAAAACATGGTTTAAAAATGTTATCTGTGTCTTGAGACAACGCTTAGTGTTCTGGCTTTGGCTTTCCTGTTTGTAAAATCAGGATGACAAGAGCCCTGTGACTACTATGTGAGTTAATATGACTAACAACCTTGAATATTGCTGATATAAGTTTTCTAGGAACAATATTTCTCTTGTCCCCACAATGAGTCCCCTGTTCACAGACGTCACGAGAGAGGTACAAGAATATTTATCACTTCATGAGATCAAACCTTTGAGAAAGGTGGTCGTAATTCCATCTCATACGTCTCTTCTGCAGGCTTTCTGGTTGCTTTTTTACCAGTGATATCTGTCAATATATTGCTTCAGCTATGATTAACAATCCAAACTTCAGGGAGCAACAATATAGGGAATGCGGGAATGGAGGTGCTGTGTAATGCTTTGAAACATCCCAGCTGCAAGTTAGAGAACATTGGGTAGGTCTCTGGGGGTGGAGGAAAGCTCCCTGTTTGGAGTTTGGAAAAACTGAAGGGATTAAAGGAAGTGGGTTGAGAAATGAAAACTCTCAGATGTAACGGTCTGGTGTTTGAAAGGCTGCTCTATGGGCTGGCAGGGTTTTTTTGTCAAGAACTTGTGCAGATATTTGGTAAAAGAGTTCACACTCATGTGCTCTACCTGCCATGACTCTCCAAGGAAGAGTGGAAGAGTGTATGTTAACCAGTGTCTGCTGTGCATCTCTCATCTCCGTTCTTAAGAGCAGCAGAACTCTGAAAAAAACTCAATCTGCTTGGAAATCAGTTGGGTGATGAGGGAATTGTGAAACTTCTAGAGGGCTTAGGACACCTAGATTGTGTACTTCGGACAGTTGGGTAAGTTGGACTCTTATCTTCCTTAATGATGGGGACAATTCCATTTTGAGATGGGTGGTCCAGGACAGGCATACAAGATGATGACAAATGTTTCCAGCTTCAAATACCTAAAAGAATGGTCTCTGTTGGAATGTTAAAAATATCCATAGGGTGTTTAGACCAGAGGACCCAGTCAATGCTGAGTAAAAAGTGACAGTTGGTATGACTTGTCACGCTTAGCATAGGAAATACTTAAATATACGATATTTTAAATCTCATCTTCCTACTTTCTCCTACTTGGATGTATCTTTTATTACTAGAAAAGGGGGGGAAAAGTCCATTTTCAGGACGCTGTTGTGTAGCTTTAAATCCTGGGCCATTGAATGCCTTCTCCTAAAGCAAAAATCCTCTGCCTTTCTGTATTTGGTGACTACTGCTGTGTAACAAATTACCACAGATTTAGTGACTGCACCAAAATCCATTCTCATTGACAGTGCACAAAGGTTCCCTTTTCTGCATATCCTTGCTAGCACTTACCACTTGTCTTTTTGATAATTGCCATTCTGATAGATGTGAGATACCTTGTGTGGTTTTGATTTGCATTTTCTTTTCTGTTTCGACTTATATTTTTTCCAGTTTTATTGAAATATAATAAACAGTTGCTCATATTATATTGTACAATTCAATGAGTTTTTTTTCAGTTATAGTTGGCATACAATAATATACCAGTTTCAGTTGAGCATACTGATCAGAGATCCATATAACCCACAATCACCCCACTAAACCTAATACCCCTCTTCCCCCTTATATATTTATTACAACATTAACCATCTTCCCCATGCTACACTCTACATCTCCATGTCTATTCTGCAACTATCCATTTGTACTTCGTAATCCCCTTTTTCACCATTCCCACAACCCCCATCCTATCTAGCAGCCCTCAAAATATTCTCTGTCTCTATGTTTATTTCTGTTTGTTATTGTTGTTGTTTATTTTTTTCCTTAGATTCCACATGTATGTGAAATAATGTGGTATTTGTCTTTCTCCACATGACTTATTTCATTCAGCACAATACTATCTAGGTCAAGGCAATATCTTTTTCTATCCCCTTCCTTTTAGTCTGTGTGTGTCTTTTAATCTGAAGTGAGTCTCTTGTAGGCAGCATTGTTTTCTTATCTATTCAGTCACTCTATCTTTTGGTTGGAGCACTTAATTCTTTTCCATTTGAGGTACTTGTTGATAGGAATGTAGTTATTACTATTTTTATTCCTGTTTTTGATACATGTTCTTTCTTCTTAAAGAAGTTTCTCCAACATTTCCTGTAATACTAGCTTGGCGTTGATAAATTCTTTTAGCTTATTTTTGTCTTGGAAGCTCTTTATCTGTCCTTTGACTCTAAATGATAGCTTTTCTGGATAAGGTATTCTTGGTTGTAGATCCTGAGTTTTCAGTACATTGAATATTATGTATCAAGCCCTTCTGTCCTGCAGTTTCTTTTGAGAAATCACCCACCAGTCTTATGAGTACTCCCTTATAGGTAACTAACTGCTTTTCTCTTGCTGTTTTTAAGATTCTCTCTTTGTATTTAACCTTTGGCATTTGAATTATGATGTGTTTTGGTGTCAGCCTCTTTGGGTTCCTGGTTTAGGGGACTCTCTGAGCTTCCTGGGGTTTTATGTCTGTTTCCTTCACCAGTTTAGGAAAGTTTTCCATCATTATTTCTTCAAATAGTTCTCAACATCTTGTTTTTCTTCCAGTATTCCTATGACACAGATATTTTTACATGTAATAGTGTCCCATACCTCCTTAAATTATTATTATAGGCTTGGCTGCTTTTTTCTTCCCATTCTATTGAATATCTTTGGCTTCCCCATCCTCTGTATCAGTGGTTCGACCCTCTTCTTTATCCACTGTGTTTATTCTATCTAATATACTCTTCATCTCAGATGTGTTCTTCATTCTGACTGGCTCCCTTTTATAATTTCCATTTCCTCTTTTTATTTTTTTATCTCTTTGTTAAAATTCTCATTGAGTTCATCTACACACCCTCACACTGGGAGAGAGGTGGGCTCAACAGAAGAACAATGGACACCTCTGGCACTTCTGCCTGGAAGAAAGCCCCACCTCCAGCCCTCACTCCGACAACTCAGTCTCTCCTGGAAGTCCCTGGTGCCCCCTGTGCAACTAACCCAGCGCTGGTGCTCAGAGTGCAAAAGTCCACTCACAGACACAGCCCCTTTAAGAGGTGTCTGCAGCTGCCAGCTGCCACTGCCATAGCCTCTGTCTCACTTAGCCACCCCCTCCTACATTCTACCACTGCAGGTTGATTAGTTATTTTTCTCCCTAGTTGCAGTGCTTCTGTTTATCTAGATCCCAGGCAACTTTCCTTGCTGTTTGCTCCATGTTTCTGTCACAACTTTGATTTGGTCACAGGAGGAATGAACAAAGCCTCTATCATTTATGCTCCTTTTTTCTTTCTCCTTGATTTGCATTTTCTTGATGATTAGTGATGTTGAGTACGTTTTCATGTATTTGCTGGAAATTTTAATATCTTCTTTGGAAAAATGTCTGTTTTGGTCCTTTGCCCATCTTTTAACTGAGTTTTTTTGTTTATTTGTTTCATTTTGTTTTGTTTTTGCTATTGAGTTGTATGGGTTCTTTATGTGTTTTGGATCTTAATCCTCATAAACATAAGTATTTATTCTTCCTATTGTCCATCTCCTTTCACTAAAATATAAGCTCCATGATGGTAGATATTCCCCCTTCAATGTTATACCTTACAACCTGGGTGCTCAATAAAAGTAAATTGGAGAAATAAATATATTTCGGGTTATAATGGTATCTGTACCTACATGCTAACTGAAATATTCACATGCAGAGAGGACACAAAGGAAATAAAAGTGACACCGAATCCCCCTCCTTGGTTTGAAGAAATTGGATACAATGTGATGATCATGGCCTCTGGATAAGTAGCCCTCTATACATTAACCATGTAAACATAGTTTAGATAAAGACTTTGACCTTTGGTGTTGTAGTCTGTAAAATCACTCATGGTGTCATCTGTTGTGAGGATATAATTGCATGTGCATGTTAAGTGTTGAGCTTTGAGTTGCACAGTACACATGTAGTTCATGCTAACTTGAATCTGCACTCCCAGTGGAATTCTTGCTTCATCAATGCTAAATGGAGACCACTCTGTTTACTGTAAGAATGAGGGTTTTCAATCTAGACCAGATTTTCCTTTTTCCTCACAGGTCACGTGAGAGACTCCCAAGAATGCCCAAAGATTAACATGTGGGGAATGAGTCATTGATGCCACAAAATTGAAATACAATATGTAGTATTCACAGAATTCTTTCTCTGTATTTTCCTCAGACTTCAAATAAATGATATGGATGCAGAAACCATGAAGCTACTACTGACTGTAAAAAAAGAAAAATACCAAACTGGTCTTAATTTCTCAAACTTGAGCTAAAAAGGAAGGCAGAGAAGTCAGCAGTAAGCTTGGTCATCTAAGTCTTCCTCAGTCAGTTCCAATGGTGCCTAACCTGACTTGGCATCTAATCTCTCACCACATGCCCAGAAAAAGTTTAGATTCATGAAGAAGTCTACTACAGTTTCTCAGCAACTCCCTCAGTAATGTTCTACCTAAAATGTATTTGACATAAATTATGATAATGGCTGGGATGCAGGAAAATCAGAGTTATGATTTCTCATTTGTATTTGTTTTGTGACATGATCAAGTCAACGACTTTATAAAAGTTTCAACACTGTCCACAAGAGTAATGAAAGCATTATATGAAGTAATAAAAAATCAAATCACATTGAGAAAAAGTTTCTGTTTATCAAAGGGCAATGTGAAGTAAGAAATTGAATTGGAGACTCATGATCCTTTCATTCTTTTGCCTAGGTGGAGTTGTCAAGAGTATCCTGAGGAGTCCGGTGAAAAGGAACTGTTATCTTTCCTCCCTTCCTTTATATTTCTATGTCAACTTCCATCCCTGATTTGCTTATGCCTCAACCGGTATTTGTTCCCTTCTCTTGCACTTCTCTGCTCCCAGATTCACAAGAGTGTCCCATGGGGTGAAGGGTGACTTCCCCTAAGCTGCAGAGCAATGTGACATATGTGTGATCTCAGAAAATCTTCTCCCTTTTATTATTTCTTTCAAAGGAGGGAGCTGTAAATTGATCATCCTTGAATAACTTTGCCAGCTCTGACACTATATTTACAGTACCCTATTTCTAAGCATTTGGAGCTACTGTATCTAAGATAGACTCAGAAGTAAAAGTGGACATTTGCGGTAATTAGAGGATGAAAATCTTTTTTCTGGAGTACAAGTACTGTTTTCCATAGTAATTGAACCAATTTACATTCCCACCAATGATACATGGGGGTCCTTTTCCACACTTATCTCTTGTGATTTTTTAAATAATAGCCATCCTAACAAGTGTGAGTTGATATCTCCTTGTCATTTTGATATGCATTTCCCTGATTATTAGTTATGTTGAGTACATTTTCATGTACCTATTGGCCAGCTGTATGTCATCCTTTGAGAAATGTCTATTCAGGTCCTTAGCTCATTTGTTAATTAGGTTATTTGGGTTTGTTTTGTTTTGTTTTGTTTTGTTTGCTACTGAGTTGTAGGAGTTCCTTATGTATTTTGGATTTAACCCTTTATCAGATGTGTGGTTTACAAATATTCTCTCCCATTCTGTAGGTTGCCTTTTCACTTTGTTGATGGTTTCCTTTGCTTGCAGAAGCTTTTTTGTTTGATGCAGTTCCACTTGTTCTTTTTTTGCTTTTGTCGATTGTGTTTTTGATATCACATCCAAAAAAAAAAATCATTACCAAGACCAATACCATTTTCCCTGTGTCTTCTTGTAGTTTTAGAGTTTCTGACCTTACATCTAAGTCTTTAAACTATTTAAAGTTGTATGTGGTGTGAGATAAGGGTCCAATTTCATTCTTAATGTGAGCGTCTAGTTTTCCCAATACCACTTATTGAAGAGACTATCTTTTCCCCATTCCTGACACCCTTGTGGAAGGTTAGTTGACAACATATGTCTGGATTTATTTCTGGCCTTTCTTTTCTGTTTCCATATCTCTTTTAATAGCCAGTACCATACTGTTTTGATTACTGTAGCTTTGTAAGTGTTTTGAAATGAGGAAGTGTGAGGACTTCAGCTTTGTTCTTAAGATTGCTTTGGACTATTCGAGGTCTTTTGTGGTTCCATACAAATTTTAGGATTTGTTTTTCTATTTCTGTAAAGAATGCCACCAAGGTTTTGATACAGATTGCAATGCATCTATGGATCACTTTGGGCAGTATGGACATTTTGACCATTGTAATTCTTCTAATCAATGAGCACAGAATGTCTTTCCATTTACCTGTTTTCTTCAACTTCCTTCATCAATATTTTGTAATTTTCAGTGTACAAATATTTCATTTCCTTGGTTAAGTTTATTTCTAAGTATTTTATTCTTTTTTGTTGTTACTGTAAATGGAGTTTTGTTAATTTCATTTGTAAGAAGTTGATTGATTGTGTATAGAATTGTTGTTGGTTTTGCATCTACAGGGTTTTCTACATATGTGACCATGTCATTTGCAAATAGATAATTTTACTTCTTTTCCAGTTTAGATGCCTCTTATTTTTCTTGTGCAATTGTTCTGGCTAGGACTTTCAGTACCATGTTGAATAGAAGTAGTGAGAGTGGGCATCTTTATTTTGTACCAGATCTAAGAGGAAAAACTTTCAGTAACCACTGATTATGATATTAGCTGTGAGATTTTCATATGTGGCCTTAATTGTGTTGTTCTAAGTTTTTTCTGTACTCAATTGTTTGAGAGTTTTTATCATGAATGATTATTGAATTTTGCGAAAAGCTTTTTTCTGCATCTTTTGAGACAATCATGTGGTTTTCAATCTATTACATTCATTGGTTTATGTTTAACCAACCTTGCATCCCAGAGATAAATCCCACTTGGTCATGGTGTATGATCCTTTTAATATGTTGTTCAATTCAGTTTGCTAGTATTTTATTGAGAATTTTTGCATCTGTGTTCATTAGCAATATTGGCCTGTGGTTTTATTTTCTTGGGTGTCTCAGTTGACTTTAGTGTCAGGGTGATGTTGACCTCATAAAATGAATATAGAAGTATGCCTCTCTTTTATTTTTTGGAAGTGTAAGAAAAATTGGTTTGTGTTTGTGTTTGACACAATTAACCTGTTAAGCAATCTGGTTTTGAAATTTTCTTTCTTGAGAAGTTTTTGATTACTGATTCAATCTCCTTATCTGTTATTGGTTTGTTTAGGCTTTCTATTTCTTCTTGATTCTGTCTTGGTAGTTTATGTGTGTCTAGGAATTTATTCATTCTTTTAGGTTATCCAACTCATTGGCATATCATTGTTCACAATGTCTCTTATGATCCTTTTTATGTGAGGCATTCATTGTAATGTCTCCTCTTTCATTTCTGATATTGAGTCTTCTATTTTTTTCTTAGTCTACATAAAGGTTTGTTGAGTTTGTCTATCTTTTCAAAAAAGAACTCTTAGTTTTGATTTTTCTTACTGTTTTCATATTCTCTATTTGATATATTTCTGCTCTGATCTTTATTTCCTTCCTTCTGTAAGCTTTGAGCTTAGTTCTTTTTCTAGTTCCTTGAAGTGTAAAGTAAGGTAACTTATTTAATATCTATCTTGTCTTTTATTTATTTATTTTTAATTTTTTTCAAAGCCTTTTTTTATTTTTTTATTATGGTGGCATGGTTAACAAAATTCAGTGAGTTTCAGGTGTATAATTAAACAGTAAGGCATATATATATTATATCACATTAGTGTTCACCACCCATAGTTAGATTTCTTTTTGTTGTAACATATTTGAGGCCTTTTACCACATTGACTTCCCCCTTCCCACCCACCCTCTGGTAACTACTAGTCTATTGCCTGTGTCCATGAACTTCTGTTTGTTCGTCATGTTTCTCTGTTGCTTTTTGGTTTATATCCCACATAGCCCACATATCATGTGGTTTCCAACTTTTTCTGTCTGGCTTATTTCGCTTAGCATAATTATCTAAAGGTTCATTCATGTTGTCACAAATGGCAGTATTTCATCTCTTCTTATGGCTAATATTCCATTATATATATATATATACCACAGCTTCGTTATCCAATCATCTATTGTAGGACACTTTGGTTGCTTCCATGTCCTATCCACTATGAAAATGCTGCTATGAACATCAGTGTGCAAATATCTTTTCAGATATGGGTTTTTGACTCTTTGGGGTAAGTATCCAGTAGAGGGATTGCTGGATCATACGGTAGATCAGTTCTTAGTTTTTTGAGGAATCTCCATACTGTTTTCCATAGTGGCTGTACCACTTTGCAGTCTCACCAGCAGTGTATGAGGGTTCCTTTGTCTCCGCATCCTCTGTAACATTTGTTATTACTTGTCCTATTGATAACAGCTATTTTAACAGGTATGAGATGGTATCTCATTGTGGTTTTGACTTGCATTTCCCTAATAGCTAGCGATGATGAGCATCTTTTCATATGTTTGTTGACCATTTGAATGTCTTCTTGGGAGAAGTGTCTGTTCAGGTCCTCTGACCATTTTTTGATTGGATCGTTTGGGTTTTTTTTTTTTTTTTTTGCTGTTATTGAGTTGTTTGAGTTCTTTGTATATATTGGATATTAGGCCCTTATTGGAGGCATTGCTTACAAATATATTTTCCCATTCAGAGGGTTGTCTCTTTACCTTGTTGATGATTTCTACTGTGGTGCAAAAGCTTTTTAGTTTGATGTAGTCCTATTCGTTTATCTTTGCTTTTACTTCCCTTGCCTTTAGGTCAAATTTATAAAATCCTCTGTAAGTCCAAGGTCCTCGAATTTAGTTCCTATGTTTTCTTCTATGCAATTTATTGTTTTGGGTCTTAAATTCAGGTTCTTAATCCATTCTGAGTTAATTTTGGTGTGTGGTAATAAACAACAATCTAGTTTCATTTTTTTTGAAGGTGGCTTTCCTTTATCATAAACATTGTATGTTTTTGGCTTTTTCTGTCAAAAATTATTTGCCCATATAAACATGGGCTTATTTCTAGACTCTTAATTCTGTTTCACTGGTCTGTGTTTCTGTTTTTTCTGCCAATACAATCCCATTTTGAATATTGTCGCTTTGTTATATAATTTAAGTTGGGCAGAGTGATGCCTCCAGCCTTGTTCATTTTTCTCAGGATAGTTTTGACAATTTGAGGTCTTTTGTGCTTCCATACAAATCTGATGATTTTTTTGTTCTATTTATTTAAAAATTCTGATGGGATTTTTATGGGGATTGCATTAAATCTGTATAATGCTTTAGGTAATAAGGTCACTTTAACAAAGTTGATTCTTCCAATCCAAGAACAGGGGATATCTTTCCATTTCTTTGTATGTTCTTCAATTTCTTTTCATAGAGTCTTATAGTTTTCATGATACAGGTTCTTCACATGTTTTGTTAGATTTATTCCTAGGTATTTTATTCCTTCTTTTATTCCTAGGTATTGTATTCCTTTTGTTGCAAAAGGAATTATATTTCCCACTTATTTTTCTGACACTTATTATTAGAGTATAGGAATGCTATGGGTTTTTAACATTGATTTTGTAAATAGAAACTTTACTGTATTTGCTTATCATTTCTAGTAGTGTTCTTGTGGAGGCTTTAGAGTTTTTTATAAAGAGAATCATGTTATCCTCAAATAGTGACAGTTTGACTTCTTCATTTCCTATCTAGATGCCTTTTATATCTTTTAAATTTAAAACTCAATGAAAAACACCCAACCTGCACACAAGCTTATCTGAGTGAGGGATCTGCAGATAAGAGCTACCACAGATCAGAACCACAGGAGATGGGCAGCAGACTGGGAGCAATAACGAAGCTGCTTCTCACAGCCGGAGCACCTTGCAGAAGGAGAGGGAGGGGAGAAGGTGCCATAGGTTCTCTGAACAGCCCTGCTTGAGAGAGCTGTGAGCTCCACCCCACGGCAGAGCCCAGGGATCAGGGCAGAAAGGAGAGATGTAGGGACAGCAGAGAAGCAAGAGTTGATTATTACCTGCTGCTGTTGCAAAACGTGAGGTTGAGCTGCAACCTCCATTCCTCAAACCCCAACCCAGAGGGCCCCTCCCCTCATATCCTCCAAGATCAAACAGTATGGGGACCCAAGGGAATCTAAGCAAATGCTACTGAAACCGTCACTTAAACTGATAGGGACTGAGAGTGAGGGTAGCAAGTGTGATTGAATATTTATAAGGGAAAAAAAGGCATTATTAAGATTTTATATAAAGCAGGGATCCAAGAGGCTTAGACACCACCTACTGGAAACCAAACAAAAAACATCATCTTAGCAACAAGCTAAAGAGAACTTTATATAATAAATTTTTCTGGAAAATAAGCTGAATTAATACTTCCATTAATGCCCCGGTGGAGAAATAGTCCATTAAACACCATGAACAACCAAAGTGACAAGGCAGCTCAGAAAGAAAGAGAAAATCTCCATAAAATAAGCTTAAAATATAGAAATATGTGACTGAAATGACAGAGAATTCAGGATGATACTTCTGAAAAAACTCAGTGAGATCCAAAACAACTCCTGTCAACAATTTCAGGAACTGAAAAAAACGACAGGATGAGCAGAATGAGTTCTTTAGCAAGGAGATTGAAAACCTTAAAAGGAACCAAATGGAACTTCTGGAGATGAAGAACACACTGCAAGAGATGAAATATGAAATAGCAAGCTTGGGAAATAGAGTCAACCAAATGGAGGAAAGGATCAGTGACATCAAAGATGGAAAATTAGAAATAAATCAGAAGGAAGAAGAGAGAACCTGAAGAATGAAAAATAATGAAAGAGAAATACAAGACTAGCTGATACCATCAGGATAGGAAACATAAGAAAAATGCGCATTACTGAAGGTGAGAAAAAGGAGCAGGGACCAGAGAGCATTTTCAGACAAATAGTTGATGAGAATTTCCCAAATCTAAGGAATGAGCTGGAGCTTGGAATTCAAGAAGTCCACAGAACACCCAATTATCTCAACCCCAAAAGCCTTCTCCAAGACACATTGTATTAAAATTATCAAAAATAAATGACAAAGAATTCTCAGGACAACCAGGGAAAAGAAGATGGTAACACATAAAGGAAAACCCATTAGATTATCATTGGACTTCTCAGCACAAACCTTTCAAGCCAGAAAGGAGTGGAATCAAATACTGAAGCTATTAAATGAAAGGCATTACCAGGCAAGAATAATGTATCCAGCTAAGCTCTCCTTTAGATATGAAGGAGACATAAAGACCATTCCAGACATACAAAAATTGAAGGGATTCTCCACTACCAGAAATACTGAAAGGGGTTAGCTTACCTTGAATGAAATGACAAAAAAAATACATAACTAGAAGTAGGCGACTAGGAGGCAGATAAAAGCAAAGGAGTGCTACCCTTGCTAAGAACAGGGCATTATAAGCTTAAACAATAAGAAAAAAATTGCTATAGCAAGATTATAATGAACATTCAGCACACATAAGGACAAACTGAGAGAACAATGACTGAAAAGAGGAGGATTCAAAGATCCAAATTCACAAAGGAGAATGGAGATAAGGCACATGCGGAAGAAAATGTGTGTGTGTATACACACACACACACACACACACACACACACACACACACACACACACATAATGGTAACCACACACTGAAGATTCAGAACTGAAGTATATAGCATAAAACAAGAAGGACCAGAGGGAAAGCCCACAAAACCCAACCAAAATACAAAGAACAGACAGACACACAAGGACAAGGAAGCAATGGAAACACCAAGCTACCAGAAAGCAAAAGATAAAATGGCTATAGGAAAACCTCACATTTCAATAATCATCCTAAATGTAAATGGACTGAACTCACCAATAGAAAGGCACAAAGCTGCAGATTGGATCAAAAATGTAAACCCAACCATATGCTACCTCCAGGAGACACGTCTCAGCTCCAAAGAGAAATATAGACTCAAAGTACAAGAGTATAAAATGTTATTTCAAATGGCATTCAGAGAAAAGCAGGAGTGGCAGTACTAATATCAGATGAAATAGACTTCAAAATAAAAATGTAAAGAAAGATACTGAGGGACAGTTCGTAGTGATAAAAGGAATCACACACCAAGAAGACATAACACTTATTAATATCTATGTTCCCAATCAGGGAGACCTGAAATATATAAAGCAATTACTAACAGAACTAAAGGGAGAAACAGACCAAAGCACTATCATAGTAGGGGACTTAAATACCCCACTGCCAGATATGGACAGATCATCCAAACAGAAAATCAATCAAGAAACAACATCCTTAAATGACACATTAGACCAACTGGACATAATTGACATTTGCAGAGCCTTTCATCCCCAAACAACTGCTTATACATTCTTCTCTAGTGCACATGAAACATTCTCAAAGATTGTCCACATACTGGACACAGAGGTAGCCTCAACAAATATGAGAGGTTTGAAATCATACCAACCACATTCTCTGATCATAATGCTTTGAAGCTGGAGATCAACTGTAAAAAGAAATCAGGAAGAACCACATAAATATTTATTTGTGGTTCTTCCTGATTTCTTTTTACAATGCTATTGAAGAATGGCTGGGTCAGAGAAGAAATAGAGAGAGATCAAGTGATACATAGAAATTAATGATAATGATAGTACAACATATTAAAACTTTTGAGACATGGCAAAAGCGATCATAAGAGAAAAGTTCATATCATTACAGGCCTATCTCCAAAAACAAGAAAAAGCCCAAATAAACAACCTAATGCTTCATCTTAAAAAACTAGAAAAGGAAGAACAAATGAAGCCTAAAGTCAGCAGAAGGAATGAAAAAATTGAAATTAGAGCAGACACTATGGAAAACAATATGGAGTTTCCTCAAAAAACTAAGAACTGACCTACCATGTGATCCAGCAATCCCTCTACTGGGTATTTATCCCAAAGACTTGAAAACGCATATCCGAAAAAATATCACACACTGATGTTCATAGCAGCATTATTCGCAATGGACAGGACATGGAAGCAACTGAAGTGTCCTACAATAGATGACTAGATAAAGAAGCTGTGATACATATATACAATGGAATATTATTCAGCCATATGAAGAGATGAAATACTGTCATTTGTGACATCATGAATGGACCTTTAGATAATCATGCTAAGCGAAATAAGCCAGACAGAAAAAGTTGGAAACCACATGATATGTAGGCTATATGGGATATAAACCAAAAAGCAACAAACAAACATGACAAACAAACAGAGGCTCATGGACATGGACTATAGACTAGTGGTTACCAAAGGGTAAGGGGAATGAGGGAAGTAGACAGGGTAAAGTGAGTCAAATATGTGGTGACAGATAGAAATCTAAATATGGGAACACACAATGCAATATATATGCCTTACTGTTTAATTGTACACTTGAAACTTACTGGATTTCATTAACCAATGTCATCATAATAAAAAAAAAATTTTTTTAAAGAAATAGGGATGCATTTATCTTTTGGAATTAGTGTTTTGGATTTCTTTGGATAAATACCCAAAAGTAGAATTGCTGGGTCATAAGGTAAATCTATTTTTAATTTTTTGAGGAACCAAACTGTTTTCCATAGTGGCTCCACCAATTTGCAATCCCAGCAGTGTACAAGGGTTTTCTTTTCTCCAAATCCTCACCAGCACTTGTTTTGTTTTAATTTTTCATGGTACCCATTCTGACTGGTGAGAGATGGTATCTCAATGTTGTTTTAATTTGCATTTCTCTGATGATTAGTGACACTGGGCATCTTTTCATATGTCTATTGCTCATCTGTATGTCCTATTGGAGACATGTCTATTCAGGTCTTCTGCCCAATTTTTAATCAGATTGTTTGTTTACTTGGTGTTAAAATTTATATGTTTCTTATTATTTTAAATATCATCAGACGTATCATTGATAAATATCTTCTCCCATTCAGTAGATTGTCTTTTTGTTTTGTTGGTTTCCTTTGCTGTGCAAAAACTCTTTATTTTGATATAGCCCAATTTGTTCATTTTTTCTTTTGTTTTCCTTATCAAAGGAGACATATCCAAAAAGTTATTACTAAGAGTGATGAAAGAGAGTTTAATGCTTATATTTTCTTCTAGGAGTTTTATGGTTTCGAGTCTTATGTTTAAGTTTTTAATCTATTTTTAGTTTATTTTTATATATGGTGTAAGGTGATCTAATTTCAGTTTTTTGCATGAATCTGTTGTTTTCCCAAGACCAATTTTTGAAGAGACTGTCTTTACCCCATTGTATATTCTTGCCTTCTTCATCATAGATTAATTGACTGTATGGGTGTGAGTTTATTTCTGGGCTCTCTCTTTTGTTCCATTGATCAATGTGTCTGTTTTTATGCCACTACCATGCCATTTTAATTACTATAAACTTGTAGTATTTTGATATCAGGTAATGTGATACCTCCAAATTTGTTATTTCTCAAGATTACTTTGGGTATTTGGGGGTCTTTGTTGTTCCATAGAAAATAGGATTATTTGTTCTAGTTCTGTGAAAAGTGCCACTGGTATTTTGATAGGGCTTGTATTGAATCTGTAAATTGCTTTGGGTAGTATGGAAATTTTAATAATGTTAACTATTCATATCCATAACTATGGTATATCCTTCCATTTATTTGTGTCTCCTTTTATCTCTTTCTTCAATGTCCTATAGTTTTCTGGGTCTTTTACCTCCTTGGTTAAATTTATTCCTAGGTATTTTTTTCTTTTTGCTGCAATTGTAATTGAGATGGTTTTCTTAATTTCTCTTTGTGATAGTTCACCATTGGTATATAAAAATACATCTGTTGAGATGGTCATGTGGTTCTTAATCTTTCTATCAATCACATTGGTTGGTTCATGTTGAACTATCCTAGCATCCCAGACATAAATCCCACTTGGTCATGGTGTATGATCCTTTTAATATGCTGTTCAATTCAGTTTGCCAATATTTTATAGAGAACTTTTATGGGTGGAATTGACCCTCAGGCTGACTGGCTATGAGGGCTGGCCATGACTATAGTGGACAAGCTATTGTGTGGGGGCTGACTCCCTGAAGCAGGAGTCATTTTAGTGCAGCTCTGGTGGTGCTAGCCAAGTCCACCCTTGGCCACATCATTTGTGGAGCTGGTTGGGTGGTGCTCAGGTGTGGTCTGAAGCTGACCACCAGATGCATTAATTCTAGAGCCTCGTGGGAGGGGATGCAGTGCAGACCAAGGTCAGCTGCCATTTGTGCCCAGCTTAACACAAATTTGACTATGGTTGGTTGCCACTTGTGCTGTACTTGGAGGTGCTTGGGAGAGGCTATGCTGTGAACTGAGGCTGGCTGCCACTTGTACTAGGCTTGTTGCCTTTCATTGAAGCTATGTTCCAAGCTGACACTAGCCACTGCTTATGCCAGGTGTGGGGCCACCTGATGGGGGTTACAATGCAAGTTGAGACTGGTCACTGCTTGTGTCAGGCTTGGGGCCACTTATCAAGAAGTATGGGGCATGCTGAGGCCAGCTTGTTGGGAGTTTGGGGGCCTCTGGGAGATTTTGGGAAAGTCCACAGCATGTGTGAAGGCATTCTTGTGTGGAAAAGACTATGGAAGAAGTATGTTAGGTGCCAAGTTGGGTGGGGTGGGACCTCAGGGAATCACTAGATTGGGAAGAACAGTGTTAGCCAGGTTAATGGAGACTCATACTTGGTTCCCACCTATGTCTACCAGCTGGATGAGAGGCGAGATCAACAGAGGAACAATGGCACTTTCCAGCACTTTTGCCCCTGGAGGGAATTGCCCTGCCTCCTTCTCCTCCAGCCCTTGTCCTCCCTATATGTTCCTGGAACTTTTCCATCTGCTTCCCCTGCACTCAAGCTCAGAGCAAGTGAGTCTGTGAGCCATTGAGTCTGTACACGGTCCCCTCAGGAGGACGCCTGATACTCCAGAAGCTCTTCTGCTCACTCAGCTGTCATTGCCACTGGTTTTCATAGCCAGAAGTTATGACTCCTCTTCCCAGCACTGGAACCCTAGGCTGGGACTCCTCACTCCTTATGGGGGTAATTCTGCAGCTGAGGTATCCCTCCTAATTCTTAATTGCTACACATGGATGTGGCACATGCCCATTCTGTATCTCTACCAGTCCTACCAGTGGCTCCCTCATTATATCCTTAGTTATAAGACTTCTGTTCAGCTAGTCTTCTGGTGGTTCTCAAGGGTGATTGTTCTATAATTTAGTAGCAATTTTGATGTGGTCATGGGAGGAGGCAGGCACAGCATTTACCTATGCTGCAACCTTATGAATGACTTGGAACAAAGTTAAATCTTTTATACAAGAATTTATGTATATGTTCATGAAGAAAGAGGAAGCCAAACTCAGTTGCATAGGTTCAAAGCTTTTCCACACTGCCATGGTGCTTTCTATAAAACCAACTGTTGGTGGGGACACACAGGTATTTTTATGTACCTACTATGAATGGAAACCAACAAATGCATGAGATACTTACTTGATATTTTCCATCTTAATGTTGACAAAATTGAAGTGTGTGATTAGTCCCCATATTTCAAATATATAATGTCAGTTGACATTCTTGAAGGAAGGAGCCAGGGACAGTTTGGAGTTTTGACTTCTCGTTATTTAAGAGAGTGACTCTTTGTCTTTAAAGTGAAAATCACCCTCATAGTTCTAGGGGTTTTCTCCTCTATGAGGTCACTGGACCTCTCAGACAATGAGTCCAGACACCCACTGGGAATACCTAAAGGTCAAAGGAAACAAATGCCTCCTATCTTTGGAGAGAAAAACCCACCCTCATATGTAATTTAGGAATCAATAGCATTTGTTGATGACAACTCTAAGATCTTTTCCATGGGTGTCTGGTAGGATTCATGGAGAATGTGCCTGAACCTGGGTGCACACTTGGTCAATATCTGCAGCCCTCAGAATTTTCACACTGCCCCACCAGCCTGTACTCTGCTTTTGCTGACAGAGTGACAGCTACTCCAGGGTGACTCCCCTAGCAGGTATCCAGTTGTGTCCACCCAGAGGAGTGCATGTTCATGTTCCCTCTTCCCTTCAGGCACAGTCTCTCCTCAGATTTTAGGTGAGCTGTTTACTCTGCAACCCAGCTCCCTGATGGGTTCCCCAAAAAATGGAATTTGAAGCTAGCCCAGTTCATTTTTCACTATAAGGGTGGGACAGGAGTAGTGCTTTTTCCAGCCTTCTGTGAGACAGAACTGAAGCTAGGGTGTCAGGACACCTTGTTGTGTGATGCAACAGACATTACTGGGATTTCCCCTTACTGTATCAGAAACACCCCACCAGGAGGGCTTGGGGGAGGCAAGGCCACAAAGGTCCAGGCAAGTGAGGGGCAGGAACTCAGTGAGGCTCTAGCAGTGCCACTGACCTTCAGAGAGACTCAAGGACATCTCTCTAGGAGAGAATCTAATTTTCTTCTACTGGGAAACACTGACTGACTGTCCTCCCATGGCTCACCCCCATCCCTCATTCAGTTATGTGTTCCCTCTTTCATTTCTCAAGCCTTGTTCAAGTCCTTCACTCTCTGTCAAGCTCCACCTACCTTGACTCCCACTCTTAAGATCTGTTCTTTCTGAGCTGCAGGAGACCACACCTCACACTGTCAGGACTGTGTCAAGATGCCTAGTCAACTGTTGTTTGAGGGGCTCCCAGTACATTGCATTTAGACCACCATAGAGTCTTGTGCTTTGCCTGGGAGGAGCTTGTGGTGAGAGATGATGTCATATTGAGCTGTCCCAGGCCAGGTAAGGAGTGTGTATGTGTGAGGAAATGCACCTATGCATACTTGTGCAGGTTCTTCAGGTGAGGCCTCTCTTAATAGGAAGACCTCATGTATTTCATGCAGAAAATGCCTTCCTACAGAGACCAGAATATAATAGTAATTATGATGATGATGATATTATCTCTAATAATAAATAATAACAGGTGACACCTGCCTAGCACTTAAAATGTATATAGTATTTTTTCAAGGGTTTTATGCTTTATCTAATTCAATCCTCATGTGAAATGGGTGAAATAACTGATAATAAACCAAGAGAAAAAAGCTAAAACAAGAAAATTAATATTTTTTTCTAAATTCTGGAAAGTTAACAAGAATGTTCTATGATTATACTAACAAACATAATAAAAATACTATTTGCCTTTAATTTATGAAATTATGAAAATTTTCCTCAAGTAAATAAGAAAAAAGATTAAAACTCCAAGTAACTGTTTTCAAACAGTAGAATAGCAGTCATGAATTTATATAATGGCAATTGTTCAATATCACAATAATCAGGTATATCAGAATTAAAAAAATAGTACAATATTATTTCTCACATAATAATTTCCAGTTTGCCTTTCAGGATACAGTAGCTTAAGTGCCTGATACTGAAGATTAACAACAGACTTCAGTATCTGGAATACAGATATTGCATATATTAATCAAATCAGTCAAAGTAAATATGATCGCTCATGGAACAAATATGAAAAAAAAATAAGACTTTTTCCTGCTATGAAAATCAGAACCTCAAAGACAGAACAAGCCACATTAATCTTTCCATATTTAGGTCAGAAGTGAGAATATGGATTAAACTGGAGGTGGCTGATGTGAGACATTGATAGAGCATGAACTCTGTAAGCCTTGGAGAGTTCAGAGGAGGTGAAGACAATTCCCACATTAATCTGATAAGAGCTGGACTTATTTCATTTATTTTCTAACTCCAGAAGAAGGAGCAGGTGTTGGGGTGAGGGAGCTGATTTGGGCTTTATGCATGGGGACTTAGTTCATGGGACTCCCTAGTGAAAAAATACTAGGAGTCTAAGTTATATTTAGAAAACCAAAGCACAGGAAGTGCCCAGCATAGGGATAATCGATTTTGGATTCTTCAACTTTCTGGTGTCATTTTTAGCTAAAAACTGTGAGCATCACTGTGAAAGTGTGCAGTGAGAGGAGAACTGAGAGCCAATATTATGAAATCTATGGCCAAGATTGTGACAGCTCATGTAAGATTAAAGAACACTTGTCACTCAGTCTATAGAACATCTTTTCCATACTGTTAATGGAACATAAAAACTGTGGTTGCCTTCTTTATGACACAACCGGGAACACACTGGTTGCTTAAAGAGTGTTATGGATCAACTCCATAGGGTAGGGTATTTGGATCCAAACTGTCCCAAATTACTCCAGGTCCCCATGAGTCCACATCTTGGTGTGGACCATAATGGACCACACCTCATGACTTCACATTTTCCCATAATCTGTATTACAAAAAATCCAAGAGATGTCGTTATATCACTTAATCATTTATCACAAAGCTTCCCCATTCAAAGAACATCAAAGAGTCTTGATGAATATACGCACTTGTGAGTGGGACCTAGACTTCCCATTTTATATTTTGGAATGATAATCAGAGTAATGTCAAAGATATGACCATCTCTGCATTTTTTAAAAAGGAGTAAGTCTGTGACTCATAATAGTTTTAAATTTTCCAGGGATGAAATATATGGTGACAGAAGAAGACTAGACTGGGGGCTGAAGACACAATGCAACATACAGATGATGTCTTATAGAATTGTACACTGGAAACCTATATAACTTTATTAACCAATATCACCCCACTAAATTTAATTTTAAAAAAAGCAAAGTTGAAAAAAAAGGAACATAAAAAATCAAAAATTATTTTTAAAAAAATTTCCAATGTCATAGGGTTTAGTGGGAAGGCAGAGATAATCTCATTCTCATCCTATTAAGTTTTATTCAGAGAATCGATATGTGAAAGACATTTTTACATGCCTGAATGATCATGTATTCTTTATTTCTATATTATTCAATCTCCTTTACTGTCTAATCATCTTTCCCATGACTTCTTATATCCCTGAGCTGAACTTCTGCTTGGTAAATGTAATTGCTTAAAAAAATCATGTTTATATTCAAGACTGACAAAAATTTGCCCTTCTCTTTGGCATCTTATTTCTGTGGATAAGTTGTCACAGACCATTCATTATTCTATGGCTCTCTGCTTTCCTTCCTAGTTTGAATAACTGTGTAGTTCCTGTGATGGTTGTGTGTGTGTGTGCATTCATGCATGCATGCATGTGTGTGTGTTTTGGGGGGGGATTGATAATTTTGGATAGTGAGGGGCTTTTTTTGTCATGTAGCTATCATCAGGAGGTTTCTGTAAGGGAGCAGAAGGTGTGTTTAGAAAGAAGAAGACAGGCATCTTCTATCCATAAGTGCTATGCCTCAGAAATTTCACAGAGTCATTAGCCTCGATTGGTCCTTGGCCCATTTCTCTGATGGGGAGTTCAAAATTCAGTACTCTTCTGTGTCCCATGCTGGTCGTACTAGTGAGTCCTGCAGGCATGAATAACCAGTGTTTCTTTGTTCACTAATGACGCAGTTCTCTTTTGTAATCAGTCTAGGGACTCCCAAACAGACCACCAGCCCTGATGCCAGCAAGGTGTTTTAGCTTTGTTCGGCAGCATGTGGATTTCATCTTAGGCCTAATTAATTTGTTAGTGTTAAAACTTTCTTTTTACCTCTTATTTTTATGGAATACTTTCAGGCTTACAAAAACTGGTGATGGAACATCCAGGTGGGCAAATGTTAACATATTTCATAAGCATCATGGGATGATGATAGATTAACATTTAAATATTGATACAATACAATTATCCAAGGATACAAGCAATTGGGTATTTAGTAATACAATTATCCAAGGATACAAGCAATTGGGTATTTAGAAACAAAACAAAGAGTTTAACGATTAGAACAAACTAAGTAATTCGGTTTTTGATCCCACAGGGCAGTAATTAAGATTTCTAGATCTGAGCATAAAGATGTTCACTGGAGGCATGAGGGTGGCAGTTGGACGTGATAAATTTCTGGGGTTAAGGTTCCACTGGCTTTGGTTGTGGCATGGGATGCACCTGGGGTTTCTGGTAGGAACAGAGGGCTGTCCGTGAGTGAGCTGCCGTAGGAAATTCGTTACAGTTTGTCAAGCCATCAGCTTGCAGGACTGTGGAGAAAAGGACAGGATTAATACTGAGAGACCCAATTGAGAAGAAAAGATAATGTAAAAGTAAATTTGCACTTTTAACAAAACATGAGAGAATGAGAGAATTCAGTATCCACTCAAGATTTCAGGGAGAAAATTAAGAAGACAGGCATCTTCTATCCATTAAATATTTTTCTACAGTAACTATATTAAATGAAAATAAAAGTGGTCCTGCCTAGAGCCCATCTCCACTAACCTGTTCTGTCTCAGTCCCTCACTGAGTTTCCACAAAGTTAGTGGCCTGCATGACTCCCTGCTTGCCCTTACTAGGTCCCTACTTAGGTAGTTAATAGCCTGCCTGCCCTCACTAGGTTCCTACATAGGTATTTAGTAGCCTGACTGCCTCCCTGCCTGCCCTCACTAGATTCATACTTAGGTAGTTAGTCTCCGGCCTGTCTGCCCTCACTAGGTTCCTACTTAGTAGCCTGCCTGCCTCCTAGTGAGGAACCTAGTGAGGGCAGGCAGGGAGGCAGGCAAGAGATTAACTACTTACATAGAAACCTAATGAAGGTAAGCAGGGAGTCAGGCTACTAACTACCTAAGTAGGAACCTAGTGAGGGCAAACAGGGAGTCATGCAGCTACTAACTACCTATGTAAGATACTATACCATCAAATGTATTTTTTCTTTGGTGCCATCACCTTTCTCCTTATGCCAGGAGAATTCAATATGGCACTATAGAGTTGATGTGAATGAAAATTCTGCTGCATTTAAGAAGTGCCTGGGTTTACTTCTAAAGCCTGAGTCATATTTTCCAACTTGAATTTTCCTACTGTTTTATCAGATTCATAAAGTTGTATCATAGAACAAAACATAGAACAGAAAACAAATTGAAGAACTCAGATGATTTTTTGTTCCTCATTCACTTGGTCACAAGCATTTGATTTATTATTGGGGTAACAGATGACACACCCACCAAATGAAGTCAGAGAGAAAGGACTCCCAGGGCCTGAGATTACATAACAATCATCTTATCATTCAAAGGACAGGATGCAAACCTGGTCCACAAAGTCTTCATTTAAAGACACCTTGTTTTTGTTGAGACAGGTCACATATATTAGGGAAACATCTGGGAAGACCAAGCCTCTCATACCTCACAAAGAGGCCAGAACCGTGAACACCTTTGTCATTGTCAGTCACCTTGAAAAATCAACCAGACTAGCATGGTTTGATCCCCAGGATGGACCATTTGTGATGTAATCCATTCTTCTATGTTCAGTTTCAGTACCTTCTAAACTCAAAAGGAAGCACCTTCACACAGCCATGGTTCTCGGTTTTGAATGGACTCCATCTCCTGCCTTTGGTTTATGCAGAACTGTCCCTTAGAATGATCTTCTCACAAGTATTCTAGAACACCCTCAGAGTAATGCTTTCTGGAGAAACTGCAGTCTGGCCGAAGTAGACAGACACCTGTTGACATCAATGAGGAGTCACCAGTCAGGTCTCTTTGAAATGTGCATGTTACAAAATCCAAACTCTTCAGAGTGGTCATTGGCTGCATGGCTCCAGTTTTCCTGCACATTCATTTGAAAATTCGACCTCAATGTCACATGGATAAAGGCAAATTCTCCTTATCAAGCAAACACACTGGCACTTGGTGATGTATACATCTGCACAGGTCATGTCCAAGCATGTCACCCCTGCCTTTATTTCTAGCCCTTGGGACTGAATTGGTTTGTTTGGGTCCTTGCACCCCAGGAAGGTGGCTCTGTCTGGCTTTGGTGTTCCTCCCTCCAGTTCAGATGGATGCTGGGGTATGATGGATGGTGCTCCTTGGCTCCTCACATGAATTGAGATACCTTTGAGAATAGGTAAGTTACTCAGAACACTACTCGACAACTCACCTTTGAGGTACCTCACCTGCTCTGGGATAGGTCCTGAGAGACAGGGAGCCACCGCACTACGGGTGGGTCTCTCCAACCACCTATATGTGCAAGAATGGTCACTGCATCACCCCCTCATCAGTACCCCCTCATGTCTACAGCATTAGCACACGTGGTCTTGGTGGGACCCATACCACTGCAGGAGGCAGGCAGGACCAATGCTGTTGCCCCCAGTTCCAGACTCAGAACCAAGCTCAAGAAATATGTGCTCAATCAGTGGCCAGACTGGGGCTGGACATAGGTACTTAGCTAGCCCAGTGCCATCTTCATTAGGTCCAACCATGTGCTCCCTAAAAAATCAGTGCAACTGTCTGCCTTACTCTTATCACAAATCTAGTCTCACAGGCCAGCCCCATGCCAGGGCCAAGAATCTGCATTTAAACAAGATCCTCAGGGAACTCATAGATACTCAACTCTGAGAATCATTGTTCCAGGCCAGTGCTGCCCAAAGAAAAAATGTGAGTCCCATATGCAATTTAAAATTATCTTATTCCTCAAAACATTAAAAATATAACTACCTTAGGACCCAGCAATTCCACTTCTGGGTTTTTATCCACAGAAAACCAAAACACTAATTCGAAAAGATATATGCACCCCTATGTCCACTGTAGCACTATTTACAATAGCCAAGATATGGAGGCAACCTACGTGTCCATTAATAGATGAATGGATAGAGAAGATGTGGTACATATTTATACAATGAAATATTACTCAGCCATAAAAAAAGTCATGGGGATGTGAAGTACAACACAAGGAATATAGTCAATAATATTGTAATAACTATGTGTAGTGCCAGGTGGAGACTAGACTAATTAGAGGATCACTTTGTAAATTTTATAAATGTCTGGTGACTGTTGTACACCTGAAACTGATATAAAACTAATATAAAATAATATTGAATGTCAACAGTAATTTTAATTTATTTTTATTTTTTAAAAAGAAAAAGTGAAGCAAATTAGGAATTGTGTAGTCAGACAGGTAGATCTGCCTATGATGTCCCTTAAGTTACAGGCCACACTTTGAGAGCAGTTGTTCTTATCTTACAAATCTCTGTGAAGCCTGTAATGCAGCTCTAGAAGCAGCCAAGCCCCCGCCCCACCCCCATGCAGCTTCCAGTGGAGGGAGCAGACCTGCATGTTCTCCTATCTCAGTTGCTGTAGACTAAACAATAAAAGTCTCATTTCTCACTTGCTGAACATAAAACTTAGGGAATCTTGGAAATTAACTTCAAAAAAGTTAGCCTTAGTCATGTAGTCATTTGACCCCCAAAAAGGAGTCATGTAGCAGAAGGGCATCTCCCATAAACAATTTCTTGGAGGTCCAACAAAGACTATGATAAGAATATGCACTCAGATATTTTCTGTAAATCATAGAAAGGTTTTTCCAACAACAAAACCTGTCCAGCTTTGGGGAAGGGCCCCCTGACATTATAGATGACAAACTCCACCACACAGGATGTTTGAAAGTACCAATCATTTATTCAGGATGTTACAGGAAGTGTCCACCAGGGCAGTGCCTTAAAGATCCAACCCCTTTGTAAGGTCTCTCATGAATTTCTACATCGCTGAGAAACCACAGAGAATAATGCAAAGGTCAGCATGTGGAATTAAGGAAGTCTGTGTTCTCATGTGGGCACTGCCTGTTGGTCTGTGTATGACCTTGTTTGAGTCCACAGGAAACCAAGGTTCACCTGGTCCTGGTCAGGACAGTCCCCACCTCAGAGTTCTGTGGATTCATAAATAACCCATACATGAATGACAGCTGGTGGCCACATTGTTGCCCATGAGTCACATACCATGATAAAAACATATCATAAAAATGTTATAATAAATATGTAGAGATGGAGAACAGATTTGTCACTGTCAGGGATTATGACAGTGGGGTGGAGGTTTGGGTATAAATAGAGAATAGAAGCACAAGAGAGATCTTTGTGGCAATAAAGTATATTTATCACCTTGAATGCGATCACTTACATGAATATACACCTAGAGTCAAATAGCACAGATCTATACACACACCTTGTACTGCTGTCAATTTTCTGGCCTTGACATTACATGAGACTTAGGTAAGATGAAACTTTGGAAGAAACTTGGTGAAGGGCACACGAGACCTCTCTGTGCTCATTTTGCAACTTCCTGTATATCGACACCTCAAAATACAGAGTGTACAGAATCTTATGAATCCATTTTATTATTTAAAATCCACTGAGGTGTGACATCGGGAACATACGGGGCTTCATCCTGGACTCTCATTCATAGTGATTCAACAGCAGCATGCATGTCAATTCCCTCTACGAGAAATCCAGAGACTAGTGGCGAGGTTGCCACACACAGCTGAGTGTGACACCAGCCACAGCAGAACTAGTAGGGACAGCGAACACACCTTCTTGCCATAATCCCCACCCCTGCTACAGCAAAATACAATTAGGAAGGATGCTCAGCCTCTCCCAGACCACAAAAGATCTAGACCACACAACTAGCTTCCCAACTTTTCCAAGTTGCACTCAAGGGACTGGCTTCTCTCTCCTGCCCAGAGAACTGATGGAGCCTGGTACACATGCTATTCCCTTGGGAGTGCAGAGAAAAAAAACAGTGGCTTGAACAAGAGTCTAACACTCATGACAGACTCTACTTCCAGCTCGGCACAGAAACTCCAGCTCCCGACTTTTCTCTGGGAAAGGAAGTGTCAGATGGCATAATTAGCATTTTCACTTCTCTATGAGCTTTCCAAGAAACTGGCTTCTGCTCTGCCTATCTTAGAATGTTCAAGGGACACATGATAATCAAAGTGTCAAAAGTCGTAGACAAAGACAATGTTGATGGTAGCAGGACAAAAGCAACCTGTTACATTCAAAGGGAACCCCAATACAACTATCAGTGAATTGTCAGCAGAAGCCTCCTAGGCCACAAGAGAGCAGGATGATATATTCAAAGTACTGCAAGAAATGAAAAAGGCCAAGCAAACAAAACAAAAACAGACTCACAGGAACAAAGAACAAACTGATGGTTGCCAGAGGGGACAGGTGTAGAGGAATGGGTGAAAAAGGTGAAGGGGAATATAGTTAATAATAGTGTGATAACTCTGCATGGTGACAGATGTTGCCTGGTGATCGCTTTGAAAAATACATTAATGTCGAATCAGTAAGTTGTGCACCTGAGACTAATATAGTAAAGAATATTATAATATAGACTGCTGTCTGATACCATATACAAAAATTAACTCAAAACACATTAAAGACTTGAATATAAATCTCAAGACAATAAAATACACGAAAGAAGCCATAGGCTCTAAACTTATGGACCTTGGTCTCAGAGGGGTTTTTGTGAACTTGACCCCAAAGATAAGGGAAGTAAAAATAATAATAATAAATTAATGGGACTACATCAAGCTAAAAAGCTTCTGCACAGCAAAAGAAACCATCAACAAAACAAAAAGCAACCAACTGAATGGGAGGAGATACTTGCAAATGAAAATATATAAAAACCAATAAAACTCAACAACTAAAAACAAACAAACAATCCAATTAAAAAATGGGCAGAAGATCTGAACAGACACTTCTCCCAAGAAGACATACAAACAGCCAACAGACATATGAAAAGATGCTCAACTTCACTAGCTATTAGGGAAATGCAAATCAAAACCCCAATGAGATACCATCTCACACCTGTTAGAATGGCTGTCATTGACAGGACAAAAAATAACAAGTGTTGGAAAGGTTGTGGGGAAAAAAAGAACCCTCATACACTGCTGGCAGGAATGTAAATGGGTGCAGCCATTATGGAAAATAGTATGAGGTTCCTCAAGAAACTAAGACTAGAATTACCACATGACCCAGTAATTCCTCTTCTGGGTATCTACCCCCCAAAAATTGAAAACATTTATTTGTAAAGATATATGCACCCTGATGTTCATAGCAGCATTATTCACAGTAACCAAGACATGGGCACAAACAATGTGTCCTTTGATAGATAATTAGATAGAGAAGAGATGGTACATATATACAATAGAATATTACTCAGCCATAAGAAAAGATGAAATATTCCCATTTGTGGCAACTTCAATGAATCTTGAAATTATCATGCTAAGCAAGAAAAGTCAGAAGAAAAAGTTGAGAACCATGTGATTTCACTCACATGTGGGATATAAAACTGAAAGTAACAAATGAACAAGCACACAAAAAATATATAAGCTCATAGACAGAGACAACAGTTTAGTGGTGACCAGAGGGAAAGGGAGTCGTAGGGGAGGAAGTGGATGAAGGGAGTCAAATGGATGGTCACGGAAGGAGACTAGACTTGGGGGAGGAGCACACAAGGGGCTTTAAAGATGTCATATTATAAAGTTGTACACCTGAAACTTATATAAAGTTATTAACCATTGTGACCACAATACATACATTTTATAAAATTTTAAAAAGATAAGAATGCAAAGAGAGACATTTGGAATATTTACATTTTTATTTTTTTGCTATGACGAATAAAGCTGCTATTCACAATTGTGTACAGATATTTGTGTGGATATGTATTCTAATTTATCTGAGATAAAAGCTCAGGAGAACAACTACTAGATCGTATGCTAATATATGTTTAATTGGGTTGGGTTTTTGTTCTTTTGAGAAATTAATAAACTGGTTTTTGGAGCATGATGCATTCCCACCAGCAACAGTAGTTCTAACCAGAATATAAGATGCTGGCTGCAACAATCAATAAAAACAGTTATGCCGCCACACTATTAATTTTTTAAATGGAATATTACAAATAGCAGACTACCCCAAAGGGCAGCAGAAATAAAGTAAATAAAAGCCAATTGGACAAATAGAAAACTAAGTCCCCAGTTTCCATATTTCAATGATGAAAAGTAAACATTCAAGTGACAAATATGGCAGCTTCTACTGACAAAAACAGTAGAAACTGAGTAAATATAACAAGCTTACACCCAAGACTGGACAGGGGATTCCCCACCACAAAGCTGCCAGCATGTGGGGAATCACAGTGGACAGAAGCACCAAGAGATTGGCCAGTGCCATGTAGGTGAGAATTGTGTGTTGGCCTCTGGCTGTGGCCAAGCAAGAGTAGAGACACGTTATGGCAGAAGAGAGTGACATTGGCCAGAGCTCCAAACCTCTCCTTCATTTGACTTCACCCACCCAATCAGTAAACCTTCCAGAGGGTCAAGCATGTAAAGAAAATCCAAGCTTGAAGGGAAAGCTATCCAGGAGATGACCTCCATGTTCTGAGTAATTCTACAGGATATTGGAGAAGTCCAAATGAGATAAAGACACAAAATAATGTAGAAAAATATCTTCCATCTGCCAAGTTTCTTATCTTTGTCTATGAAATTAAATCTCCTCAATATTGGGACATGTGCCAGTGTATGCCAGGTATCACCCATACCCACATTAAGAGAAATTTTGTAGAAATACTTTAAATATTCCTGAAAGAAGGAGAATTCTTTGAGAAAGCTACACTGATCAAGGGAGAAGCTGGTTTCCTCAATGATTGTATGTATCTTTTTTGAGATGATCATTTGATGGAGTGTCTTTCAGATCTCCCAATGTAGCATCAGCATTAAATCAACCTAGGATCATTGGATTTTATGGAAAAGGTTGGTACTGAGTACAAACAGCCAAAGGTAAAACTTCTAGTTATAAATCAATGAGCCCTCGGGATGTGATATACAGCCTGGTGACTTTAGTTAATAATAGTGTATCATATATCTGAAAGTTGCTAAAAGATTAGATCGTAAAAGTTCTCGTTAAAGGAAAAAATTTTTTGTAACTGAATGTGGTAATGAATGTTGACTTAGTGTGATGACCATTTTGTAATATATACAAATATTGAACCACAATGTTATATATCTAGAGTAAATATGTTACATATCATGTCTATCTCAAAAAAAATGGTGCTGAGTAAACAATACTGAATAGAGTAACAATGATTATTATTGAAGCTGTCTTCTACATATTCAGCATTTCAACTGTGATGTCAACAACTCAAGAGCAGACCTGGGGGCTTTGAGGATCCCTAAGGAACAGTAGAAAGGGGCTAAAAGTGAGAAACATGAAGCCACAGTGTGTGTGGTCTGCATCAACCACAGACAGAAATCCAAGGAGGTAGTGATATACGATGCAAACCCGGAATTCAGCATGTAGAAGGTGACAAAGGTGACCACTAGCATCTGGATGGTGTGGATGCTTCTGGTCTCCAGGGAGGCATCTGTTGTGGCTACTGGCTGCACTCTCTGTTGGTGTCAGTGCAGGAGAAGCACCATGGAGCCACTGGACCAGATCATGAGGCCAATGAACATGGATGGCATGAGAGATGGAGCACAAAATAATGATGTCAGCACTGGGACTCAAGCCTGAACAGAATCAATTCCCTTGGGCATCAGTATCATTTCCTCTATCCTGTGTACCATTTAATGTCATGGGAATATAGACATTCATTAAGACACTGAACACCCACCAGATGCAGCAAGAAGAACCAATGACCTTGGGGACTCCTCCTCAGAGTTTCATCCAGTCCACTCTCCCAGGGACAAGAATGAAGAAATGGTAGATATTCAGGACACAAGTGGAGCACAGGATGGTGCTGCGAGCAACCCAGTGTATGTGATAGGCAAGCTTATACCCAAGACTGGACAGGGGGTTCCTCGCCACAAAAGCTGCTATCATGTGGGGAATCGCAGTGGACAGAAGCCCCAAGAGATTGGCCAGTGCCACGTGGTTGAGAATCATGTATGTCAACCTCTGACTGTGGCCAAGAGTGGGGACATGTTATGGCAGAAGAGAGTGAAACTGGCTGGAGCCCCAATCCCCACCTGCAGAAGGAAGATGGTTTTCAGAACTACCTCCCCCATGGTCCTTAGAGCACTCTTCTGAGAAGACATGGCGAGGGCTTTGGGGTGGCCTGGACTGGAGAGCAGGTCTGCAAGTGTGGGCAGGGGGTGCTTCTCAGCAGTGTGACCTTGAGAAAGGGGTCTGGGCCTGCTCTTCTCCTGAAGAGGAAGTCTGTTTCATCTTCCACAGGAGAGATTTAACCTGGAGAACACACACCTGGAACCAACTTTACATTTTACTGTTATTGCTCTGTCTTTGTTTGTATTAATTTTGACATTCTGACTCCCCAACAGAATGTAAGGTACTATGAACTTAGGACAATGCCTGTCAGTCAAAACTGTGATGAACACGTAAAGGGTATCAAATAAATATGTACTTTCTAAGTTAATCAGTGAGATAGGTACACCGTACTCCTCTTAGAAATAATTTATTGTAACATTATAAAATGAAAAAATGCAAACTAATGTTCAAAGTATAAGATTATCTGACCCATTAGAATTGCAAGGGAATCAATTGTTAACTTTGAGAACTCAATGTTCTTCATCAGTGTGATTAGATATAAAATATCTTCCAGGAAAAAATCAGTAATCTTCTAGGTCCATCAGCAGGGGGTGTTGGGTAAGAATGGTGACTGCATTAATAAGTGCAAATTGGCAGTTACAAAATAGTCACAGGGATATAAAGTGAAGCACCAAGAACATAGTCAATAATATTGTAATAACTATGTATGGTGCCAAGTAGGGACTAGAATATTCAGAGTGATCACTTATAAGTTATATAAATGTCTAATATCAATGCTGTTTACCTGAAACCAATATAATATTGAATGTTGACTCTAATTGAAATAAATAAAAAATTAACAAAAGTAGTTTTCTGAATATAAAAGATGACCCTAAAATATCTTCTGATGTTCTACTCAGTATAGAGAATAAACTCCCCAGGGACCATAGAGAATAAACTCTCCAGGGACCAGAGCACTTAATTATTAGAAATTCCACTTGTCTAAACTCACTGAGAAGTGAGGTTCTATAGAACTTTTTCTGAGTGGCCTCCACCCCCCTCAGTTCACATGAAAAAAATGATTGTCACATCCATGGCACAGCAGACTGTCCTACATCTTCATTTTCTTTGGGGCTCCTTTGTCTTATCTGACTCCTTACTTAGCTCTGGTTTTCACAAACAAGTGTTGGGTTAGCTGTCTCAGCTCCAAATCACCTGAAGCTCATGTGGTATCACAGTAAAGTCTCATCGGAGCCTTCATGAGTGAATGACAAGGTTCTGTGAGAAACAACACAAAGAGTGACATATTCTGGTTAAAGGGGTCATGTCCCTCAGAGACAATCATCTTTACTATTCCTGTAGGACTCTGAAGCCACTGTCAGGTACAGGAGAGGGAATGTAAGTTTGAAACAATAAGCCTGGAATTACCAAAATTCCTTTCTCTTTAGGAAAATTGGGTCCACCATATGAAACTACTGTGCAGAGAACACAGGAAGTAGCACCATGAACATATAAGCTGATAACCTTCAGCTTGGAAATCAGATCTATTCTTTTTCTTAACTCCCCACTCACTGGAATGGAACATTAGAACTCCTCTCCCTTAAGTTCTCAAAACCTTGTTTCCTCATCGTAATATGGGATGATAACAGGACCATGGGTGAAAGCCATGAGGTAGGTTGTTAAAATTCTAGCCTATGCACCGGACAGCTCTCACTCTGTATCAAGTCACACATGTAATAGTTTAGTTCACCCTGGGGAATTTTGCTTACCATTCTGTCCCTCTGCTTTTTCTTTTTAAAAATTAAAGTAGACACTAGTACAGAGCATAGGTCCAAAGCCTGGTGCAAACACACAGTGTGTTTTTCACATTAACCATTAGTCACAATGACCAAATAAAGTTGGTTCCCAATGATGTCACAGAGGCAGCAGTAGTAGTCATAGTAGAGATTACGGTTGATGGTAGATACCACTCGTTTCCTTGTTTTGATTATCTATCGCTACCCAGGATGTGAGGAGAGGATATTAGAACATAAAATGAGAAGAGATCAGGTATGTTCCACCAAACTATTTCTGAGACTTGACAATGAAATAGAAGTCATCTCACTAACATTTTTTTCTCTCTCCCTTGCTGCCTCACATCTACAAAACAGCATACACATAATACAGAATAATGACCCCAAAATCTTTGGAGGGATACTGAGACCAATACATCCTACTGCAGGATTTCAGAAAGGAAAAAAATGGTCATTATATCATATCATTACACCACAGACTATTCTTTTCTGTGAATATCTTTCTGTACGTGTATGTCAAGGGACCTCATTTTATATGTCAGGATTTTGAAGTTGCAATCCAAACTCTGCACACCAGGTTTCCACTTGTATTCAACCCCAAGCCTAACAATCTGTCAAGTTTGAGAAAATTAGAAAACTGTCGCACACCTGCTTGAGGATCTCATGCAGCTGGGCATCCAAGGCCTAGCTCAGATTCTAAAGGGACCTCCATGCTTTGTTCTCCTATTGTTGGAAACTCTAGGGTGCACAGATTTGCAGTGAATCTCACCACTGGGGTCTCACCCAGTGGTAGTTTCCAGCACAAGCCCCCCCATCAACCAGCCCAGCCAGAGCATGGAGGGGCTGCTCAGACCCAGATGGGGTTAGCATCCATCCTGCCCAGTGGTGCTACACAAACCTAGTTCTGAGTCCTCTCCTAAAGAGACTCCTCCTCTCTTGATGTCTGCCCCCAAGACAGGACATAAGGACAACATCAGCTGGCTGGTCTTTGCTCCAGAGCTTGTGCAGGGAAGTGTCAGTCATCAGCCCTGGGTAGCCGAGGTCATAGTTATAGGGACAGGGTTCCTGGACCTGATCTCCCCACAGATACCATTATCACATCACCCATAGCATTAGTGATACTGTCTGCATGGAGAGGATGAGGCATCTCCAGTGAGGAGCAAACTTTATCCCCACTGCTAATCACTACCAGCCCCTTCTGGGGATTAATAGAGACTTTATTAATTTTTACAATTAATGAGAAGACCCCAGTGAGCAAGTGAACCACAGGCAGTGGGAGTTTTCTATGTTCCCCATGGAAGAATCTAAGCTCAGATTTGAAGCTATAATCTGTGGTAGATCTGAAACTCAAGGCTGGATCAAGCATTCCTTTTACACTGCTTATTAGGCAATTATACTATATTCACAAATGGCACTGTCTTCAATGCTCTCGTGTTTCCAAAATCTGGCTGACACCCAAGATTGGCTCTTACTGAGCATCTCCATTTGATCTGTCATCTGGTCTCTCCCTTGATTTAAATGCTACAATTTTTGCTACTCACGGTGCCAAAGTCTTTTAAGCCTGGAGAACATCCCATTGGAAGCTCGTCTAACCTACCTCAGAATCCCTGGGTATCCCTGATGGTCCACATGACACTGCAGAAGATGGTAATATGCTTCCTAATCACCCTCAGAACCCTGCTCTCTTGTCCCTCATTAGACAACCAACTAGCTGTCCTTTGAGGGTGTTCCCTGTGAAGAATTCCTGACATACAGACAGAATTCAGGGGAAAGTAAAACATAGGACAGAAAGAGGAATGGTATCAGAATTCTTTAAAATTGAGGGAAAAGCTGAAAAACACATAGAAAGTTGAGCAAAATATTTTAAAAATTCACAAAACTGGTGAAAAGATGGCTCTGAATCATAGGAATGTTAAGTATGGTAAATCATTCGATTTGTTGTTTATCAAGACTGATTCAGAGAGTCTACATTATTTGCAGTTAGTACTATTTTTAGAGTAAGTGTGCCAGTGCCAACAAGGGCAACAATGATGACAGCACCAACAGGACAGGACTCTGATTAAGATATGTTAATTGTTCAGATCAACTAGGAGCTTGTGTAGGGACAGAGGGTATATAGGAAATAAATCTCAGTGCCTTTCTCTCAACTCTGCTGTCAGCCTAAAACTGCCCAAAAACTAAAGTTCATTTAAAAAATGTTGAAATTATACTCAAAAATAAATTTTTATATAGGATCAGTAAGGCAGGAATAATTTATCATACAAGCAATGGAGAACCAAGCAATGTTTAATTATGACAGTTATTTATGTATATTTGAAAAATAAAACATTGAATTAAACTGTGTAGATGTATTTGAAAAGGATAATATTGAATGTTTAAAACATCATTAGAGTAGTATATGCTAAAGGATAAGTGGAGTTTTGGAGATATATTTTTTAATTAGGTAAGAAAACAGTTCAAATCTAAATTTGGGAGGGTGATGTCAGCATCATGACGGAGTGAGAGGACCCCATTCTGTCTCCCCTTACATTTACAACAAATCAGGCATCTATAAATGCAAAAAAGTTTCCTCTGCTCAACACAAAAACACACAAACACACCTGAGAGATTTGCTCATCAGGATATCTGAAGGCAGGACTATTGGAATGCGTAGGAAAGGCCAGACAGGGGAAGGATAGGGATAATGTCCTCAGATGCAGTTTGGCAGCCACTGCTGCTCCAACTAATGCAGTAGCAGTGGAGGAGTTGGAGTGCAGCCCCCACACTATGGTCCAGAGGAGGGTAAGAGGGGCAGAAGCAAGGTCAGTGCTCAAGAATCTCGCTCCATCCCCCCAGTCCCACTGCGGTGGAAATGTATCTGAGGCAATCCGCTATAGCACAGCAGTGTAGTTGGCCATGATTGTGGTGCCCCAAGACACTAAGGTAACACAGACACAGCAGGGATACCCACCATCCCAGTTACCCAGACATCAATTTCCATGATCACAGTGACAACCTCCCCCACACAACTCCCAGAGGAGCAAGTACAGCAGGTGAGAGAAAGCAAAAAATGAGCTAAATCTACTGGAAAATGAGAGAAATGCCTCTACTTACCAACCTGCTAAAGTGTTAAGATAAAAATGGCACCTAAACAATAAAAGAGTTCACTACCTCAAATGCATAGGAGAAGAATGATCCATCAAGTACCATGAACAACTAAGGTAACATGGCAACAGGGAAAGAAAATGACACCAAACTCAAAGTCATGGAAGAGTGCAATCTAAATGACAGAATTCAAGATTGCTGTCATGAAGAAAACTCACTGAAATACAAGAAAACTCCGAAAGGCAGTTCAATGAGCTCAGAAATAAAGTAAGTGAACAGAAGGAGTACTTTACCAAAGAGATGGAATCTAGGAGAGAATCAAACAAATTCTGGAGCTGAAGAACTCAATAAATGAGATGAAGAAAACTTTAGAAAGCACTGGAAATGGAACAGACCAGATGGAAGACAGAATTAGTGAGCTTTAAGATAGAAATCTAGAAATGACCCAGGTAGAACAAAAGAAAGAACTAAGAGTTTAAAAATATATTAAATAACTCTAAGAGAACTATCTGACTCCATTAGAAAGAACAAAATAAGGATATGGATTCCTGGAAGGAGAAGAAAAGGAGACAGGAACAGAGAGCCTACTCAAAGAAATAATTGACAAGAACTACTCAAACCTACGGAAGGAATTAGACATTCAAGAGCAAAAGCTAACTAAAAGCTATTATCTTGACACAAAGTCTTTCTCCAAGACACATATTAAAGCTGTCAAAAGTTAATAATATCCCAAACAAGAAAAAGCTAAAATCATTACAAAACCAGTATTATAAGAACTGTCAAAGAGATTTCTTAAAAAGAAAGGGTAAAAAATAACACAAATATGAATGATAAAATGGCAATAACTCTATATTTATCAATAATAACGTTAAGTGTAAATGGGTTAAATGTTTCAATCAAAAGATATAAGGTGGCTGAATGAATAAGAAAATAAGACCCTTACATATGCTGCCTATAAGAGACCCACTTCAGATTAAAAGACACACACTGACTGAAAGTAAAAAAAAAAAAAAAAAAAAAATGAAAAAAATGTTAATAAGAAAGAAAGAATTCTCAAGGCAGCCAGCGGGGAAAAAGACAATAATCTACAAATAAGGTTATCAGTAAAAAAAACATATAGGCCAGGAGAAAGTGGAATGATATATTCAAAATATTGAAAGAAATACCACCAGCCAATAATAATAATAATAATAATAATAATAATAATTTAGCAGCTATCCTTTAGCTATGAAGGAGAAATAAGGCTATCCCAAACAAACAAAAGCTAGGGAATTCACCACCACAGGACCTGCATTACAAGAAACGTTAAAAGGAACTATTGTACCTGAAGCAAAAAGACAAAAGTGTACAACACTTTGAGTAAGGTGACGGACAGACTAAAGCAAGAAATTGCGAATCTATTTCAGAATGGGGTTTTAAAACACCATTATAACATAAAGATCAAAGGGAAAAACATGAAAAATAACTATAGCTAAAATACACAGCTAACATGATATTCAATGGTGAAAAGCTGAAAGCTTTTTCTCTAAGGTTAGAAACAAGACAAGGATGCTCACTCTAACTACTTTTATTCAACATATTATTAGAAGTCCTAGCCACAGCCATCAGAAAAGAGAAATTAAAGGTAACCAAATTGGAAAGGAAGAAGTAAAATTTTCACTATTTGCAAATGGCAAAAATTCGAAAATCAATATGGAACCACAAAAATACTCTGAATATCTAAAGCAATCTTGAGAAAGAAGAACAAAGTTGAAGGTGTCATGCTCCCTGATTCCATACTATACATAGTAATCAAAAAATTGCAAAACTGTTATTCTCAGGAGCATTTGAGATCTTGGTCCCTGGCATCAGTTTGGCTCATCAGTTTGACTCAAATAAACTCATATAAAAATTCTCAAAAAAAAAATAAAAGTTGTTGTAATCAAAACAGCATGGTGCTAGCATAAAAATAGACACATGGATCAATGGATCAAAATAACCCAGAAGTAATCTATGATTATATGGTCATTTAATCTATGACAAATTAGGCAAGAATATACAATAGGGTAAAGATAGTCTCTCCAATATATGGTATTGAAAAAACTGAACAGATACATGCAAAAAAATAATAAAAGTAGACCATTTTTTATACCATATACAAAAATAAACTCAGAATGGATTAAAAACTTAAATGTAAGACCTGAAACCATAAAACTCCTAGAAGAAAATGTAGGTAGTAAACTCTCTGACATTAGCTTTAGCAATATATTTTTTTTATGCCTACAGCACCTGGTCTTCCTAGGTGGTTTCCCATCCAAGTACTAGCCAGGCCTGACCCTAGCAATAGTTTTTAGATATGTCTCTTTGGGCAAAGGCAATGAAAGCAAAAATAAACAACTGGAACTACATAAAACTAAAAGGTTTTTGCACAGCAAAAGAAACCAGTAACAAGATGAAGAGGCAACCTACTGAATGGGAGAAAATATTTCCAAATGATATATTCAATAAGGAGTTAATATTCAAAATATATTTTCAAATATGTACAACTCAATATCAAAAAAATCCGAATTAAAAAATGGGTAGAGAGTCTGAACTGACATTTCTCCAAAGAAGACATACAAATGGTCAATAGACATAGAAAAAGATGTTCATCATCACTAATCATCAGAGAAATGCAAATCAAAACCACAATGAGATATCACCTCACACCTGTCAGAATGGCTGTCATCAATAAATTAACAAATAAGTGTTGGTGAGGAAGTGGAGAAAAAGGAACTGTCATGCACTGTTGGTGGGATTGCAAATTGGTACAGCCACTATGGAAAACTGTATGAAGGTTCCTCAAAAAATTAAAAATAGAACTACCACATGAACCAGAAATTCCATGTCTGGGTACTAAAAAAATATGAAAACACTAATTTATAAAATTACATGCACCCCTACATTCATTGTAGCTTTATTTACAATAGCCAAGACATGGAAACAAACTAAGTGTCCATCAACGGATGACTGGATAAAGAAGACGTGGTGTATATATATGTACATAAACACATACATACATATATGCCCACACACATGATGGAATATTATTCAGATATAAAAAAATAAAATATTGCCATTTGTTAGAACATAGATGGATCTTGAGAATATCATACTAAGAGAAATAAGTCAGAAGGAAAAGGACAAAAACCTTATGACTTCACTCATGTGTGAAATATAAAACAAAAAAGTAACAAATGAACCAGTAAAACAAAAACAAACTCATAGATACAGATAATAGAATGGTGGTTACCACAGGAGAAGTGGGTCGGGGGGAGGGAAAATTTGATAAAGGGGGTCAAACATATGGTGATGGAAGGAAACTAGACATTGCATCTAGTTTCTAGATTATTAATAGAGTATATAGATATTAAATTATAAGTTTGTACACCTGAAATTTATATAATGTTATTAACCAATGGACAAATTTTGACAAACTAAAAATGGAAAATTTGAGGGGATGTTAGGAGTAGCACTAACAATAAAACCTAAAATCGATAGACACATTCTTAGCATAACTTCTAAGTCAGAAGTGTCAGAGGACTGTGGTTCCTTCAAACCCAAGCTCCTATATTCCAAGACATCCAGTAAGATAATAAAGTTGTGATTTCCAAATGTCTATCCCTTTAATGCATTTGTTCTAAATATCACAAGGTAGGATGGGGATTTTAGAGATGGGGACGGACGTCTTAGGCACAGACATGCATACCGAGTCACATTCCATGATCATTTTGAAGGAGTAGCTATGACATCACAGTCCCCACTGCCATGATGAACGATTAATTCATAGGACAGGATATGCCAGGAGAGTAAACACCCATTGTGAGAAGATTACTTCAAGGTATCCCCAATCAGAGGAGAGCACCTTTGATCATGTACTCATCCTTGTCCCAGGGTTGATGTAAAATGGTCAGGTGGGGACTTTTCTCTTCCATGGCTGTCAGCAGAAGCTGAGTTTCCTCATCGAATGCAGATTTCTCCAGCCTGGGAAGACAGAAATATTTGACCTCTATACAGTGCAATGCCTATACTTTCCTCTCCATTCTTCCTTAGAAACAACTGGAAGAATTGCACTGAAAGTGGAGAGAAAGCATGAGTCTTTCCTATAGAACAGGAATGTAAGGAATAGGAACATGAACCATTTTGTTCACCCTCAGCATGTCAGCCAGGGGCCTGGCATCTAAAAGGCATTCAAATATTCATTCTACAGGTGTCAAATATACACAAATATTTGACAATGCAAATATGATGTTTAGAACAATATTAACTGCAACTGTGCCAGGAATGTACTTTGGATCAACGCTCTGCTCAACCCTTTATAGAATCCCTCCCACCTCAGAGCTAGGATTACATCTTTATGGGCAAAGTAAGTAGAAGATGGTGTTGCTGGTAAGCAAGTGGTTCTCACCTGGAGCAACCATGCCTCTCAGGAGACATTTGACAATATCTGAAGACATTTTTTTTAATTTCAGGGAATAAGTATGATAGCTGTTCTTTAATTTTTTGTTGAGATGTGATTGACATATAACATTGTATAAGTTTAAGGTGTACAATGTGTTTGTTTGACACATCCGTGTATTGCAATACAATGACCTCCATCATGTCTCTTAATTATAATTTCTTTTTCATGGTGAAAACAATTAAGATCTAGTCTCTCAGCAACTTTAAAGTTTTTTAATCATCATGATTGGAAGGAGGTGCTACAGTCACATAATGTGCAGGTGGAAGCCAGGGATGGCACTCAACATCCTTCAATGCACAGAACAGCCACTCACAGCATAGAACTCTGTAGCCCACATGTCGATCATATGGAGGCTAGGCAAACCTACCTATAGTAGATTCACTTCACTCTGAGGTCCCTCACCACTCACCCGAGCAGCTGCAGGGCACAGTCCGGGTGGCTCAAGGCTTCACACAGCACTACCAACCCATCATGGTCCAAGCTATTCCAGTCCAGGTTCAGGCCTCTCAGTGATTTGCAGACAGTGAGAGCTGAGGCTAGGTCCTTACAACAGGCAGAGGTGAGCTGACATATTTCCAGCCTGCAATAGGGAAAGATATGATAAGCCACCCCCAGCTTTGGGTGGGCTGGATGGCACACCATTGTGAGATGCCAATTCCATACCTCTGAGCAGGAGACTTTATGTTCTAGAGCAGTGGTTCTCAACTGGAGCTACTGTCTTTCCTGGGGGACATGCAACAATGTCTGGAGACATTTGACACAACTGGAGAGTGTTACCAGCATCTCATGGGTAGAAAGAGGCCAGGGATGCAGATAAACATTTACAATGCACAGGAGGTCAGTCCTTGCTCCCCGTCACAGCAAAGAACCATCCAGTCCAAATGTCAATAGTGCCAAGGTTGAGAACCCTGGTCTTACAGAACAGCATTTTACTTATCAAATTGCTCCAGACACCCTGGCTTTTAAATCGCTCCCCTTCAGTCCCATTAATACTTCATATTTTTATATTCTTGAAATAGGGAAGCCTTCCCATAAAGATAATTTGTGGACACTCACCCAAGATTCTCTAGTTTACAGTTAGGGTGCTTCAAAGCTTCACATAACTGTTTGACACCAGAATCTTGTATTTTATTGTCCCGTAGTTTCAAGGTCTTTAGTTTTTCATTGCTACTAAGAACAGTGGAGAGGTCCTTACAGCAAACAGGAGTGAGGTAACAACCTGCCAACCTGGGGTAAAAATACACACAAATAGATAAAGTCATGAGATTGAATGCTTAATGGCCTACCTTATTTCATTTATTGATATGAAGAACACAATTCCCAAGTACTTCTGAGATGATGAGGATGATGGTGTGATGGTGATGATGATTGTGATGATGATAGTGATGGTGATGTTAGTGGTGGTGATGATGATGATGGTGGTGGTGGTGGTGGTAGTGGTGATGACTGATGATAATGAAGATGATGGTAGTAAAGATCTAACAACTTCTCAGTTCTTCCTTCTCAGCTCGACACTCTGGGCTCCCTGAAATCCTCCTACCCTGTGTGTTCTCCCCATCCCAGTGCCTCTGCTCTTATTGCTTTTACTGGTTGGAATGCTCCTGACCCAAATACCAGCAGTGCTACCCCTCACTACCCTCAAATGTCTGCACAAATGTCACCTTTTGGTGAGGACGTCCCTTTATATTTTATATAATATCATGTCCCCAGTCATTCTCCTACATTTAAGCTCATGATTCCCTACAGTACTTCTTACCAGCTAATATGTGCCTGTATATACATGCACACATATACGTGTATACATACACACCTGTGCATAAGTTTGACATATGTATATATGCATGTACATGGTCATGGACATATATAGGCACATATACACACACACACACACACACGTATATATCAGATAAGTGTGTGTGGTGTGGGTATGTGTATCTGTGGTTCCCAAGCAGGGCACATTGGGCAATGCCTGGAGACATTTTTAGTTGCCACACTGGGTAGAATCCAGGGATGCTGCAAAACATTCTACCAAGCACAAGACAGCGCTCCCTAATCAAAGAATGATCTGGGCCAAAATGTCAATAGTGCTAAAATTGAGAAACCATGATATACACACTTATACACACATACTTGCAACCTTACTCATACCTGTGTCCACGCATCTATGTGTATGTGTGTGTGTGTGTGTGTGTGTGTGTGTGTGTGTATATATATGTATATATATATATATATATATACACGACACTTCATAAAATCAACATCCATGGAGCAGTTTATTTACCAATTTATCTCATCTACCAAGAAGAGTTCCCAGTACCTACTAGGGAGAATGAATGATCCTCCTGCTGTGTCTCCTACCATTTACCAAGTGCTTGCTATAGGCAAGTCATTGATAATAGTTCTGTATGTGCCTTACTCCTGCTAGCTGCCTCAGTTTTTTGAGGTGGGGAATATAATTATCCTCAATCTCTGATCCGGGAGAGGTAAGGCATCCTCACAAGTTCATCTAGCTAGTCTAGTCAAGAGAACAGAGAACTCCATTTCCAGTCTTCCTGAAGCCAGAGGCCATTCTACAGAGTAGCAGGTCCCAAAAGTTATGACGAGTCCTTTAAGACACACAAACATCGGCACACTGCTGGACTTTCCTAGAAGTATCAGGAGGAGCCAACATTTAGCCTCATTTTTTCCAGCAGACCCCCTGTCTTCTCCTGTCCCATTTCCTTTCCAGGATGACAATACCCCCCCAAAAAAACTCTGACATTCAAGCAAATCATAGCCAGACCTACCATAGCTGCTGTAAGTTGCGGCTTGGGTGCTTCAATGCTTCACATAGAGACATCACTCCATTGTCTTCCGGGAAGTTGGACCCCAGATCGAGAAGGGACAGGGATTTGTTACACAAAAGTGCTTAGGAGATATAGTCACAAGCAACAGAGGTAAGGCAACAGTACATTAACCTGCAGAGAAAAGGACATACACACTCAATCTGTCAGCCTGCTTAAACTCTATATGGTAATATTTTCACAAAGCCACATGCAAAAATTTTGTCATTCTTCATATTCCAAAGTCACTTGAAAAAAATAAGAGAATTAAAATGCATAACACCTTTGGAAATACAGAAGCAAGAATGTGTAATATCGTGTCCCAAACTGGGAAACAGAATCTCAGATCCACATCAGATCACCACCAGCTGGACAACTTTGGACAAAGTCATCCTTCTTTGAGACACAGTGTGCTTATTTATTTGGTGGAATGTGCTAGATGACATCCTATTTAACATGATTTTTCTTTCAAAAATATTATTTAAAAATTATGTTATTTAACTATTATTTAAAAATTAACTATTTGTGGTTTTGAGTGCTTGTATACACGGTATTGGAAATTTGAAAAATAAGGGGAGGCATAAAAGAGTTTCTCTACCTGGTAGCTCACAACTGAATATGATACCTTGAATGTAGCTGGTTTAGTTGACATCATGTTTAATCAAGAGATTTCACATGGAATTCTACGCTTTCCAGCTACCACCAGATAAGCCAGACACCTGGAATTTCACAGCAGATGGTCACACAGGAGAAGGGAACAGAAATTTCCTCTTGGATGGGGCAGGCAGTGTCCAGCTCACTGTCACCCCCACCCAGTCCTTGCTCACTCCACTTATCTGCCCATTACCCTTCAGGAATACCCAAGAATGTGACATCTTATGGGAAGAATATACAAGTCCTTGATAAGCAAACACTACTCACTGGTGATAGGTATTCCCTTCTAGTGTTCTTATTTTTGAGAACAGACAATAGGCACCTAATTTATACTTTTCTCAGTAAAATAAGCATTTTCCAATATTTCAAAGATTTGTCAGTACTTTAATGGTTGCATGCTGTAATCTCCAAAGTCTCACTATGCTATGATCACACATTCTCTGAGTGTTTCCACATGCATTCTTTCACTCGCTGCCATTTTAAATTATACCAAATTACCATCAAAAAAAATTTTATTTAAAGTGCTGAGGTTTACTATTAACAGACGTTTCATTTTGGTTTATATGCCAACTTACCTTGCAAAAAACCCAACAAATTAAAACTTCAATCGTAGTATAAATTTGCCCATTTTGCAGAATCCAGGCCAAGTGAAGTCTATCTTAAAATTGTACACATTTGTTAAAAAGAGTGTTAATTTGTTGAACATTTTTGCTTTTTAAATTACTAGTGACATTCTTTAAAAATAAATATAAATTAAAAGTTAAAAATGACTAGCAACATTCTTGCGTCTTTGGTAGTCTTTCTTTCAATGAATAAAGATTTAAAAATGAAAAAAAAATAATGTTAAATGATGTATTTTAAAGAGCTCCTTTGATAAACACAACTCTTTTTAATTACTAGTCATTGCATGCAGTATAATTCAACGGTTCCTAACCTTTTTGGCACCAGGGACTGGTGGTCCTATGAGAATCTAATGCCTGATGATCTGAGGTGGAGCTGAGGCATTGATGTTAGCACTGGGGAGCAGCTGCAAATTATAGATGAAGTTTCTCTTGCTGACCCACCACTCACCTCCTGTTGTGCAGCCTGGGTTTTTAACAAGCCATAGATAGTACCAGTATGCAGCTTGGGGATTGGGGACTCCTACTCTGATTCTATTTATTGTATAACATCAGTTAATAGTTAAATTTTTTTATCTTCCAGTATGTCACTTCTTTTGTATTTCTAAAGATGTTTCATACTAATCTTTATAGCTCAGAGTTTTGGGGTTTTTTTTCCTTTTTTTTTTCTTTTTGAAATAGTTTGGTTTTAGTATTTAATGTTTCTGGTATTTATTATATTGCTGAATTTCTTTTACAGTCTGAAAAGTCATCTCAGTGATAGTTAGCATCCTCACTCTGTTCTATTTTAAATGCCATGGTGCATGTGTATGATGCATATGTACATATGCATGCACACATGCCTGTACACAAAAACAGAAGTTTTGCTACCAGACAACTCATCCGCTTCCACAGGCTTAGATGTTCTTGCACCTGCCCCCAATTTAAGGCACTGAATCTCTCTGCTTGATTTAACACTGTCTCTCGTGTGCACACTCCACCTTCTCAGCCTCCCCCATGAGCATATGGTTGCCTTGAAAGCTGAAGGGTCCGCGAGCACACCCCCCCCTCCTGCCAACTTGCAGCAGCATCTCCAGGGCACAGTGTGGTTGCTTCAGTGCATTACATAGGAGCATCACACTGTCATTCATCACAGGGTTTTCTATCAAGGAGAGAAGCTTCAGCCTCTGGTTGCAGACCAGGACAGAGGTGATCTCTCTGCAGGCTTCAGCTGTGATGTTGCACTTGCCCAACCTGAATATTAGACACATGTTGAGGGACATGAGCAGAGGTATCCAATGGCTTGTGCTAAGTTGGCAAACAGAGACAGACTCATAGACACTAAGAACAAACTGATGTTTGCCAGATGGTTGCCAGAAGGGGGTTTGGGGGGCTGGATGACAAAGGGGAAGGGATGAAAAAGTACAAATTGGCAGTTACAAAACAGTCACATGGAGGTAAAGTACAGCACAAGGAATATAGTCAATAATGTTTTAATAACTGTGTATGGTGCCAGGTGAGTACTAGACTAATCTGGATGATCACTTCATAAATTATATAAATATCTAAGTACTATGCTATACACCTGAAACTAATATAATATTATATGTCAACTGTAACTGAAAAAAATTTTTAATTGGCTATGGACCACACCCCAGTTTCTAATCTCACACCTGCCAATCCAATGTCTACATTCCACACTTTTCAAAAGCACAAACGTAATTAATCTTTGATTGCTTTTTACTGAAGTTAGGAAAAAGTCTGAGCCAGTGGTTCTCAACAGGGGTGACTGCTGACCTCAAGGGGACATTTGTCAGTGTGTGGAGACATTTGTGGTGGTCGTAGCTGGGGAGCAGGGTGTTCCTACTTTTCAGTGGGTGGAGGCCAGGGATGCTACCCAACACCCTACAATGTTGTGGACAGCCCTCCACAACAAAGCATTATCTGGGGGCTCAATCAGTCTGATCATCTGATTACTTGTCAATAGTTCTGAGGTTGAAAAACCCCCAGTCTAAGCCCTAATGCAGCTTAAAAGAGCATCTCACAGGCTAGAGCAGGTCTCTCACTTTCTGTGCTGCTGATATTTGGGACTGGCTGTTGCAGGAAGCTGAGCACCACCCCTGGCCTCCCCCCACTAGAGGCCTGTAGCATGCTCCCCATGCAATTGTAATCATCAAAAATGTCTTTGGACACTGACATCTCCCAAGGCACAAAACTACCATTCATTGAGAACTACCAGCTAGAGAGACCCAAATTTTGAGGCCCTCTCACCCCAATACCAAATGGGACTAAAGAGTACAGCCCCAAAGAGGCAAACTTTACAGGTATAAAATGTCTGCAACTGACTCCTGGTTTCCTAGCTCTGTTACCCCATTCTGAGGCTAACATATAACATATAAAACCCTAAGTAAATGGCATAACATGAGGTGGGGCAAAATATTCAGGAATTCTGTAAGTTCCCTTTGAATAAAGAAAGATAGAACAGAGGAAATTGTGGTGATATGGAAATGCTCTGAACAATGACTAGGATTCATAGCACACCTAAATGTTCAAGCAACTCTTATGCAAGGAACCTGCCTCCTTCTCCTGATGCATCTTGATGGGTGCAACTAACCAGGTGTGTGTGAATCCAACCATCGTATTTGCGATCATTCCTGCAAAAAAGAGGCGCTAAGCCAGGAGAGAGAAGAGCATGTTTTCTTGGCGGGTTTAATGAGTTGATTTTGTTTATTCCTACCTCTATTACTTCCATTTGTTCTTTCTGCAAAAAAAAAAATGGATTGAGCCTGTCTAGAAATTATCCAACCACGGTGGGGTCACCCTGGGTAACTTTTAAGAGGAAGAAATAATTTGAGGGCCAACCAACCACTTTCTTTTTGGATCCAATTTTGCCATCAGGCAGATTAGACAATCACACTTGTGGTCATTGATACACTTTCTCATTTTACATTTATAGGAATATATCCAGGAGGAAGTATTTGGAGTTGTGGTTTTGGCATGGTTGGTCAAAGGCAGAAGCAAGAAGAGTCAGGTCAAGTATCCATGAGAAGTCAGTCAATTGAGTAACACAGAAGGGACCAGTGGGACAACTCTGCTGATAGGACATCTTGTCCATTAGAATCCATCCCCACCTTACTAGGTTGTCTGCAGATGCTCAGATGGACATTAGGGAAAATCTGGGAGACAAAGGCTGACACAGGAAAGGAAATGGGCCTACTCAAATGCCAAGTCCACTGTCATTCATCACAGACAACCCCAAGACTTACAGCAGCTGCTCTACATTGCACATAGGGTGTTTCAGCATCTCACACAGCTGCCGGACTTCCATGGGAGAGAGGCTGGTGCCATGCAGGTTCAGGTACTTCAGATGAGGGTTGTGAAGAACAGCCTTGAAGAAGTCAAGACCATTCCCAAGGCTGGGGGCAAAATTATACCTATAAGAAATGAGATATTGGAAGCTATGTGATGAAGCCTAAGCACAAATCAAGGTACAAATTCTTCCTACATCCCTGCAGAGGCTTACGAAGCTGTTTTTATATCTCTGGTTACTCTTGCCTATAAATTATTTCTCTTTGGGATCTTCAGACACCTGACAAGCTCAGAGGCTTCATGGCATGGATCTCTCCTGTTTCTTCCTAGTCCTTCCTATTCTACCTACCACCTCTCATGCTATAATGGAGGGGACTCAAAGTCATCTCACAAATTCATTGTATTGAATTCTCAGCACCAGGACAGAGACACCATATTTGTGCCTCTGTGCATCCCTAAGCTAGCACAGCACCTCACATTCATCAGAGATGTACAAAGTTAAATTAATGCTCTAAGCAAGACTGTGTTACCAAGGAAAGAACCAACGTGGAGAAAAGGGACCCCTCATGCACTGTTGGTGGGAATATAAATTGGTACAGTCACTATGGAAAACAGTATAGAGTTTCCTCAAAAAGTTAAAAATAGAACTACTTTATGACCCATCAATTCCACTTATGAGCATTTATCCAAAGAAAACCAAAACACTAATTCAAAAAGACATATGCACCCCTATGTTCACTGCAGTGCTATTTACACAATACCCAGGATATGGAAGCAACCTAAGTGCTCAACGATAGAAAAGTGAATAAAGAAGATGTGGCACATATATACAATGAATCTTGACATTTCCTACAATATGGATGGAACTAGAGGGTTTTATGCTAAGTGAAATAAGTCAGACAGAGAAAGACAAATAGTGTATGATCTCACTTAAATGTGGAAACTAAAAAATAAAATAAACAAATGAACAAAGCAGAAACAGACTCACAGAGAACAAACTGATGGCTGCCAGATAAAAGCGGTGTTGGAAGATTGAGTGAAAAAGGTGAAGAGATTTTAAAAAGATTTTTAGAAATTATGTATTTATATATGCTTTTGATATTTATACATTTTATATACTTTAATTTTTATTTTTCAATTAGAGTTGATATTCTATATTTTATATTAGTTTCAGATGTACAGCATAGTGGTCAGACAGTTATATAATTTATAAAGTGATTTCCCCAATTATACTCTTATGAATTTATATATTTATATGTGCTTATATTTATATTTATATATACTCTTATATATTTATATATGCTTTTATATATTTATATTTTTCTATCTTATTAATATATTTATTATTTACATGATTTATAAATACATGCCACACAGTCTGTGACTCTGTGTCATGACAACAGACTTGAGCACACCCTGACTTCTCCCCAACCAATCGGCTTTGAGAAATGACAGAGGCTAAAACAAGTAAATGTTCTGTCATGTTCAAACACCACAGTGGGAATTATGAAAAGGAAGAAAGAAAAAATAGAAGAGAACGAACTGACGAGAAAGTGGTAGCCTAGAAGTATTGTGTCCATTCCAGGCAGAGGGGCTCCCTAATTGTGTGGGCAACATCCACGGCACTTCCAGCCCAGACATTGAGGGAATAAAGGGACAGGGTCAGTCACAGTCAGGATGAGATAGGCTGAGCCTGCTAACAGGGAGAAGGGCTACCATAGAAAGACAGGGAATGCCCTTGATACCCAGAGTTCTCTGTAAGAAATGAGGGCATCAGAATAGCAAGGTCAGGCCTCCCAAGGACTTTGTCACTGAAAACACTGTGATTCACAGGGCAGGCAGATGCAATGGACTCAGCAAGAAGTACTGAGTCAGTGGACAGTAAGGTGAAAAGATGACCACTGAGTGAATGTACAATCAAGACTCATAGCCAGTGAAAGGTCAACAACCTCAGGAAAAGGAGACAAACTAAGATGAAGTGTTAGTGGGAAATAACTCAAGCAGAGGAATACAAACACCATGTGATCTCATTTACATGTGGAATCTCAAGAACAAAATAAATGAACAAACAAAACAGAGACAGACTCATAGATACAGAGAACATTTTGATAATTTACAGATTGGGAAGGGGGTTGGGCAACTGGGTGATACATGGAGAAGGATAAAGAAATACAAATTGGCAGTTACAATATAGTCTTGGGGATGTAATTACAGCGCAAGGAATATAGTCAATAATATTATAACTATAGATGGTGCCAGGTAGGTACTAATCAGAGTGATCACTTCATAAATTACATAAATGTCTAACCACTGTGCTGTACACCTGAAACTAACATAATATTGAATGTCAACTGCAATTGAAAAATAAATTCTAAAAAAATTTTTTAAGCATCTGTGAGGCAAAAACCACAATGGAGGCCACAGTTTGAATGTACCCCTGGACCAAAACACGCACAGTCTCGAAATCCAAGTGTGACCTCGATTTTCCCCAAAAGTGGGTGCTGATCTTAAACAAAACTTAAGCTTTCTTCATGTTAGGGTGACCTTGAAGATTCCTAGCTAATCAGCTGCACACAGGTGAACTGACCCAACAAGACAGCACATACCGTTCTTGTGACCGCATGTAGAAGCAAGCAATACATTTTGTTTCTCCTACAAATTTGTATCAAGTAATGCTTTCTGAATTCACTTTTGACATATCAGATTGTAGCTCTGTGTTGACACATTGATTTATCAAACCAAAAAGCTTAATATTAAATGTCAACTATAATTGAAAAATTTTAAAATAAATTTAATTTTAAAAAAAGAATTACAACAAAAGGGGAAAATATGAGGAAATTAAGGCTTATGAAAAAGTGATGGCTTATTATTTCTGGAAAAGAACCTAACATTACTCTTATTTCTAGCCATTCTTACTTGTGCATTGAATATTTTAGTTTATTAAAATATTTGTACATACTCAAAGAAATAACATACTAAAAAAATAAAAATAAAAAGTTTGTGCACAGCAAAAGAAACCATCAACGAAATGAAAAGACAGCCTACTGAGTGGGAGAAGATATTCACCAATGATACATCAGATAAAGGGTTGACATCCAAAATATATAAGGAACTGATATAATTCAATAAAAAAATAAACAATCCAATCAAAAAATGGGCAGATGACTTAAATAGGCATTTCTTCAAAGAGGACATACAGATGGCCAATAGACATATAAAAAGATGTTCATCACTAACCACCAGAGAAATGCAAATTAAAACCACAGTGAGGTGTCACCTCACACCTGTCAGAATGGCTATCATCAATAAATCAACAAACCACACTTGATGGTGAGGATGTGGAAAAAAGGGAACCTTCATACACTGTTGCTGGGACTGCAAATTGGTGCAGCCACTATGAAAAACAATTTGTAGTTTCTCCAAATAAATTAAAAATAGAACTACCTTTTAACCTGGCAATTGCACTTCTGGGTATTTATCCAGAGAGAATGAAGCACTAATTTGAAAATATATATGCACTTTTATATTCACTGTAGCATTATTTACAATAGCCAAGATATGGAAGCAACCTAAGTGCCCATCAATAGACAAATGGATAAAGATGAGGTGGTACATATATATAACAGAATATTACTCAGCCATTGAAAAGGAAATCTTGCCATTTGCGGCAACATAGATGGACTTAGAGGGTATTATGCTGAATGAAATAAGTCAGAAAGAAAAAAATAGCATATGATTTCATGTATATGTGGAATCTGAAGAACAAAATTAACAAACAAACAAAACAGAAACAGACTCATAGATACAGAGAAACCGGTGGTTGCCAGATGAGAAAGGGTAGAGGGCAGGTGAAAGGGAAAAGGGGAACATAGTCAATAATATTGTGTTAAGTTTTCATGGTGACAAATGATTACTAGAATTAGTGAAGCGATCACACTATAAGGTATAAAAAAGTTGAATCACTGTATTGTATACCTGGCACTAATATGATACTGCATACCAACTCTACTTATATAATTTTTTTTTAAAACCAGAGTAGAGAGAATGAAACTTTGCTTTAAAGAGCAGGTTGATGTCCAACTTACACCAGTTTTTGGAGTCTGCAAGTGGGTTGAGCCAGTGCTTTGCAGAGGATGGTCTGGGAGGCCTCGTCGAAGCTACAGTTGTCCAAATCCAACACCTGGAAGTTCCTGCTGGTGGTGAACACCAAGTAGAGGTCCCTCCAAAAGCACAGCTTCTGGGTGTCACTCACTATAGGAGAACAAACACCATGTTTCTCCAGTGGTGAAATTCAACTCAGGACATGCTCAAAACAGGCAGAACACCATTCCCCAAGCCCTTTCAAGCTGACAGATGCCTAGGGAAAGGTGCAGCCAGGTAAACTGAGTCAACATGCATGGCGGTTGACGGTGCAGACCCTGAGGTCGCAGCAATGGGATCAAACCTCATTTAAACCACTTATTAGCTATGTGACCTGGGTAAGTTATTCAATCGTATTATGCTTCCATTTTCTTCTCTTTTAGGCAATAAGTTGATATCTGAACAAAGGTTAATATTGGGTGATGTATCAGTGAACAGGGAACATTATCAAAAAACATGACCACACAGGTATAAAATAAATAATTCCTTGGGATGTCATGTGCAGCCTGGAACTACAGTTAACAACCCTGTTTTGTTTATTTGAAAGCTGCTAAGAGAATAGATCGTAAAAGTTCTCATAACAAGAAAAAAATTCTGTGCCTATGTGTGGTAACAAGTGATAACTAGACTTATTGTGGTGATTGTTTTGCAATATACACAAACATCAAATCATTATGTTGTACACCTGACACTGATATGTCACATGTCAATTATACCTCAATTAAATTAAAATTAAAAAAAGAAAAATGTGACTGTGAAAAGTGGCCTGTATTTGAGAGCCAAAGTGAGAGCTGGTAACCTAAACCTGATTAAGCATACAAGTTAAAATCAGCAAAGAGAAAAAACACACGGAAAAAAAATCCAAAGGAAATCAAGTGCAAGATCCCAAGAGTCCCTTCCTAGTGGAGTCATCAGGATATGCTAAAGTGCCATAAGGGCAAGAAAAAAAGGCATAGTCGTGGCATCAATAAAAACTGCCTTTCTTTCAATCTCCCCTTTGTCTCCAAATAGGTAAAACATTTATTCCTATTTATACGGATAGGCAAACCTCAGATGTCACTGCTCATGGTCACATAGCTAGCAAATTTTATTACAAAAGCCATGTTTCTTAAGAGCAAAAGTTTAGTGATCCATGAAATACCCAATGGGAATTAGAATGAGCTACAGGTATGGTATGGGGCAGGGCAGGTATTAATAGATGGACTTACTTTAAGATGGCTCCACAGTCGTCTGAAAACATGTTTTCTATCCACAGGTGAAGTTTCTGCAAATTTTGGCTATCTTTGAGGCAGAATGCAGATACCACCAAATCATCCATGTTATTGATATAAATGTTAACATCTTCAAAGAAATCCATTCTTGTATTATAAATTCTTTGTCCTGGGTCTCAAATAAACTGTTGAACAACTCATGGAAACTCACTACGACCTGGTTGGGGTCATCCTGACTCAAACTCTGAAGGCATTCGGTTATTTCCTGCTTTATCTCCTTGGACAGTGGAAAACCAAAGGATGTCTCCAGCATGTTCATTATTTTTTCTGTGGAAAATCCAAACAGGAAGATCCCCATCTGCAATAGGTAGGTTGGGGCTTGAGTGACAATTGCTTTTACAAGCTGGGCTACACTTCCGATGGTAGGGTTAGCATTGTTCTGGGGTCGTCTGAGTAAATACATCATGGCAGCACAAAACTCTTGGATACACATGTGGATGAAGGTGAAACGATCACTGTTCCTTTGGAGAAGTCTCAAGTCCACCCACATGGAGGCATCAGGTTCCGATACCCCATTCCTCCTGAGGTCCCCAGGGTGAAACACAAACCTGTCAGTCCAGATGCCATCTGCAGCCAAGATGCACAAGCTTTTCAGCTGGGCTCTGCTCTGCTTTGGTGGAAAGTTCCCCAGTCCTGACTTGAATACACTAGTAAAAAAGGAAACATACAGAGAAGTGGTGGTTTGAGAGGCAATCCCAAGGTCTTATCCTCTCTCCAACTGCCATTTCAAACACATACAGACCAACCAGCAGGTGAGGGGATAGGGGCACAAGACAAACAGTGAAACGTTGTCTCTCACAAAACCAAAGGCTCTAGAGGCTTTATTCTTCTCCCCAAAGAAATGGGAGAAATATAGTTTCCTATTGTGTTCAGAGAGCCCTGGGAGAGCAATGCACTTTGATGCTGCAACAAGTAAAAAATTTTCTTCATGCCTGTCATTCCTAGTGCAACCAGCAGAGAAGACTCTGGGAGCAATTTTTTCTGCAACAGACTGCTCAGGATAACCTGCATTGGCTGCCACTGCCTCCAATCACTGCACCAGTTGGTGTTGAGGTCTAGGTCAAATTTCAGTTCCTCAAAGCCATCTATGATGAGCAGGACCCTCTCTGGCTGGGAGAAAATGTCTTTAATTGGCTCTGCAGACCCAGGCCAGTCCCTGGAGAGGAGCCCCACCAAGCTCGTCTCTGTGATACTGTTCATGTCACAGCCATCCAGGAAGAAGACGAATGTGAACTTTTCCTTCCGTAAGTTTCCCTTTGCCCACTCCAGCATCACTTTTCTCAAAAGGGTTGTTTTTCCAATTCCTTGAGAACCTTGCAAGACTATGGTGAGGGAGGGCTGTCCAGCCTGGCCAGCAGTATACGCAGCACTCAGTTCTTCATATTCATTCTTCGTGGCTTCAGTGTAGAAATCATCAGGCACTTGAAGGCAAGTTTGCTTTTCCCATATGAGATGGAATTTGTCCTTCATGTGACTTTTATAGGGGTTGAGCTTATCTGAGTTAATGAGGACAGAATCCAAGACAATTTAAAAACACATTAATTCACAATAGCCAAGACAAGAAATGACTTGATAAAAAGGTGGTCCATATATACAATGGAATATTACACAGCCATAAAATATGATAGAATACTGCCATTTGCGACAACATGGATAGATCTTGAGGGTATCATACTCAGTGAAATAAGTCAGACAGAAAAAGACAAGAACCACATGATTTCATTCATGTGTGGGATATGAAACAGAAAGCAACAAACAAAACACACAAACTAACTCACAGACACACAACAGTATGGTAGTTTTTCTAGAGAGGAAGAGGGTGGGAGGAGGAGGAAGAGAGTAAAGGGGGTCAAATATAGGATGATGGAAGGACACTAGACTTTAGGTGGTGAGCACACAGTGGAGTGTACAGATGTCACATTACAAAGTTGTACACTTGAAACATATGTTATTAACAAAAGTTACCCCAATACATTTAATCTTTTTTTTAAAATGCACTTATTTTTTCATACTCATAACAACCCCATGGAGTTACTTCAACACATGAAGAAAGATGTACATCCATGGATGATCAGGCTAATTAACTTAGTTTCATTAGAATCTATCTGAAATCCTGTCCACAGAAGCACCTGACCAAAACCAGAAGCCTATCTCAGAGTTGCAGGCTACACAAAGTGTGGACACTTTGAAATATGGACACTTGAAAATTACATTCCAAACCGAAAGAGGGTAGGTGTGGCCTCTCCCAAGTAAAGAATTGTAAGTGCCACCATGTACGAAGGGTATGCCAGGAATCAGATCAAAGGGCATTGCTCCTGCTATCGTATCTTGCATCACCTCAAGAACCCATTAAGATTCACTCAACTCCCACTGAACAAAAAATATTGAGAGTTTATTACTCAGCTAATTTGGACTAGTGAATAAATATTAGGATCAAGGGTTTATCCCATCTCTGACCTGAAACTGTGAGGTCTAGGTGATTCCTACTGTGCCATGCTGCTGTAGTTAATTTGAGAAAGGCACCCTTGAATCACCCTTACTACCTATCATCTACATTCAAGGCAACACATTAGGGGAGGTGCACAAAACTACAAATACAGACAAGGACCTCATCCTGTGCCAAAGAAACACACATCACAGTGGGAGAGGCATCTCTGCATGTCTTCCAAGCAAAGGGCATTCATCGATAGCTTTGTTCAAGAATGTATGACTAGAAAACAGCCTTGGGATAGAAAGAGAGTTTTTCCCTCTCTAGGACAGAGAAAGATTTGTTTATAAAAACAAAAGAAATTTAGAGATCTCTCTCTCCCTCTCCCTCTCCCTCTCCCCGCCCCCTTTCTCTCTCTCTCTCTCTCTCTCTCTCTCTCTCTCTCTCTCTCTCTCTCTCTCTCTCTCTCCCTCTCTCTTTCCTTCCAGGAGGAGGGACAGGATCATCCACAGTCATGATCTGAGATCAGCATCTCTGGATCCCTCACCTATGACAAGGACCTATCATGCACACAGTGTCCACCTGAGCCCACCTCCACAGTGCCACTAAGAGACTTGGGAACAAGAGGAACCAATGTCAACATCTCATGTTTCTTATTGTGCCATGAGCAATAACCATTCTACATCTATCTGGGCATATTATATCCTTGCAGAACCAGTTTAGCAGCGGGTTGGAGTGGACCTAATGGTGGCTTGTTGCTCTGGAGCTGCCTTAGCAAACAACAGTCCTCACCACTAAGCGATGTGTCCACACACCAGGAGGCACCTTTTGGTTTATCTACTTCCATGCTGATACTTTAGGGTGATTATAATCCTTCTGGGTCTCAGTTCACTTATCAGAACAGAAAATCTAGCCTCACAAGTAGATAAAATCAATGAGAGAATAACATGTAAGACTGGTCAAAGCATGCTGCAGCTTTCAATTGCTGTCTTAAAGATGAAATTTTTAAAAATTACTTGTCTGACATTTTGTCTCTTCATTTGCCAGGACTTAAAACTTGACTCATCTTCTTTCTGGGGGAAAATAAAGGAGTATACTCCCAGAGGAAAGGTATAAATCCCCAATGAGTCAAAAATAACTAGTGTGGAGTCAGATCTGTCCCTTGAGGGGACACTGTTCAGTCCACAGCCTTCCCATTGGCAAAGCGCAGAATCATGGTGAGAATGAAAAGACATTATGCATAAAAAGTGCTTCCCGCATACTAGGGACAGAAACATGCTATAATTATATCCTAACATCAGGACTCTGCCTAGGAATTCCATCTCAACAGACCTGGTAATGCAGACACTAAGTCCCAAGTCTCTTCCTGTGATAGCATAGACTTGTGTTGGGATAGAAAAATGGAGACATCACTTAGATGACAGTCTGTCTCAGGACACTACCCACCTGCAGTCCATCACTGGCCCATGTATGAGCAGAGTTGGCTTGCAATTCTTCTACTGCCTCTAAGGCTCTCATTGACCCATGACACATTGTCAACAGACAGAAGGGTGGCCATTAACTTAGTGACAATGTCACCTTCTTTATGACAAGCTCTCAGTAGATCCACCTCCCACCGTGGCTCCTACCCTAGCATCCCACACTAACTTCTTATCTCTTCCCGAGCCTTGGTCCAGTGGTCACACTGATTGATCTGTAGAAACAGGCTCTGTGTCACCTCCCACGCCTGTTTTCCTGGGTAATGCTTGTCTAGAAGTTTTGCTAGATCTTCCCTTGACGCCTTCTTGAGCATGGGCCATGGGATTGGCTTGAGTTCGAATTTCAGAAGTTCTTGCTTGAGGAGTTCCTTGAACTTCCAGAACTTTCTTTTTGGAGCTCTTTCAGGTACCAAAAGAGGCCAAAGTCAGAAAAAAGAAATTCGGCCATCTTGTCCCAGGATTGTAAGCTGATTCTTCCCGAAGGGAAAAAAAATCTTCAAAAAAATAAAAGAAAGAAAGAAGTGATTCCTGGGGGAGAATGATGTCATTACAGAGTTAAATCATAAGTTGAAAGTGGCTTCAGCTTATGGATATCACCCAACTTCTTGCTGAAAACACATCTGGACAGCTCCATCTGCAGAAGGCATCTCATCCTTCCTCTACATTCCACAATCATGCATGTGAATTCAATGCTAGAAACAATGTCATTTACGCTAAGCCAAATGCCAGGAAGAGTGATAACTACCTAAAACCATAATAAAGCTTTGCGGGGTTATCAGTGGGACAAGGACATTGGCTTTGTGTCATTACAGGAGCTTCTGTCTAAAGTTCAAAAAGACCGTGTTATTTAACATTCCTTGAAGGAGGACAGTTTCTGGTCTAGCTTGACTAAGTGATGAAGACCTTTAAGAACCAAACACCTTCGTACGTATGGATCACATCTTCTTGATCCAGTCATCCATTGAAGGACTCTTAGATTGTTTCCATGTCTTGGCTATTGTAAATAATGCTGCAGTGAACATGGGAGTGCAGATATTTTTACAAATAAATGTCCTCAAATTTTAGGAGTAAATACCCAGAAGAGGGGAAGAGGGTGATAGGAGGACAAAGTGTAAAGGGGATCAAATACGTGGTGACAGAAAGAGGCTAGACTTGGGGTGGTGAGCACAAATGGAGTACACAGATTATAAAGTATTAAGAAATTGTACACCTGAAATTTACATAATTATTAACCAATCTTATCCCAATACATTTAATTTTTTAAAATATCAAACACCTAAAGCTATGCCTTTGGTGTATGAATGTTTTGATGAATCCCTGAAATGTAGAAAACAGAGCTGTGGTTGGAAAAAAAAGTTCCAAATTTCCAAATGAGTCATCCATGGGCACTCCAGTTTATATCCTGTGGTCCTGGATCTCCATCTCCATGATGGGTCAAGGAAATATGCTTTAAACCATGTGGCTGGTCAGCACACAACACAAAGAGAAAGGATGAAAAGTGTAGATAGCGTTAATGGCTCCAGAAATTCCAATATCTATCTCACTGAAGTCCTCCCCCTACTCCCCCCCCCCAAAAAAAATGTAAACAGAGGGAAAAAAAATAATTCATAGAAGAAAGCTTTGCATACACATCTTCAAGACAGATGACCTTGCCAAGAATGAAGGCATTAAAAAGATAAAAACTCACATCATATTCACATTCTATAATTCCAAAGATAAAAAAGAAAAGTCTAGGGCAGCTAAGTGTATTATACAACTATAACATAACAAGAGCCACATTTGTAATTTTAAACTTTTGAGTAGCCACATTAAAGAATTTAAACCAACAGGGGAAATCAACTTTAATAATATATTATTTCACCCAGTATGTCTAAAGTATCAATTCAACATGTAAGCAATATTCAATTTGATGAAATATTTTGCCTGGTTTTTTATACTGTCTTCAAAATTTCGGTGTGCATTTCACACTTAAATACTGTCTTAATTCAGATGCTAAATTTCCATTGGAAATATTCGATCTCTGTTTAAATTTCATAAAATATGCTAGTGAGGAAAGGAAATTCTTATACTCAAAGTATTTCATACATATACAAGCCTCCTGAAAGCTGAATCAGGAGCCAGTGTTAAAATTAAAATTTGCATTAATTAAAATTAAGAATTCAGTTCCTCCATCTCACTGAGTACCTTGCAAGGGCTTGACTGCCACATGTGACTACTAGTGGCTACCATTTTAGACAGTGCAAGGTCTAGACTTTCAGAAATGTATAAAGTTTACTAACCAGAAGGAGTGATAGTCAAGTGATTGAATACCATTATATTTCATAACTGCCACACTCGTTCCCAATGCACTGAGAATCACTTTTTGACAAAAGGATAGGAATCCATTTGTGAGAATCTTTACTGACAATACTGAATGTAAGTCAATATACAAAGAAAAAAAGTCTGCAGACATTAAAACAAACTCTTAATGCATCTACAATTAAACCTCAGTAGGCCTCACAAATGAAGAGGCAAGAAGAGTACGAAGTGTGGAATAAACCAAATCTCAGACAGACACCTAGTAGCTGATAAAGTATGCATTTCAAACCACCAATGCAAAGGTGGACTTTGTGATAAATAGTTCAGGAACCACTCGTTGGTTAATTAGAAAGAATGAAAATAAAATTTAAGCCTCACCCCTATACAAGAATAAAATGCATATAGATCTGTGACCTAAATATAAAACTGAAAAACCTGCAAGTATTAGTGTGTGAATTCCTGTGTTACCTGGACATAGGAAGAATTTCCCAATTATGACTTAAAATCCAGATATAGCAAAAGAAGATTTGATTTTTTTAAAGGCTCACATGGAGGTACATATATACAATGGAATATTACTTAGCTGTAAAAAAGAATGAAATCTTACCACTTGCAATAATATGGATGGACCTAGGGTCCATCCACTTACTGTGCTGAATGAAATAAATCAGACAGAGAAAGACAAATACCATATGACCTCACTTACATGTGGAATCTAAAAAACAAAATAAACGAACAAACAAAATGAAAACAGACTTACAAATGCAGAGAACAATCTGATGGTTGCCAAGTGGGTGGGTGGTTGGGGCTGGGTGAAAAGGGGAAAGGATTAAGAAATACAAACTAGCAGTTACAAAACAATCACAGGGAAATAAAGTACAGCACAGGGAATATAGTCAATAATGTTGTAATAACTATGTGGTGCCAGGTGGGGGCATCATTCATAAGGTGTATAAATATCTGACCATGCTGTACACCTGAAACTAATATTGATTGTCAACTGTAATTGAAAGGTAAATTTTAAAAGGATATTGTAACAAAAATTTTCTTTACAAACACATTAAAAAAGTAAGAATCAAGTAGAATTCATTTTAATATTTATTTAAAAATAAATGAGAAAAATATATATAATTTTAAAACTTACATGTGCATTGTAAATAATATAGATTTATGTCATATGATTAATTCCAGTAAATAAAGTGATAAAGTATTTTCTCTCTGGCCTCCTTTGCTTAGCACTATTTTGTAAGGCTTATCTGTGTTGCTGTCTGAAGCTCTAAGTGGTCCATTGTATTGTTGTATAGTATTCCACTGTTACAGCTTCTAAGTGCTATGGTTGACTAGCATGTACATATTTTTCTAGCTTTTCTACAACATAAATGATGCTTCTGTGGAGAAGCTTTCCCATGCACGTTGGTGCATTTAAGCAGACATCTCGCTGGGTTTATATTTATAGGCTGTAGCCTGTATGGATTGTCATATTTATGACATAATGCCCAACTACTTTCCCTCATGAATATAATAATTTACATTTCCACCAGCATCCTATTAGTTTCTTTGCTCTACCATGCTGCACATACAGAAGAAAGTCTAAGCCAATTTCGATAATGGAAAAGAAGGAAATGACATTAAAATCACACATGATCTTATTCTAGGAGATGGAAGTAAAAAGTGGGGAGAGAACATCAAAGCAAATTTAAGTTTTCTTCTTATTTGGGGGGAATGCCTTCTAATTACTATAGAGTATAAGGGAGAAATTAGATTTATTGTAGGTTAATATTTGTAAAGGAACTACAAGTTACCATCATCAATAAAACCCCACATGTCAAAAAATTAATTGTTCACCAATGATCATAGCAGTGTTATCACAAGAGCCAAAAGATAGAACCATCCCAACTGTTCGTCAAGGGATAAAGAGATAAAGCAAATGTAGTGTATATGCATGCAATGGAATATTACTCAGCCATAAAAAGTATTGAAATTCTGACACATGCTACCATGGGGAGAAGCTTTGAAAACATTATGCGAAATGAAATAAGCCAGAAAAAAAGGACAAATCTCATGTGATTTCTCTTATATAAGACACCTAGAATTGTCAAATTCACGGAGACAAAAAGTAAAAAATAGAGGTGCTAGGAGGAGAGACAGGAGCTGTTCAGTGGAGACTGTCAGTTGTGGGAAAAATTCTAGAGAAAATGGTGGTGATGGTTACATAACAATGTAAATATACTTAATGCCACTGTACTCTTAAAAATGGTTAAAATAAGGGGGAAGGGGGTCAAATACCTGGTGACAAAGAGAGACTAGACTTTGGGCAGTGAGCACACAATGCAATATACAGATGACATCTTATGGTATGGGACACTTGAAACTTATATAATTTTATTAACCAATGTCACTTCGATACATTTTAAAAGTGGTTAAAATAGAAACTTTGTTTTACGGACATTTTACCACAATTAAAAAAAAAAAAAGCCACACTTCTGTGTCCTGAGTTTTTTCTCTAAACATTCCTTTCTGTTCCTTTTCTAGCTGAAATCTTCTTCTAAACATGGTGTGGGTGTCCTTTGAAGCCCTCCCAAACGCTGGCTGCTGAATCTGGCACCCCTTGCACCACAGGGTACAGAAGTAGGTGAGTGCCCTTACCAAAGAGCCCCAGGTCCTCATGGCCCTTTGTCAGGTGGCATTAGGCCCTCCAGCCAGCATCTTCTTCTGTTATAGCCATCCTGTCCCTGGCTCAACCTGCCTCGTCCTCAAACTCACACCATCTGGCTCACTCCCTCCTCTAGAACTTCTGTGGTCACACAAAACCAACATCAACCACAAAGTTACTTACATGTGATTTAGCCTAACATTAGGACCCCCTAGAAACTCTGGAAGGTAAAAGGTTAGTCTTTAGAAGCCAATCAACCCAATTACCATGGACACCAGTCTGGAACTGCACTCCCCCCACCCACCCATGTGCTCTTCCCTTCCGTGACCACCCCTTGCCCAAATCCCAGTTTCCTTTTGTCTCCCCAGTTATGGGAATCTCACAACCAGAATTGAGAAGCCAACTAAGGAACAGCAGCCCTTTAATTAGTGGGGGGTTCCATCATGTTCCCTTGGTCCTCTGACACCCGAGTCAGTCACCAATTCAGAGTCTCCTTCTTCCACCTAGTACTGAGTTGGAAACACAGAGGTTTCAAGTGGAGTGCTGAATGCACCATCTCCCTGTGGATTTGAACACTTTTCACTTTAGTATGCCCTTGCCACAGCACAGGAGCAGGACTAGGTGCTGTTAGGACCCCTCTGCCTTGTTCTTTATGCAAGACCTACAGTGAATGCTGAGAGGGGGAATGAAGAAGAAAGAGAAAGTTCCAGGAGAAGACACCCTCACCGGATGCAGCCACTGGTTCTCCAGGCTGGTGCCCATCAAAGAGCAGCTGTGGAGGCCAAGCTAAGAGGCTGTTCCTGCCCTCCCATTGGCTGGCGTGGCTCTTGATTGGCAAGATTCAGGGAGTGATATGAAACTGTTGGGGCTGTGTCCTCCACCACAAGTATAAACAATCTTCCTTCAGAAATGGCTTGATGTCCCTTCCCAGAATGCTGGTAATGGATCCTCCCAATAAGATGCTATCTCTGGGCTGTGGTGAGCAGTCCTCTCTCACTACCAATGACAGTGATTTGGAGACTGGCAGTGGGGACCCTTCTTGCCTAATCTGAGTGTCTGACTTCCCTGTCCGCTGAGTGATTTCTTGCATCTTCTTGACATTCACAGCAGTGCCTAGAACCAAGCCTTCATGGATGAGGAGACCAACACATATCCTTGGATAACTAGCTCTGGGTGGAAGGGCCGAAGTTAGAATTTACAAATCTTGGTTTGCTTTTTTTTTCCTTAATTGTGATAGGAACACTTAACATGTGAGCTACACTCTTACCAAAATTGCATGTGTCTGACACAGTGTTGTTAACAAATGATGCACAGGAGAGTTCTAGAACTTACTCATCTTGTGTAAGCAAAAGTTTATACCGGATGAAGTGACTCCCTCCTTTCCCCTCCCCTCTCTGCTTCTATTGATTCTCTTAGATACTTCATGTAAGTGGAATCTTGCAGGGTTTGTCCTTCTGTGACTAGTTGTTCCACTTAGAATAATGTCCTTCAGTTTCATCCATGTCGTTGCCTATGGCATGACTTCCTTCATTTTTAAGGCTGGGTAATATTCCACCAAAGGTGTCTATTAACACCTCATTACTCTTATCACGGAACCCTGTGTAAGCTCTGCCCATTATCACTCTGATCACCATCACCTGCCACTGATGTCGTAATTGTCTCCATAATGGTTAACTGGGCGTTAATGATCTAAGAGTCCTACAGCTGAGGGCATTTCCTGCATGACCCTATTTTCCTTAGCCCTGTGGAGTAGGTAGTAGTATTATTACCCTTTTCAAAGGGACTTGCGCCCATCAGGGTGAAGGCTAGAGTTGAGAACATTCCTACTTGATCAGCCCAAATTTTAACCTTTTCACTGTATTGGATCAACAGGCAGCCGTGGCTTCATGCTGCCTGCTGACACTGGGCTAAGAGACTCAGTGGGACTTTTCTCTCCGAGATAGATAGATAGATAGATAGATAGATAGATAGATAGATAGATAGATAGATAGATAGATAGATAGATGGATGGATGGATGGATGGATGGATGTATGTATGTATGTATGTATGTATGTATGTATGTATGTGTGTGTATTTATTTATTTTAGGTGAGGCAACCCTTGGTTGACCTCACAGATTGCAAGGACCTTGTCAGCTTACAATCCTTTATTTTTTATTTTTTACGCCTACAGCACCTGTTCTTCCTAGGTGGTCTCCCATCCAAGTACTAACCAGGCCCAACCCTGCTTAGCTTCCGAGATCAGACAGGATTAGTTTTGTTTAGGGTAGGATGGCTTTAGACCCAAGATCTTGATTTTTGGTTAACCAGAACCCTCTACCGAAATTCTGACCTGACGTCCTCATGCTGCCTTCCTAACCCATCCTTAGCTGGACCACAGTCACACATTAGAGAAACGTGTCTTGGTTTCCTTTTTTGTGGTCGCCTGGGTGCTGCTCCAGGATCCAGCATAGAAGGTTAAAAATGATGTAATGTATCAGATTCTCTGTCGTTTAATATTAAAAATCCAGGCTAGGTCATGATGTCCTTAGACATCAAGAGACATCAGTGATTACTATACTGAGCAGTCCTAATATGGGGATAAGTCTGGACCTCTGGAAGATGTTTCAGAAAATAGGATAGAGGCAGAAAGCTTGCATTAGACAGGTCAAGATCGCCACCTGAGGTGGGGTCAGCTGTGAGCAGACAGGACGAGGATGCCACCTGGTGGTCAACTGTGAGCGGACCCAAATCAGGTTTTATTACCTCATTTATCATCAGTCAGAAGTGTATGTAGCTGTCACCCACAAAGCAAATCTTATAAAAGCTTTTGATATTTGGGCAATAAAGGCCAAAAAAGTAGGAAAATATTTTTAAAAACTAAATCTCATCTTCCTGGGGTCATCAGAAGTGCCACATCCAACCAAGGTCACATCCATTATGGAGGGAAAGGAAGTAATTCACAAATGGACAGATGACATGACCCAAACAGTCCTTTTTCATTTTAGCTGGTTTATTACTGCTCATTCCTCATCCAAAAAAACTCTCCCACATAATTCTTTCCTGAACTCCCCAACTAGGACCAAATTAATGACCCATGTTAACAGATCCTGCCTCAGGATAGTTGGTTAATAAGTAAACATTTTTAAAAGATGGAAGAAAGCAATGCGAAATATAAGGCTGAATAATTTTTGAAATATTGAACTTTGTTTTTTTCTCTCTGTACCACCCAATCGTACTTTCCCAAGTCAACCACTTGTCTACAAATTAGAATTATTTCTTCCCCACGAGTCTAAATAAAAAGCCAAGATTATGTCACGTATCATAAATTGGTGGTCACCAGATGGGAGGGGGATGGGGAATGGGTGACAAAAGCGAAGGGATTGAGAAGCACAAATTGGTAGTTACAAAATAGTCATGGGGTGTGAAGTACAGCACAGGGAATATCATCAATAGTATTGTAATAACTATGGATAGTGCCAGGTGGGTACTAAAGTAATCAGGGTGATCACTTCATAAATTATATAAATTTCTAACCACTGTGCTATACATCTGAATAATAGTGTTTTATGTTAACTATTTAAAAAAATGCTTTCTGAGATATGCAAATCACAAAAAATAGAATTTCTAATAATGTAATTAATTCTTCACTTGATATCAAATCTTGTGTAAAAACATAACCTAATTTAAAATTCTTAGTTACAGAGTGAAATGGCTGCTGGAAGGATTGTAACTGAGAATAGATGATTTAAAGGTTTGAATTTCTTTATTATATGAACAGTATAAGGTGTTGAAGTTTTTTGTTAATTTTTTCAAATGAAGAGATAAAACTAAAAAAAAAGTAAGTAAATAAAAAAATAAAATAAAGTTCTCATTTTTTAAATAACATTCTTAAAATTATATGCGCATAACAAAAATGATTTAAAAGGCCCATGTGGGGCAATTGTTAGAACAAAGGAGATATGAGCCTGGTGATTCTCAAGTGATGCTGCCATCAATATTTCAATGATTCAAAATATTATTTAGGTAAATTAGTTACCAAAACTCAAAAGGATTGGATTTCACTATTGAGAGATTTTTTTCATTGTTTTTGATATTTATTTCCCTAGGAAGGAACTGTGTCAGAGTGAAAGCAAGTCAAAATTTTTTTCAGTTTTCCTCAGAGTTTCAGATGGCTAAGTCCTTTCTCACGTAAACATTATGAGAATAAGATTTTATTTGAGGATAAGATATTATTCAAGACCAAGACATTATTTAAGAAGAGTCACATAAAACTATTGAAAACACATCATATGTTTTTAAATTATGGAAAAACACACTTTCAGAAAAGCCATAGAGATGCTGTGTCCCAGACTCTGCGAGGAGCTAAATATGGAGGGTGATGTGATGTGACAGTCTGAACAGGGCCTGGGTGACAGCTCAACTCCTTGAAGTCCTGGAAGCCAGGACACACTTGCAGCAATGGGAGGTGGAGAATTCATCCTCACCAAGTGGGATATTGAAAGGCAAGCCATTTCTCACACATAGGAGGAGACTCAAGGCACTGGACTGCCTATGACAGTGTGTAAGAAAAGTGTACCAGCCACTGTCTCCAGGGGCAGGCAGGCAGACCCTCTCTGTCCAAATTTCCAGTTGGAAAAAAAATACTATAGGTCACCAATAGCCCCTCCAGGGAACAAGGAAAACTACTTTTCTCTTTTCTTCTCCTTAATGCAAGAATTCCTAAGCCAAGATATAACAAAAATGCCATTCCAGGATGAAGGATATTGGGGAAAATCAAACCAGTGCAGAGATCACCTGCTATTCCCAGAAGGTATGAGCTCTGCCTCATGATCTGCTCAAAATAAATAAGGGGAAAACTCAGTACGAAATAATCCCCCACAAGCAAGAGTCAAAGGAACCACAGGCGTGACAATGACTACTCCCAGAAGTATGGCAATGCTGTAGGAGCTGTGAAATAAATTAAATTCAGCTTGTGAAAATAATAAAAGAAACAAAAAATGTCAATAAAATATTGAATGTCAACTCTAATTGAAAAATAAAAATATTTTTAAATGTCATACAAATATGTGAGTGTGTTTCAATTTGCCCTAAGGAGGAGACATAAGGACTTCAAGAGCTGGGGTGAGCCTCTCCTTACATGTGAAAGGTGATAAGAAGTCCAGAAATCAGCAGCAAATTATCCCTGTGGAAATGATTGACAGCCTTCTTGACCAAACACCTAAATCTAACCTGACTCCACCCACTATACCAGGCTCATCCATGAGTCATTGAACACCAGGAGAAACGCTTTATGAACATGTTTTAAAAGAAATGTACCTCATTCTGTATATGTTGTGATGTAAAGGAAGTAGTAATACTATAACGAATATCTTTTATCTTTGATTCTATAACAAAAGCCTGGACCTTCTCTGACTGGCCAGTGTCACGGAGGTTTGGGGTTTCTTTACCAAACTTCTAACCAAAGATCTTCACGTTTGTGAAGAAAACACTCATTTGAAGAAGTGACTGAGGTCAACTGAGTATGATTTTAGGAAAGACTTCTGAGTAGGCTTAATTGAATTTTCTTGATCCAAATGTGAGATTTCACTTTCATAATCAAAAACCATTTGAAACCAGTCTTCCCCACCCCCAAAAAAAACTTCCCCGTTCATTTTAGAACAATTAATAATGATGGCCATTTTTAAATTTGAATCCTAATTTCAACTCATCAACAGGTATACAAGATCTAATCTGGAATGATACTATGGCTCTCTTTTGTTTATATTAGTTGAAAAGTAACTTTCATGTATGACACTCTCCTTTGTTTGTGGTAACCTCTCATTAATGCCAGAATTCAATCAAAACCTGATTGGATCAAGCAGGATGGACAGGAAGTGAGTGAGGTGGGAGGATGGACCTAATAAAAGCCATTTGCTGGTCGACCTCACTCCAGAACTGAACTGTCAGTGGAGGCAGCTGGAGGCCAGAAGGGCACCCAAAGCAAGGAAGGTGAGTCGATCGAATGGGATTTTGTTTTTCAAATTTCCACAAAAGGTCTTGGGATTGGGGAAATGTATGAATCCAGCAAGTGCTGTTTGAGGCCAACTCAAGGCCAGGCACAGTATGTATACCTGGGGACACTGGGACCCTTGATGACAGCAGTAGGCAGAACCGAGTTTCAGTACCAGGTTGAGAAATAATATGTCATTATCCTGAGTCAAGTCAGCTCAGCTAACTCTGTGAAGTGGCAAGTAGGTGTCAGCCATGGCTTTATTACAGCTCTCAAGTTCCATAAGGGTTTTACCACATCCACGTTGGGTTAGAGAGTTTCTGCATCTAGGCCAGCTGGAACTATGAGGTGACCCACATATGTCATTGCAAATTCATTTTCTAGTAGCCACATCAACAAAGTAAAATCAAACCAATCTAATTTATTATTACTGGCAGAAGGCTGTCAGTTCAACATGTGATCAATTGTTGAAGGATGTCAAGGAGATCATTACATACTCTTTCTCGTGGTGTCTTCAAAACTGAGGGTGCATCTTAAGCTCACAACACATTTCAGAGTGGATAAGCCCCACCCCAGCTGCTCAATAGCCACACGGAGCTGGTGGCTGCCACGCTAGACAGCTCAGGTGTCGTAGAGAGACGCTCTCACCAGCTAACTAACTCACAGCCCGCGGAGAAATCTCATCCTCCAATAGCAAACATCAGAAGTTCAGGACCATGAGTCATTTGTATTTGTACTTACATTGTATGTCATTGCCTAGGAGTGGTGACTGCAAATCACAACGCAGGAAAAGGGGGCAGTGTGTCAGGACCAATGCGTCCAATTCACTCATAGAAATTCTAACAGCATGCGCAATTTTCCCCCATCAAGCAGCCATGGCTGGACACTTTAAAGGAGCGTGCAGATGTCCAGTCTCCCTGACTTACCTTGAAAACCCTGTGAACGTGAAAAGTGGATACATCTGCTGTCTCGGGTATGTCAGATCACTGAGGAAGGAGCCCGGCGGGGATGGGGTTTTGTGCCCCTCCTGCTCCGAGGTCTCTCAGAAGAACAACATCAGGCCCAATAGCCAACTTGGCAGGCTGGTGTCAAAGGTCAGGACTCGGAGCCCCAGCTGAGAGCTATCCTGCAGATGAATCCAAAGATACGGAGGGTCCAAAGTGAAACACCTGTGGGACCTGCCGATCCCATCAGTGCCCGGAAGCAGAGACTTTCAAAGCTCCCCATTACACGTGGGGATCTGCAGAGTTCTGGCACCTGGAATGTTGATTCTTGCCCAGGGACAGATGTCCTCACCTATAAGCAGAGATTAGCACTGTCCATCAGTTTTTAAAGGACTATAGTATTTAGTCATGCCCCAGGCCTGTACTGTTCAAAGTCTGCTATAGCCACAGGGAGCTATTGACCACTTGAAAACAGACTGACACCAGTAGAAGTCAGGTTTGGGATCTACTGGATAATATAAAATGTATTTCTAAAATCAATTCTACCTGATTCTTATCATTTTTTTAATACGTTTGTAAGAAAATTTTATTTTTGTTAACGTATCCTTGTAATATTTTTTTCAATTATAGCTGGCATACAATATTTTATTAGTTTAAGGTATACAGCACAGTAGTTAGACATTTATAGAATTTACAAAGTGATCACCCCAATTAAACTAGTACCTACCTGGCACCATACATTGTTACTACAATATTATTGACTATATTTCCTATGTTGTAATTACAGCCCTATGACTTTTGTAACTACCAATTTGTACTTTTTAATCCCTTCCCCTTTTTTACCCAGGCCCACAATACACTTCCCATCTGGCAACCATTAGTGTGTTCTCTGAATCTATGAGTCTGTTGTTTGTTCACTTGTTTTGTTCTTTAAGTTCCACATATAAGTGAAATCATATGGTATTTGTCTTTGTCTGACTTATTTCACTTAACATAATACTCCCTAGGTCCATCCATGTTGTCACAATGGCAAGATTTCCTTCTTTTTTATGGCTAATATTCCATTGTATATGTATGCCACCTCTTTACCCTGTCATCTATTGGGTTGCTTCCATATCTTGGCTATTGTAAGTAGCGCTGCAGTGAACATAGGGATACATATGTCTTTCAAATTAGTGTTTTAGATTTCTCAGATAAATACCCAGAAGCACAATTGCTGGGTCATATGGCAGAGGGTTTTTTTTGTTTTTTTTGTTTTTGTTTGTTTGTTTGTTTTTTTGAGGAATGAGAAAATTTTAAATTGCACATGGGGCTCACATTGTTTCTTTGGGCAGCACTGGCCTGGAACAATGATTCTCAAAGTTGAGCACATATGAGTTCCCTGAGGGTCTTGTTTAAATGCAGAATCTGGATCCTGGCAGAGTTGGCCTGTGAGCCTGGATTTATGACAAGTGCTCTGGACATGTAGATGCTGCTCAGGACATGTAGCTCTGTGCATCCATCCTCATAACTGGGGTCAGAGGGAGAAGTGGCCGCCACACACGGTCATTCTGCCCCTCTGAGCAATGCCCCTAGGTCCAGGTTGAGCCCTAGGTCCAGGTTGTTGCCAATACACCCTCATCTTAGGACCCCTAGCATTTCTCTTTTCATTTTTTTAATTACAACTCTAAGAGAGAAAAAGCCTGGCCTGTAATTGCCTATTAACAACAGTAAGTAAGGTAATTGCAAAAAAAAATGGAGAAAGTAAAAAACTTTAATGTCGATGCTATTCTGCAATAAGCAAAATATTTTCCATCATTTGAAATATGCATTTGAGGTCTATATTTGACAGAATCTGTGCTAATTTGTGAAATAATTTTGAGAACAAACAACAGTCATGGTCTCTTTTTTCACATATATTCCAGACTAAGAAGAAAACTCCTTAATCAAATAATCAAATAAGTTAATGGAAAGAGACTACCTATTAAAAATAAGAAGGACCAGTTTCAATTATAATCATTCATTCTCTACATAAAATTTGATTCAATCAGGGGCCAGGGAGTCTCCCCAGGAAACTTGATTAAGAAATATGTGTAGAGTCAGAGATATGAAAGTGAGTGAGACGTCTGGGCCTGGAGGTGGACGTGCAGGTGGCATAAGGTGTGTGTGTGTGTGTTTGATGACTTGATTACTTCTCTGTCCACAGTGGACATGACCTTGGATGTTGACACCACCAACAACTACCTCGTTATTTCTGAGGACCTGAGGCGCGTCCACTGTGGGCTTTTCAACTATGCCATCTGTGTCCTAGGAACCCCTCAGTTCACCTCTGGTCGCCATTACTGGGAGGTTGATGTGGGGATGAGCAAAGAATGGAATGTGGGTGTTTGCAAGGAATCTGTCCCTCTGCAGGACGAAGTTGTGCTATCTTCAGAACTTGGCTTCTGGATTGTCAGTTCAATGAGCAAAGACGTCTTCTCGGCCAGCACCGTGCCTTTGGCAGTGCTCATAGTTGGCCCCTTGCTTACACCGTGTGGGCGTGTTCCTGTACATGGATATGGGGACCATTTCCTTTTATCACATTGGTAATAGGTCCCCTATTTTTACGTTCCCCAAAATCTCTGCTGCAGAGCCACTGTGTCCATTTTTTGCTCCTGCAATCCAGTCATGGATGATGAAAGCTTCCTGACAATGTGTCCTGTGACAGACCCAGGCATTGCCTTGTCCTCCAGTGACTCCTGGGCAAAGCCAGTGACCTTCCAAGCACAGACGTTTACAGAAACTTCTGACATGCTCAGAGCCAGAGCTGGGCACTTTTCTGCTGGTTAAGTATGGTATCAAAATATAGCAGAAAAATATGGAACAACTACCTCGTTATTTCTGTGATTTCCAAACACAAATTAATTACATTTGGGAAAATTACACTTCCAATATTCAGAGTTGTTGTAGACATTTCCTTAGGGGATTTGTTTATATTTCTGTCCAATTAATATGTTCTAAACTTTCATATCAATTGCCAAAGGTTTTCCTTTTCATCATCTGAAAAGTTTAGGTAGTAGTAATGGAGATTAAAAATGAAATTAAAATTTGAGTGTGACCCAGCAGACTAGTTACTTTTCTATATGATGTGGAAACCAGACCTATCTAAACAGTTCAAATAGAGACGTGTACGTATTCAGTTTCAGCAATGGAAAAATGCACATTGTTTCAAGTACCCATCGAACAATCAGGGAACACTTGAGGGAGACAGAAGGGCTGCAGGAGCAGCTTAATCAAGGAGCTGGTTTCAGCTGATGCTGAATCTCAGCCTGATCCCATCAGGGCTCTGAATGCCATTGCAGTTGTCCTGCCTTGAAGCAGGAGGTGTGAACTTTGGCTACATCTACTATTAGCCCCTCGCCCCCATTTCATCCAGTGTAGAATCTCGAGAGGACCCCCTGCCAGCCTTTCCACAGGAGCCCGCTGCAGGGACCCAGGGCAACTCTCCAGAGATGGCTAAGTCTGTCTCTGCACATGGAGACCCTCCGGATCGAGGGAAACTGAACGGACATCTACCCGTTTCCAAAACTACCATTTTTAACATTTCTATTTTGTTCACGCACTCCAATAATCATTTTTTTGCTTATAATGTTCAGTCAGTGATGTTGAATTAGACTTAGGTTTGGAGTGATGAGAATTAAAATGGTTTTAAAGAATTCTGACACTGTCTCTCTATTTCATAATCTGATCTGTATAACTAGGAAATCCCCTTTCCAGCGCTACCGCCAGAATATGGGACAGGCTGGTGGTCCAAGAGCCTCGAGAGTGGGGCACCCTGGGTGACAGGGAGCCATTGACAGTCTCCTTGTTGAGTCATGGGGACAGAGAGTGACAACAGGGTCTGAGCAGGAAACACTGGTTTCACAAGGGGTGTTTTCCAGCTTGAACAGACCTGAGGCCATGAGGAGCAAGAGCCGTGGGGAACTACAGCTCACAGGGAAGGCCAGCCCCAGATCACATGTGGCCAGTGTGAAAGGACTTGGTGACAGAGTTCAGCAAAGAGTGACAGCATAAGCAGAAGTGCTTGGTGGAAACCCAGTGCACAGAGCCCCTGTGGCACTGAGGGTCCCTGCGCCCCAATGACAATGTTGATTCTAGATTTAGATTCTCCACAAGGAACATGGAGACTTTCTCTGTCTTCTGTCCCACTATGCACGTAGATCTTCTCAACAACTGTTATACTGTCCCTAACCACCAGAAGTGGCCAAGAGTGACTGCGCAGGGTTAGTTTGCGCTGCACTAGAGACGCCCCATGCAGGCAGTGTCACCCATCCTGGAGATGACACAATAATGGCACCTCTGTGGGGAGATCAGGCCCATGTGTTCTCTCTATATAACTAGTCAGGTGCCACACTTCCCTGCACAAGCTCTGGAGCAGAGACCAGCCAGGCGAGGTCATCCTCATGTCCAGTCTTGGGGCAGATGTCAGGGGTGAAGTCTGCACAGGAAAGGGCTCAGAGCTGTGGTAGGCAGTCCCATTAGACAGGACAGTGCCAACACTGCCCTGTCCTGAGCTGCCTCATTTGGGCCCCAGCTGGGTAGGTAGAAGATGGGGATGTGCTGGGGCTGTTTCAGGTGGGACCAGAATCCTGAGGTCACTAAAGTCCCTGTGTCCTGGGGTCCCTGACAAAAGAGAAAGAGGGAGGGGGTCCTTGGCACCTGAGACAAGCCTTGAGGGGCCAAGGCGAGCCACTTAGCTCCTCAACTCTTCACAGAAGTCTACTGATTTTCTCAGACCTCATAGAGGAGGGTTGGGCATGAATACAGGAGGACAAATTGAAGTGCAGAGTTTGGGTTGGGCCCTAAAAATCCTGACACATGAAATAAGATCCAGTGACAGACACACATGCCCAAACAGATACCCAGAGAAGTGGCCTGCCCCAGTGACATGCACACTTCATCTTCAATCCCACTCAGAATGATGCAGCCTTCTCAATTTCTGCCGAGGTCTGTGTGTTTGTTGTGTGTGTGTTGCTCCCATTTTTATCTCTCACTAAATAGGGAGGCCCATCTGTTCTCTCTTAACCTGAGGCAGCAGGGAAGAAAAAGTAATCTGCAGCAAGACGACGTCTATTTAATTTTCGGAACGATGAGAGTTGGAGACTAAGCAATAGACACTTTTTTACACAAGTGGAATAGGGATTCGAATGAGACCCTCTACAGTAATGCAACGGTGCGTTTTATATTCAGAAATACAGTGGATGTACATTGGGCCCTGCCATGGTCCGATTGTTTGTGTCCCTGCAAATTCATAGTGGACTCTAACCCCAAAAGATGACGGTGTTAAGAGTTGGGGTACTCAGGCCACAAGGGGGGCCGATGGATGGGATGCCTTCACCTTTCCTCCATGTGGACACAGCGGGAAGGTGGCCATGAACCAGGAAGGGCCCCACTCGAAGGTGACCATGCTGGTGGAAGAAGGCCAACACTGAAAGGCACCTGATGGCCAAGACTAGGGCGCCATCAGAGGCCATTCCTAAGAGAGTTTGGCAAGTCCACACTGGAAGCAAAGTCCTCCCTCCCTCCACCAGCTCTGATGGTCCCTCTGTGTAGGGCCTATGCCAACTCCTGTGTCCCTTGCCCTCAGCACAGGACACACTATTAGCAGGAATTTCTCATTCTCCTGGGAGGTATGGATCAGCTGAGTCTGTGCTTACCTAAGTTACATAAGCCTGCGTCACCAGCCTGAATTCATTCCTGCTCCTTCCATGTGTGCACAATGTGACAGAACTTACAAGACCCCAGGAAGAATGTGGAAGTAAACAGAGCAGAAGGGCTCAGGCACAAGAGGGACACAAGCACCTCCAAGTTGTTTTAGTGAAAGCAGAGCTGTGTCATCAGGAAACTGTTGGAAACTAGGTCTTCAGGGTTCTCTTTTTTCCAAGAATGCCTTGTCCGAAACACAGCAAGCGACCTACCCAGGCTGGTCCCTCCACATTGAGAGGAAAGCAGGCCACAGGTCTAAGAGGTGTACTCTGTGAGAGCACAGGGCACCTTCTGTCGTTTGTTTCTGACTCTGCTGTGGAGTCCCCATGTGTGACTGCATGGGGCTAGTGGGTGTTGCCTGTGCAGGGACAGGTGTCCCCTGCAACTCTGACTCATGGCTGTTGGGTTGGCACAGCACCTCACCAGTGAGGTTGACCTCTGTGCCCCACAGAATGACAACCACTGGTTTGGGTGCGTCGCCCAGATCAGTTGGCTGTCAGCCCCCCAGGAAGGAACTCTGGGCCATGTCTGCAGAAAGAACGGTACAAGGGGACAAGGGGGATCTCCATGCACAAGGAGTCATTGGAGGTGTGATGTAGGGTCTGCTTGAGGTTGTGATAGGGGCTGTGAGGGTCCAAGTGGCAACATGGTTCTATGGGTTCATTGTGGTCAGAGAAATGACACGCAGGGAACCCTGGAGCCATTCAGGTGACAGTTACTCAAAGGAGATGCTTGTAACTGCAGTTTCCGATGAAACTGCGTGGGGTGGGGGCACTGCTGTTTGGATCGATCACGGATGGGGGAATATATGTAGATATTATTTTTAATATACTTATCTCTAAGATTGAGAATTAGAAAAATGAAAGTTATTACTTTACCTTTCTTTACTTATTCCTTCTTCAACACTCTCTTTCTCTATGTGGACCCATGTTTCTGTCATTTTCTGTCTCTCTAAGGCAGCGGTCCCCAACCTTTTTGGCACCAGGGACGAGTGCTCCTATGAGGAACTAATGCCTGATGATAAGTTGAGGCTGTGATGATAATGCTGGAGAGTGGCTGCAAATGCAAATGAAGCTTCGCTCTCCCACTGCTCACCTCCTGCTGTGCGGCCTGGTTTCTAACAGGACATGGACCAGTACCGGTCTACAGCCCAGAGTTTGGGGACCCCTGCTTTAAGGAACTTATTTGGTCATTTCTTTCAGAGCAGGATCACTGGCAGCAGCTCCCTTTCGTTTTGCTTTGTTAGAGAAAGTTTATTTCTCCTGCACTTTTAAGGGAGAATCTCGCAGGAAACAGAATTCTAAGTTAGTGGGATTTTTCTCACTACGCTTTCAATATTTCACTCACCTCTCCTCTTGCTTGTGTGGTCTCAGGAAAGGCGGACATCATTCTCACTTTCGCTCCTCTGTAGATAAAGGTGGTTTTTTTTCCAGGATTTTTTCTTCATGTTTGATGACTTGTAGTTTGGAAATGACATGCCTGGGTGGTGGTGGCATTTGGCACTCATCCCGCCTGGTGTGCTCTGAGCTTCCTGTTTATGTGGTTTGGTGTGGACACTCTCTGGGGGATTATTCCAAATATCCCTGCTACCCCTCATCTCTCTCCTCTCCTGGTCATCCCATGGTATGTAAGTTACTCCTGTGGTAGTGGTACCATAGGTCTTGGAGATTCTGTTATCTTTTTTCTTTTTTTTCCCTTCAGTTTAGGTAGTTTCTATCCATGCAGCCTCAAGCTTGGCCCTCTTTGCTTAGCTGTGTCCAATCTAACAAAGCTATCAGAGGAGGCGCCCATTTCTGTGACAATTGTTGGTCTCTAGCACTTTTGGTCTTTCTTCAGAGTTCCCCATCTCTGATGTCACTGCTCATCCTTGCACAGTCTGCTTCATTCATCACATCTCGCAGCATCTTCACCACAGTTGGTTTACATTCTTGGTCTGATAACTCCAGCACCCCAGCCGCATCTGCTTCTGAAGCTGCACTGTCTCTTCCAAATGCGTTTCTTGCCATTCAGCATGGCTTGCATTTTATTCTTGATAGCCAAACACAATGGTCCACGTACACAGAGCTGCTGTGCACAGGCCTTTGTTGATGTGGCAGCAAGCTGCATGGAGAAGCCATCCAACTAGACCAGGGGTCCCCGAACCCAGGCCGCGGATTAGTACTGGTCCACGGCCTGTGAGGAACGGGGCCACACAACAAGAAGTGAGCAGCAGGCAAGCAAATAAAGCTTGTCCGCCACTCCCCAGCACTGCCTCAGTTCAACCTCAGATCATCAGGCGTTAGACCCTCATAGGAGCACCAGTCCTTGGTGCCAAAAAGGTTGGGGACCACTGCTCTAGACCCTGTGAGTAGGTCTCGGTCTTTATTGAGCCCCCACTTCATCTGTGACCTTTGCATTGTGAGTGTTTCTCAGTTCTCCCTACTACTACTGGGTAGGACAAGGCAGCTAGAGTGGGCGGGATTTGGGTGTCCCCTTTCCAGGTAACTTAGGTCCTGATGACATCCCAGCAGGTTAGGCTTGGTAATGAGTATGGGTGCAGGCCTCACTAATAAGGCAGAGCTCTGGTGCATTTCATGCTTTTTGTTCATTTGTCTGTTTGCCCTTTCCCTGCTGGGAACACAAGAGGATCTTTGTCTGGTTTTTACTGCGAGAAATTGGTTGAGCTCCTGAAGGGAGAACACACAAAACTGGGCAGTTTCTAACTCAGACTCAGTCTACACACTGAGCCTCCAGCAATTCCTCGATGCCCCTACAGGATCGCCCAACAGGTGCGGTGGTCTCTGTGCACCTGTCCATTCCTCAGGTCTCCAAAGCAGCAGTGTCCCCGTGTCCTCATCTCTCTGACAGGTGCAAGAATTTTCAATCTGATCAGTCATACTTGTGAGGACAGAGTGCTGACTGTCAAGCTCCTTACCCCAAACCAAAAGGCTACGACTTTTTTTTAAGTTTATTTTGTATCCAGTAACTGATGAGTTAAGAGTCCTCAGAGGTGGACAGCTGATTCTCAGAGCAGCATTAAAATTAGAAAATTTTATAAGCTCAATAGTTATGTTTGTATTTTCCATTTCATTTTCTTAACACATTCTCATAACAGGCAGGGTGACCATGAATTCTAAGGGGTGTGGAGTATATCCTTGTCTTTGTCCCGTCACACCTTCACAGGCTCAGTACCTAGTATTTAACACTCACTGTGGGTCAACCATTTTGTTGACCAGGAAAAGGTCCTAGGTTCTTGGACATTACATGCTAGTGGAGAATCAGGACATAAATTAGAAAGAGATACAAAATAATAATGGGGAAAGGTATAATGGGTGCCAGCTGTATGTTTTCCAAGCAAAGCCATTTCTGTGGAGTATGACAGTGTCTCTCTGCTCAGGAGAAGAGAGAATCCTTTACCATGTTAGTCGTTTACAAAGACTGCTAATGTCCTCACAGGCAGAGCCTCCTTCTTGCTCCAGGGCACTCCAAAGCCCTCACCATGTCTTCTCAGAAGAGTGCTCTAAGGGCCACGGAGGAGGTGGCTCTGTAAACCATCTTACTTCTGCAGGTGGGGGTTGGGGCTCTGGCCAAAGTCATTCTCTTCTAACGTGTCTCCACTCTTGCTTGGCCACAGGCAGAGGCCAGCACACGATTCGCACCCACATGGTGCTGGTCAATCTCTTGGTGCTTCTGTCCACTGTGATTCCTCACGTGCTGGCAGCTTTTGTGGTGAGGACCCCGCCCTGTCCAGTCTTGGGTGTAAGCTTTTCTGTTACAATCACTGGGTGGCTCACAGCACCACCCTGTGCTCCACCTGTGTCCTGAGCACCTACCAGTTCTTCACACTCATCCCCATGAGAGTAGACTGGATGAAGCTCTGAGGAGGAGCCCCCGATTATTGGTCCTTCCTGCTTCATCTGCTAGGTGTTCAGGGTCTTAATGAAGGTCTGCATTCCCATGACACTAAGTGGTCCACAGGACATGGGAAATGATACTGATGCCTAAGGGATTTGGTTCTGTTCAGTTGAGTCCCAGCGCCTGTGTCGTCATCTTGCACTCCATCTCTAATGCCATGTTCATCAGTCTCATGGTCTGGTCCAGTGGCTCCACAGTGCTTCTCCTGCACTGACACCAGCAGCGTGTACAACATATTCACACCCCCAATGGTGACCACAGATGCCCCCTGGAGATTAGAGCCACCCACACCATCCTGATGCTGGCAGTCACCTTTGTCACCTTCCCCATGCTGAATCCCAGCTTTGCATTGTATGTCACTGCCTTCTCAGATTCCCCTCTATGAATGGTGCAGACCACACATGCTGTGGTGTCATGTCTTCCCACTTTCAGCCCCTTTCTGCTGGTCCTTAGGGATCCTAGAGCCCCCGGGTCTGCTCTTGCATTGTAGAACTCACGGTTGAACCAGTAAATACTTAGAAGTCAGCCTCTATACCACCCATGAATACTAATATCTAGTAATTGTTTACCAGTTACCCATTTTATATTTTGTTATAAAAAATATACATAACATTTATGGTTTTGAGCACATGTAAGTGTACAATCCAGTGGCATTAAATACACTAAGTAGTATAACCACCACCATTATCTATACCCAAGACTTCATTATCCCCAACAAAAAGTCGGCACCCATGAAGAGTTCACTCACCAGTCCTCTCTCCTCCCAGCCCCAGACATCCTCAATTCTACCTTTTTGTCTCTGTGAATTTCCCTGCTCTAGGTACTTCATTTAAGCGGGATCATATAGTATTTTTCTGTGTCTGTCTTATCTAAGCATCATGTTTTCAAGGTTATTCCACACTAGCATTTATCAAAATTTCATTCATTTTTATGGCTGAATACTCTTCCAGTCTATGTACGTACATTTTGTTTACTCATTTGTCTTCATTTAATCGTTCATTAACTGATGAATATGGGTTGTTTCCACCTTTTGACTACTGTCAATAATAACACGGCTGTGAATATGGATATACAAATATCTGTTGACTCCCTGCTTTCAGTTTTTGAATATGTACCCAGGAGTGAAATTGCCGTCACATTGTAGTTGTATATTTAACTTGTTGAGAAATCACCTGTTTCCCACAGCTGCTAAATCATTTTACATTGCCACCAGCCATGTACAGCAGTTCCAGTTTGTCCACATCTTCCAACCTGGTTATTTTCCATTTCTCCAACATCCATCTAGCAGGTGTGAAGTAGTGTCTCATTGTGGTCTTGATCTGCATTTCTCCAATGACTAATGATGTTGAACATCTTCTCCACGCTAATTGGCAGTTTGTGTATCTTTGGAAAAATGCCTATTCCTTTCCCCGTTTCTGTATTGGCTCGATTTGTTGGTTTTAGGAGTACTTTATATATTCAGAATATTGATTCCTTATAAGATCTACAAAAATGTTCTCCTTTCTGTAGTTTGGTAGGATGCTGCAGTCAGCAGAGGCTGGCTCTCACAGGACTGGCGACCTGTCCCTGCAGGTGGGGCTGGGCATGCCAGCCAGGTATGGGGGACCTGAGTGCCACCACGGTGCCATTTTTAACATTCCTGTTTCATTCACATGCTCAAATCATCATGATTTTCTTTATGCTTCCCAGCCAGGAACCACATAACTATCATTCTCCAGGGGAAGGACTGTTAGGGGATACAGATGAAACCAGACTTGCTCAAGATTAATGATGGTTGTAGCAAACAAGGCTGTTCCCGAGGCATGAGTGGGGTGATACTATTGTCTCTAATGTTCTGTGCTTGAAATTTAAAATGTATTAAAATTTGTATTTTAAGATGCCAGTGTTGAATGGTGCTCTTTGAAATAAATATTCCAACAGATATAAAATGAAGTGGATGAAATATAAAAGAATTAGCCTTAAAACTAGAATAAAAACATGAAGACATAATAAGAAACAAAAGATAGCAAAAGGACAATTTCTGCATGGAGAGCCTGCTGGAAACCCACAGGGAGTGTGTGGTTGTAGCAGGGTTGGGGATGGGTGGTGGGCACAAGTTCCACAAAGTACAAGGAGTTGCAGGAGCAACTTTTTTAAAAAAGCCAGATGGTCAATACATCAGGCTCATGGGCCACACGATTTCTGTGACACCTACTTAATGCCTTAATGCTGCTTTTGCTGGTGGAAGGTTCCACAGGCAATATGAAAATGGGTGTGACTATGTTCCATTACAACTTCATTTACAAAAACAGGTGGCCAGCCCCCAGGCCAGTCTGCTGACTGTGGTAGGACATTATGTGGTGGGCGTTTGTGGGTCATTCTCCACCCCCGAACGATGAAGGGTGTGTCACACAGATCAGAAGCATGAAAGGGGTGCTGAGACTGAAGTGACAAGAAGGACGGCACTCAGGGACCCACCAGAGAACAGAGAAGCATCTGCCAAGAGCGAGTCTGAAAGAAAGTGCATTTCTGTTTTAAGGTAAACATGAGAAGGCAGAAGCTGGTTGAGAGAGGGACAGTGTATGAGTGGATTTGTGAGAAAATCTGAGATAGGGTGAGACCGAGAACCTGTGAGCGTGTATCGCCTGGTAAAGTCACTGCAAAAACATGCACATGCACGTGAGGAGGTGTGTATATGTGGCTGGGTGTTGAGAGAACATTCCAGGGTGTGTGTGAGAGGAAAGGTGCAGGTGAGAGCAAGTGCAAGTGTACACAGCGTGTCCCCTGTGAGCACATCTGGCACTAGTGACCTGATTTCCCCAGTGCAGCCAGCGAGCCTCGCCCTGAGACCCTGCAGAACCACACGCTCTCCCAGGGACCAGCCACCCGGCCCCACTGGAGGGAACGGCCTTGGGGGATGCCCGTCCACTTCAGCTGTCTGGGCAGACACCCTGGTCGGAACCTCATCTGCAAAGCCCTCCCCAGCACCCCCAAAGGTGTAGCACTCAACACCTGACCGTAAGCCCTGGAGCTGTATCTGAGAGAAAATGACACGTACGTACATGATGCGTACACAGTAGGAGTAAACCAGCAAGGTAAGAATGGTCATCCCTTCAATGTCCAGTGATGCGCCACCTCGGTGCTCCAGCTACATGGTGGTGGAAGAGGCTTAAATGGCAGCTCCTGGTGAGAAATGCTGCCTGGAATATTCTGGAAAGGCTAACGGAGGAGACATGGGATCTCAGAGCTACTGTGCTCTCACATCAAGCAGAGGTGTCCACTAGAGCAGGCTGAAATAAGGTTCTGATTCCGTGCACGCTGCTGCTGGGGTCTGTTGTTTCATTACTGTCTTCTCCACTGTGACAAACAGGAAACTAAGCAAAGCCTCTTACCTTTCACCTCTCCGCTACAATGAAGCACAGTACAAGCTTCTGAGGCAGCAGGTAACAAAATACGTACTCAATCCAGCAAGCAAGAATGTGACGCGGTCTGGACGGGCCCTCTCCCTGCACTTGCCATGGCTAGACTCCCACACTGGGCCAGTGTGGCCCCAGCTCTGCCCAGGGAGGGCACCCTAGGCCCTGGCAATAGCCCCCCTGCTCCCTTCTTGTGCCCCAAACTCCTCATAACTCAGCAGACAGGGCACTGGCCACTGCCCTCTAGGTACCTTGAGTCCTGAACCTACTGACCCAACATGGTGCGAGGCCCATCCCCACAGTGGCCCACAGCTGGCTTGGACAAACTCCCTATCACTGGCCTGCAGAGGGTGCCCACAAACTGTACACTGACTGGCAGGAATGTATGACCGCTGCCTCTGGCCACACAAGCCCACTCTCACTGCCAGCCACCTGGAGACCACTGTTTCCATGGCTATTTATGGCTCACACACTACCTCCTCCCATTGGCCATATGCCCTAAGAGATGCTGTCAGCCCTGACTGCCATGAAGGGTGGGAGGTGTGGCAGCATAGGCCATCCTGGTCAGTTTTGCTGCTCCTTCTACTGTGACTCATTGCTCTGCACTTGCCTGTGCCCTCGCCCATGCCCAGTGTCTCCTGGGCCAGAACACAAACTGGTTGATCTTGGGTGCCTGGACCGACCCTCACGAGTAACAGTGCCTAAGCCTGCACGGCTGCCACTCCACCAGGGCTTGGGGGCCCATTCACCCAGCACAGCCCCACCAGAGGGTCAGGACATCAGGGCTTCTGGGAATGAGGTGCCGGGTACCATGTCCCAGGTCCCCAGTGAAGGGCCATGTGAGTCACTGATGGGAACTCGAGGAGCCACACCCATGAGAATTGCCATTTATTCCCACAGTTGCCAAAATCATCACCAAGGATTCACCGAGAATGTGGGGGGAGGAGGCTCGAACACTGATTGAGGGGCCAGTCAGGAGTGGGGGAACGGGCACAGCTGTCCCCGTTCTAATGCCACAGGAAGGGGCCCTCCTCTGGCCGGCACCCTCCCCAAGCCCCACATCCAGTTTCTTGGGATGCAGGTGGGGAATGTGGGGGCGGTGTAGTGTGAGTGGGCCCAGGAGGGGAGGGCGCTGGGGGTCCTCGCTTCACATGCACTCACGACACTGGTCTCCCAGGGAGCAGCAGTGGGAGCTGGGCTGGCTGCCCGCCCTGCTCATAGGAGAAAGGGGTTAGTGCTGGGAGCTGGGGGGCCTGGGGGCATCATGGGGGGCAGGCCTGGGCCCCCGCCCAGGGGGGAGATGTATGTCGGTGGCGCCCCCGGGACCGGGGGCCCAGGGCTGAGCCGGAGCTGGTTCAGGGTGAGCGTTGCAGGGGGCGCGGGCTGGAAGGGGTTGGTGACGGAGGGACCAGTGGCCGGGGCTCCTGCGGAGAGAGGACAGAGATACACAGAGCAGTCAGGGGGTCTGCCCAGAGGGAGATCACTGGTGGGGCTGATGTCCCTGGGGGCCACACTCACCACTTGGCAGGAAGGGGTTGGAGGCCTTGGCTCCTTGTGGCGTGGGGCCCGGCCGGCTCACCAGCGAATCCAGGTCGACGAGGGCCGCATTAGGCCCCAGGAACGACTCGGGCGTCTTCCGCGTGGGCGGCGTGGGGGCTGGGGCAGCTGCGGGTGGGGGGCTCCCCACAGCCTCGGCCAGAGAGCCCCCGACCCCACTCATGTCGAACGCCCCGGGACTGCGGGCGGGCACCTCTCCAGCCAGCAGCTCCAGCTCCCCTGGAGGGGCAGAGGGGCTCAGAGGAAAGACGGGTGGCGGGGTCTTGGAAAGGAGGTGGCGGTACCAGGTTGCAGAGCCCGGGGCCAAAACCTGGAGGGCCTAAGGCCGAGGGACAAAGGTCGCAGGAACACTGACAAGCTCCCGAGCAGTGACTGGGAAAACTACTCCGACGGAACCCAGCAGGTGGAGGGCAGATGTGCCTGCTTACGGGGCGGCCAGCCCCACATGCCTCATCAGCCCACAGTCCAGACAACAGTGCACGGTGGGGAAACCGCAAGTGACCCCAAGAGCCTGGGTGACATTTGTTACTCTGAGACCTAATTTTTGAAAAAATTAATTTAAGACTCCTCTCTTAATGTAGAAAAAAAAATGCACAAATCTGTGTGAACAAAAAGGACTGGGAATATGCTCACTCCGGCAGCACACACGAAAATCAGAATGACACAGAGAGAACTGCCCCTGCACAAGGATGACACACGTAACATGGCATACACAAAAACATCTGCGGTCTGCAAGGAACTCGAACATTCCAGGATGACAGAGAGATCAGGGTCAGCATCTGGGGAATCTCAACCAAGTGAATTCTTTGTACTATTTTCACAACTTTGAAATTATTTCAAAATGAAGTTAAAAACACCTTTTTGAAAATGAGGAGTAATCAATTATACCTCAATAAAGTTGTTTGAAAAAAAGATGGACCCAACCCAGAGCTGCCTTCATCTCGCTCAATGGACCCGTGGAGCAGAGTCTCTCGGACACCAGTGTGGGGGCCAGGTGGAAGCAGGCGGGGCAGGCTCACCTGTGCTGCTCCCTGAGGTCGGTAGGGCTGTGCGCAACCGGTCAAAGTCAGAGAACTCATCGGGCTCTGTGTCAAAGCCCCCGACCACTGTGGTGGGGGTGGTCAGGGTATCCACTCAGCTCCTCCAGGGGCTCACCTCCACCCCCAACCCCCAGTATTCATGAGACCAGACTCGTCCCTCATTACTCAGCGCCCACCCAGTACCTGTGGTGCCATTAGTGCTGGGCTTGGCAGGTGACCCCCCCCAGGGGTCTGAGAAAGCCGGGGCCCAAGGATCGGAGGCCGAGGGTCCACTGGTCGGGGCCCCACCTGGGTGGAGAAGGAGGCACATGAGACACTGGGCTCTACCTGCCTGGCAGGTGGCAGTCTGTCTCCTCTGAAATCTGACTGTTCCCAAACAAGAACCCCACTCCAGCCCCCACCACTCCCCTCATCACAGTCTAGCCCTGGGTGCTCACATAGCCTGGCCTTTGCCCATGTGTCCCCTCCTAGCTAAGTCCTCAGTCCTGAGGCCTCTACAATGCCCCAAGGAAGCCCCCGACCAAAATGAAAGGACAGATGTGCTCCAGCCCTGCCCTCCTACCCTGCTGAAGCCCCCACAAGCCCCAACCCACCCCCAGCCCCGCCAGTGCCTACTCACCGTGCCCCCTCCCTGCCCTCCTCAGGCCAGGCAGACCCAGGGATGCATACAGACAAAAATGGAGGGGCTGGCACTCACCATCCGAGTTCCCCCATGGGTCGGGCGTGGGCCCTTCTCCAGCTGCAGGGGTCTGGGTCCCACCCCAAGGGTCGACTGGGGGCCCCACAGGGGCAGCAGGCCTCCAGGGGTCCCCAGAGGCCGGTGTAGGGGCCGGACCACCCCAAGGATCAGCAGCTGGAGGAACAGGTCCGCCCCATGGGTCTGAGGTGGGTGCAGCCGAGGCAGTGCTCATGGGTGCTGGACCCCCCCAGGGGTCCGAGGCTGTTGGAGGAGCTGGGGCCGTGAAGACATCTGCAAGATCCATGAGGGAGGACTGCAGGGGAAGAGAAGCTGTGAGGGCGCAGGGCGGCCACGCTCGTTCCTGGTCTCCCTGCCCAGTCCCAAACCAGCCCTCCATCCACACCTCATGTCCACCATGGCCCAACGAGGACAGAGAGCAAAGCTAACCAGGGAGCCCCCGCATCCCTAGGCAGCCAGGCTGATCAGCATGCTCTGTTGGCCAGGGAACCCCAGATCCCCTGAGCAGGCCTGGCTGGGACCCAGCAAATGTGGGTCACTGCAGATGCCTGGCTTCCCGGATACCACACATATACACGTACGTGCACAAGTTCCGTGTCTTGAAGAACCCAGCTGACCAGGGCCCATGTTTCTGGATGTGAGATCCCCCCATCCTCCCCAGGGTGAAAGGGGTGGTATGGGCTGAGATCCTGCTGAGCTGTAAGTAGGGGCACTATAAGACCCCCATGCCACACCAGCCATGCGCTGTCTACTGCCCCCCATCAGTAGGGGTCTGGTCTCCACCCCGGGAATCGGGGCTAGCCTCGTGACCTGCAGCCACCATCTGGGAGGCTGGCTGTGCTATGAAGACACTTGGGACACTCACATGAACTATGTGAGCTTACAGAACAAGAGACCGGAAGACAAGACCACCTTGGACGTTTGTCGCATGCACAGAGGGCCGATGTGGGGGAGACATGGTCCCACACTCACCTCCCCCCCACACCTACTTCCTCCCCACACCCACCTCCAACACATAACTCCAACACTCACCTCCTTCAGACCCTAGATCACCTCCTCTTCATACCTCCTCCTAGCCTAACACCACTACCCCACTTATTTCCCACCAGTCCTCTCCCCCACACTCACCTCCCCCTGGCCTCCTGTCTCCCGCCTGCTCTCCTCAATGGCCATCTGCAGCCTCAGATCATCCCCACGGCGGATCCGCTCCTCCTGTTTGGGCCACAGAGGCAGGCAGCAGGGGAGGGTCAGTCTGAGTGACTGGGCACCCAAGTACCCTCTCCCACCCAGAAGGCAACTAAAATTAAAATGGGACGCAGACGACATGTGGGATGGGGTGGGACACAGGGTCGCAGGCAGGGGTGGGGACAAGGATGGTGCTCTGACAGGCAGGGAAGCACAGGCCCGCCTGCCTGATGCTGTCTGCACTGCCGTGGGCAATGAAGGCTAGGATTACAGTGGGGGAGAGGGAAGGCCCTCGCCACCAGAGCCACCACAGGCACCTACTTCACGTATATGGGTGTCGTCTGAGGATCCACTTTACACAAGGTGCTAGAGCTAGAAATGCCATGGTGTGAATATGTGGGAACTGCAGAGGAGTGGTGGAGTGGGGCCCTTCAGGAAGGGGTAAGGTGGCGGGGGTCTAGGGAGAGTCTCAGGGGAGCATAGGGGGCGGAGACGCTGCTCTGACCTTATCGTGCTCCTCACGGCTCAAACTAAGGGCCAGCTGGAGCTGGACGTCATCCTCAGGGCCGCAGGACGGGGGCTGGGGAGAGAGAGTGTGAGGGGCCGGGGCAGGGGCCAGGCCAGGAGAGAGGGAAACAGAGAACAGGGGTCAGACAGAGGCAAACACACAAGGAGACAGTCCCCAAACCAGTGAGGGGCAGAGAGAGGCAGAGCAGGGTGACAGCTTGGGCGAGGGGACAGGAGCCAGACACGGCAAGACAAGCATCCAGGGAGAGAAAAGGGAGGAGTGTTCCCAGAAGTGACAGAGACAAGGTCAGCAGACGAACAGAGACATAGAAGAACAGACAGAGGAACAGAGAAATGAGGGAGGGATAGGTAGAGCTGCAGGTAAGGCATGGAGATGGGATGGCAGACAGAAATAAAACCCTTCCCTGTCATGTGGGCCCAAGTGGCCACGGTACCTGGTCGGCCTCCTCCTTGCTCATGGCCAAGGCCAGCTGCAGTTGCAGTTCCTCCTCTCCACTGCTCTGTGGCCAGGCCTGCTCTGCTTCAGGCAGGGGCCCAGAGCTCACAGCTGCTGAGGAGGCTGTGAGGATAGCCAGGGAGACAGTGAGACACTGAGGAAGCAGAGGCAACCCCCACAGCCTGGCCACTCCCAAGACCACACCTCCCACCCAGGACACAGACACCAGGTTCCCTAGGAGGGTGGGAGAGGAGCTGTGCACTGGGCCTATCCAGCCCCACCTGAGGCAGGGCAGGTCAGAGAAGGCTCCCCCTACTAATAAAGAGGGAGGGAACTTCAGAAACATCTAAGCCTGAGACCCGGGTTTCTGCACCATGAGGAGCCAGGGACTCCCGCGTGCCCCCAGCTCGTCACAGGGCCTCCCTCCCTGGTATCAGCCAGGGAAAGCCCTACATACCCCAGATATGGAAACTAGAGCTTTGGTGTCTAGGGCTGCTCAATACCTGTACCTCTGCAGGACCACGGGGTCAGGGGAGCACAGCACATACATCCCACCCCCAACTCCCTGAGATGCCCCAACTCCATCCCACATGAGCAGCCCGAGTCATGACCATCGAAAGGACAGAGACAGGAAAGGAAGAAACTGGCTATCTGTGAGGGTGGAGGATGGGCGGCATGGGCCAGGCTGTGGCAGCGGGGGTGACTGGACACCACCTGCCCCACTCCCAATGTGGCCAGGCCTCTGCTTGTGGAGAAACGAAGACACCGGGCAGGCCTTTGGGCACCTGTCCAGGTTCCTCTCAGAGCCCCACACCCCTCTCAGCCCCTTGCAGTGTGTCAGAGATACACTCCCGGCTGGCCCCACACTGTGCCCCGGGACTGAGGGGCAGCAAACTGGGCTGCAGCCATACCTGCTCTGCCTCCCCACAAGCCAAGGAAGGATTCCCCAAATTTGAGCAGTTGTGGGGTGAAACAAAAAGTGAGTAATATCTTAAGACGTGTGATCTACACGAAATTCAAATTTCAGGATCTGGGAATAAAGCTGAAGGAGCACAAAGCCCAGAGCTCAGACAAGGGCCCAGCTGAGGAGCAGAAATGGATCAGCCATGAGGGGAAAGCGGACACATGGGCCCTCTGGCCCCACAGAGGATGCCACAAGGCCTGCCCAAAGCCCTTCCAAAAGCACTCCATTCTCCCCTGCACATGCCCCCTTGCATGACACGCTGTCTTCTGTGGCCCCAGGCATACCTAACATCCTCATGGATACTGAACAGTGACTGTGCATGACAGGCCTAAGCAGAACATCCAGCCATCCCCGACATGCCAGGAACCTGGTTTGTCCTGCAGGCCCAGACGACTCTGCCTCCACATAAGGCTACCCTGAACTTGTCCCTGAACCAACCACTGCCTGGTAAGATGCCACTTCTCATCTCCTGGTGTCCCCCGCAGCCCATGCTCTGTGGCAAACCCCAGGCATTAACTGGATCTTTCCCTTCCTGCCTGGACCCTGCAGGGCTACCCCACTGCATGCTCTCCTCCATCTCTGGACTAGCTTACGTGGCGAGGTCTTTTTCACACCCCAGACTCCCACACCCTGTGGGCAGACAGATTTCCGACATAGACACACTGGGGCCCTCTTATTTCTCTACTCCAACCTGTTCTTTCGGGTGCTAGTTGCCACCTGCCAAATGGAGCTCAATGCCCTCCATCACTTCCTAAAACTTAAAAGCAAGCTCTGCCTCCAGCCTGACGAAAGGACAGCCTCTCAGCTATCAGCGTGCCTGTCCCCTTGCCAGAGGGCTGTCCCAGCTGCACAGCCTCCTCCCCTTGGGCACTAGCCACTCTTGGAAAGACCACAGGGCACTGGCCTGGCAGCTCTAGGGCCCAGACCAAGGGCAGGGCACAACTGGGCCCTAGGGAGGTGACTGGCTAATGTGTGTGAACACGATGACACGCCTCAGCTCCAGAGCCCCACGGCGAGAGGGAAAGGACAGAGCCAGGGGGAGCCTGTGTCAGGTGAAGAGAAAACAGTGAAAAGGGGTCGCAGCCAGGCCTTACCAGCGGCTGTCTGTGCCAGCTTCTCCTTGGTCTTAAGCGCGTGGGCACGCTCCTCCCGCAGCCGGTCCTCATCTCGCAGCAGGGCTACCAGCTGCTTAGCCTTCTCGCGCACATTCACACCCTGGTCCTTGCCGTCGCGGTCCACATACTGGAAGTCCTTGAGCGTCTGCACAGCATACATGTTCTCCTTGCACTGCTGCGACACGCGCTCTGAGCCCGTCTTAATGAGGTACTCCATCAGCGTCATGGCCTGTGGAGCAGGATGCAGCAGGTCACCCACAAGGCCACCCACTGGAACTTCCCCATACCAACTTAGGTGCCATGAGAGGGTGGATGAACCAGCACAGCCCATCCACACAATGGGGTATCATACAGCCCTGGAAAGAAGGAACGCACAGACATGTGCCGCCACCCAGGTGGGACCTGAGTATGCCATGCTGAAAGAGCAGCACTAGGAGCACAGCATGTGATCCACTCATATGAAGTGCCAGGACAGGCAGACCCAAGGAAAAGTGTCATGTCAACCATGGGCTGGGGACACCAGGTGTCGTTCTCAGTGGGCACAGAGTCTGTTGGGGTGACGAGAATGCCCCAGACTGCAGTGGTGAGTGTGCCTAATACCCCTGAAGTACCCTCTTGGAAAGGGTGGATGGTATAGCCTGCGATCCATGTGCTCCTCCATAAAAGGATGTGGCAGCTGCAGTCACCACAGGCCCACCGGGGCATCACCAGCAATGCAGACCCTGCCCATTTCTGTGATGTGTGAATCTAAAAGAGCACAGCTGGGAAACGTCAGCCACACCAGGTTCATGAGGGCCACACTCTCCACAGCTCCGTCACTGTGGGATGGGTCATCCCTTCTCGTGTGAAACCTTACCCTGACACACTGGGAAAAAGGCCTGCAGGGCCCGTCTGGGCCTGAGCTCCTGGGGCAGGACACACAGCATGCTGGAAGCTCAGGGAGAAACCAACACCCTTTGGTGGCTTCAGCATTTTATGACTTGAGAACGAATTCTCTTTCAGGCAAGTTAAAACTAAATGGGAAAAGAAAGCGCAGGCAAGGCCTCTGTGGTCTTGGATCCTGGGCTCCAGGCAGGTCTGGGGAGCCAGGTGCAGGGTAATGGCCCCTTGCAGACTATGCACAAGACTGTGGAGCCACCCTTGGAAGAGGGCACTCCTTAGACTTTGCAGATGATTCCACAGACTCTCAGGGCCCCCAAACCCACTCAGGAAACAAGAGAGGGAGGGGCTGGCCATTTGGGACAAGCTCTCTGACCCACTGTGACGTTTGCTGGGTGCCTGCTGTGGCTCACCAACACCCCCTCAACCTGGATGTGCCAGCTTCTCAAAGGCATGCTGGATATCTCGCTCTGTCATCTGCGGTTAGTTCTTAACCGGCGCTCCAGAGTTCTGCAGTCAGAGCAGAAAGAGAAGGACCTGCCGCGCCCACATGGAAGGTGAGCTCCAAACTCAGGTCCAGCCCTGCTGCTCCCACAGGTGACAGAGACCCCAGCCAAGGTCACACCCACAACCACCAACGTGGGACTGACAAACACCAGATAAACCACCTCACTTCAGTCCAGGTCGGGCCCTGCCCCAAACAACTCTGAAAACTTTCATTTTCAGAGCTCTGAGGACTTTGGAACTGCAGTTAAAGAAGGTGAACCCGGAAGTAACCCAAACACCTATGGGCGATGGGGGAGGCAAGTTACACACATGCACTGTTGTGTGCTCACAAGCTGGGAATACATGGATGTCTTCCTGTGTACCGACCACCCAGACAGGCCCATGCTACATGCATCCCTGGAACAAAGTTCCAGAACAATCTCAGACAGAAGGCAGGGCCCGGGCCTCTGGGGTACAGGAAGAGTCCTCTCTCTGGGTGGTGGCCACACAGGTGTACACACACCTCGATGGAAAATATTTTAAAAGGGGACAACTAGACAGCCCAATGGTCCCTGTTAATTCTTAGACCAGCTCAGTCAAGGCTGTCTGGGACATCCAAGCACAAGCTCAGTTTAAGACAGAGGAGAGCAGGCATCTCTGTGAGGCCTAGGCAGTGACCCCAAGCTTTTCAGGGCCATAGTTGGGGTGGAGACAGCCCATGGAGGAGCCTGACTGCATGTGGCAGAGCCCCGCTTACAAGGCGGGCAGGCCAGCTTCAGCCTGGGCCAGAGTTCACTAACCACCCTGCGCTCCTCAGACAAGGAAGTGACACGGCCAAGCCAAGAGGGGCTCTGGGGCTCCCCTCAAGTCCCACTGCATCCTGGGTACCCTGAGCCTCCTTGTGCCTCAGTCTCCACCCCAAAAGAGAGACAGGAAAAGCTCCCCCACTGTGCTCTGCCCACACACTCCCCCAGCCACCCATCAGGAAGAACCTGCCATCCAGGGCCTCAGGACTCACCTGACTCATGTACCCAATTCTCCGGCTCTGAACTACTCTCTGGGTGTTAGTCCAGCAGGCCCTGACCCTTCGGTCACCTCCACAAAAAAGTTTGCCTAGAAACGATGAGTCCATCGAGTCGCTGACCCAAACTGGGTTTGCTGGGGTGCACAGGGAACACCAGGACACAGCTTTGTACCTCCGCTGACTATGAGCAGGGCCACCCCTCCATGCCCAGTCTGCTCATTTCAGAGACAAAGGAACCACCGCAGCCTCTACAGGAGAGAGGCCGCCAGTGTGAGCCCCAGGCTGGGTCCCCAAAGCCAGTGCCTCCCCACCTCGCCCACCAGCAAACACAGCTCAAGCCCTCAGCTGACTTCTACTGAAGAGTCAGCCACAGAAGCCCCACCAATACTCCTGAGCTAGACATACTAGCCTGGCCTGGGGCCCAATCCTCACAGGGAGGTCCAGGGACTGGTCCAAGGTCACATTGCTGAGAGTAGGGTCTGGCCACCTGCGCTAGCCCATGCCCTTGACCACTTCTTAACCAGAGCCGAGGGGATGCCAGGCCCCCAGAGCAGAGGTCTAATGGGAACCCAGCCACTGAATGCTGCCTGCAAACTCACTCCTTGTGCCCAGAGCCTGAAGTTTGTCTCTCTGGACACTGGATTAGGGTGTGTGCGCTTGTCACTCTGGGTGAATGGGCCACTTTTGTGGAGGGCTCTTTGGTCACACTTATCAAAATGACACATGCATGGATCCTTCAACTCAGAAATTCCAGTTTTAGAAGATTCGAGGATATTAGCAGCAGCCATGGTTGTAAAAGCGTTGCAACTCATTTAAAAATCCATCACCAGATAGCTGGTTACATCAATTATAACCCACCCTACAGAGGAGACTGTTATGCTTTCATAAAAAAAGAAAAAAGTTACCAAACTTTCATGTCCTGATAGAAAACAACCTCTAGGATTTAGCTTCCTTTTCTTACTTAAAAGTGGAATATAACCGACACACAGTAAAACCCACTCTCAACGTATACTCCTGAGTTGTGACACTGCATACAGCCCAGGAACCACATGCATTTAAGGTCCATAGCCCCAAAAGTCCCTGGGGCCACCCATTAATCTGGGCATGCACACACAGATGGCCCTGGAAGACAAACTGGGGACAAGGCCGCCCCGAGGGAGGAAACTGGGCACCTGCTTAAGCCTTCCAACGGGGAGCATCCAGTGAAAGTGCCACTTCCTCAAAATCAGTTTAAATCATCAGGTTCAAAACCCTAATACATTACATGTGTGGCCTCCATTAAACAAGAAAAACCATACAGAAAGGCGCAGGCACCTCTGGAAAACCAGAAGGGTGGTGGCAGCCCAGGTGGCACCAGCCTGCCCATGCCAGCCCACTGACCTTATAGACGTGCCGCCAGTTCTTGCCATGGTCGTTGAGCCGCTTCCAGATCATGCTCATGATCTCTGAGAAGGCGACAACATTGTAGGTAAGGTCGGCAATCTCGGACATGAGCGAGCTGGACGGGCCCCAGGGGTCGTTGCTTGTGGCCTCGCGGACCTTGATCTCAGCCTCTGAGTAGTTGTGGACGATGTTCTTCATCTGGCGCCGCAGAGAGGAGGTCGACATGGTGGCCGGTGGAGGTCCAGGGACTGTGCCCCTGGGACGTGGGCAGAGGGGCCAACTTGAGCAGAAAGGCCACAGCAGGAACTGATGGGTCACCACATCTGAGAACAGGAGAGGTCCTTGGAAACACAAGGGGCACCTGGGGCCACCCAGCCCAAACTCCTATATGTACGGGCCCCCCACTGCATGACAGATTGAGGATGCCGTGACCTAGAAAGCTCTAGCCTTTGTCAACCTCCATCTTAGTCATCCTGTCCATTTTGGTTCCTCAATTGTACCCAGCTCCTTCCTGCTTGGGCCCCTGCTCAGCGAAGCAGAGTGTGTAGTGACAGATCATGGGCCCTGGGGACACACCCCAGCCAGCACTTCCTGGTCCAACCACATGGGCAGGCTGACAACTCCTGCACCTCAGTTTCCTCCTCTGTAAAGTGGGGCTCTATTCAGTAACCCAGAAAACTGTGGGTCAGGGCACGGGAAGTACAGTGTCCCAACTGGGTCAACTGCTCTTCCTCTCCCTCCTCACCAGGTCATTCCCACTTGCCCCAAGGGTACCGCTTAAGCTTCCTGAATCCCAAGGTCCCCATTCCCAGGGGCCTCCTGGGTACACCAACGCCTAAGGATGTGACACTCATTTGTCTAATTCTGTGGCTAAGGCTGACACCACCAGCCCCATGGGGAGCAGAGACCATGTGTGTCTGGACATGGCTTTTCTCATCAGAACCACTGGCCCCAAAGAGCTATTCAATAAACTGGAAGGGAAGGAGGGAGGGCAGGAAAGACCTCTGGAGTAAGGGTGGAAGGAGCAGAATCCAAGACTGAAATAAGGACACACAGAAAAAAGGGGACAAGGGAGTACAGCGATGGGGGAGGGGAGCCAGGGACAAGAGTCCCAAGGGTGGGGAGAAGAGAGGCCCAGGCTAGAAGAGATAAGGAACAGCACAGCCACAAGCTGCTTCCCAGGTGCCTGCCTGGGGCTGCCTGAGTGCTATTTCATTTAACACTGCCCGAGGTGTTTCTCACAGGGAAGCAGGTCCTGGGAAGTTGAGTAATTCAACCAAGGTCATCACTATGCCTAACAGCAAAGGTGTAATCCCAAACTCCTCTAGACTCCAAAATTTATGCTTTTCAATTGACCTTTGCCTAAAGGAGGGTCACAGGGAAAGAAACAGAAAGGCAAGAATGAGGTAAGTGATGACAACTGTAGAAATCATGCCGCCCTGACCCTGCACCAGTACTTTACTGATAGCTACTGGATTAATCCTCACAAATCCATGACCCATGCTGGGGAGGAAATGAAGCACAGAAAAGCTAACTCCCTTGCCCCAGGACACATGCCTCACTCCCAAAGCAGCCTGGTTCCAGGGCAAGCTCTGACCGCCACAGTCCCAGCCTCTCCAACAAACACTGCCAAAGATCTCCTGAGCCCTCTCACAACCTGAGTCCTGGGGCTGGTGGCTAGCCCCTGCCTTGAACTCAGGCTGGAGGACCAGGCTCTGGGAGACAATTGAAAAGAGAAGGCCAGACAACCAAGACAGGCCCAGCCAGACACACTAAGACAAAAAAATGATGTGACAAATACAGAGAAGAGAAGAGAGGGAATGAGAGAGACAAGGAAAGAGAGAAGCATAGAAAAAGCCAGGTAGCGGAGCAACCCAGAGATGTGGTGAGACAAGGATGCAGCCAGAAACTGACAGAAATGTGGAGAGATAGCAAGGCAGAAAGATAAAGCAAAAGACCCTGAAATAAAAAGAGGCAGTAACTGGACTGAGAAAGAAAACTGGGAAATAACGACAAAAACACCCAATCCTGGCCATCAGCTCCCAGCACAGCAAGCTCCACTCTCAAACAAAGGGAAGAACTCCTACCTGGCAGGTTTGCTGGTGGAACAGGATGGGCACATGAAGTGCTTGGCCCGGAGCCCCACTGATAGTATGCACTCAGTAACATTGGCTGCCGCTATTATCAGTGAACAACCAGAATGTTTCCAAAGGAGTGCCATCAGAGAATGCACTGTCTTAATGCTGTGTGTGCATCAGAAAAAAACACACAACTAGCTCCCCAACGCTAAGATTTCACAAGTGCTGCTTAAAATGAGACTAAGCTTTTTAAAGTTGATTCAAGAGAATTGTTAGATGAAATAGAGAACAAATGTTACAGCAAAATTCTCCAAGAGGTACTCAAATGACCGATAGCAAACGTGTGGAAGTGAACGTATATTAATGGTGGAAACCAGAGCTCCTAGTTGTTATACATCTTCCACTGACCAGTGTGGGGCACTTTATAAGTATCACCTCCGTCAAAACGCACAATGGCCCTATGAGCAGGAACAACGAACACCCTAATTTTAAAGGCGAGGACACAGATCTGGCCATAAGTCACCTGACAGGTATCACAGGCTAGTAAGCAGTGGGCCTCTGGTTGGAGACCTAGGCTATTCACCCACCACCAGACTCGGGAGCCTGGAGGAGCAGCTCCTAGACCAAGCACAGACCGCGGAGAGGGGCTCGGGTTGGGAGAGGGGACAGGAGAGAAGGGAGATGGGAAAACTGCGGCAGAGGGAAGCGCCAGAAGCCGAGAGTGGAGGCACCTGGCACTGAAGACTCACAAGCTCGGAGAGAGACGCGAACACTGATCTTGACCGCCAGACGCGGGACGTGACGGCGCGCAGCAGCAGAACGAGACCCAAGATAGACACACGCGGACAAGGCTTTGCACAAACAGCAGAATGGACACTAGCACGGCTCAGGCCCAGGCGCATCCCGCGGGAGACGGAGGCGCTGCCAAGAGAGAGACGCCAGAAACGGAGACGCGGGCGGTCACGGCCGACGGGCGCATAGACGCGACGGCCATGGTAACGACCGGGGGCCGGCAAATGCCAGAACGCTGGGTCCCGCGCTCACCTCGGCTCCCTCACGCCGGGCTCCGGGGGGTCATGGCGGGCAGCCCCCTGCCCCCGCTCGGCCTCGGTGTCACGGGGCGTACTGAGAGCCGCGGACGGCGGATACTCAGGCGCGTTCGGGCGCACGTGCAGAAGCACGGAGAGCCGCACAACAGCCCTGCTGCCCCGGCGCCCGGGAGGGGCGCGGACAGCCGGGCGGGGGAGAGGAGCCGCCGAGCGGACGGGAAGCAACCGAAAGAAGCGACGGACCGGAAGCGGAAGTGACTGCGAGCCCCTCCCGGCTCTGATTGCGGAGCCCGCGCGGCACACTTCCGCAGACCCGCCCACAGACCCGCGTCACTTCCGGATCGTAAACCGCTTCCCTTACTTCCGCTCGCCGCCGCAAAGGCCCAGGGAGTACCCCGAGTTGTTCCCAGCCCGCCCCCGAGACCGACCCCCACCACCACCACCACCACCACCACCACGTTCCCCGTGCGGGCGCGGGAGCCCACGTGGGGGCCAGGCCGTCGTATCCCCTTCCCCGGATTCACGCCCAGCCTGAGGCGGCGCCGCACAGGCTGGGAGAGCCCCCGGGACGAGCCAAGGGCAGCAGGGCGGCAATGTCAAAGGCCAGAGGCTGGGCACAGCCGGGCCTCCTGGAGCAAAGGCTAGCCCTCGAGCAAAAGGCACACACCCGGGTTACACACACCAGACACAGAGCAGCTCCATAAAGTAAAATACAACAAAATGTTTAATGAGCAAATTTCGTTTTAGCAAATATGAAACTGCCACAGAGTAGGAGGGACAAGGGACATGGGGCTGGGGACAGGTCAGGGGAGGCTAGAGAATCAGCTATGTAAGAAACCAGGGAGAGGACCAGAGACCAAGAGGATGGGGCTATGGTCCTGGAAAGGGAGAGGGCAGGGCACCGGGCCGGACAACAAAATTCAAAATAGTTTGGCCATAAAATATAAACACACTATGTTTCTACGGGGGGGAAGGGGAAGAGAAAGGAGGAATAAGGGAGGAGAGGCTGTTTTGGGGAGGGGCTGTGGGGGTCCTACCCCACCTTGCCGTGTACCCCTCCCCATCCCGACCCCTTCCTGTGTCTGTGGGTGCGTGTGTCTGTGTGGGCCTGTGTGCGCACTTCCCCAGTCCCCTCCCTGCCCCAACCCCCCACCCCCACCCTTAAATTGCTGCCATTCCAGTTGCTGCCGGCTGTCACTCGGCTGTCACTCCTCTGCCCATGTCTTCAGAGGGGGAAAAAAGAGGGGGGGTGGCAGGGCAGAAGTCCCATGCCAGCCCGGCCCCACCCTCCCCCACCGCCTCTACCAGAAGTCCCTGCGATGGTAAGAGTCGGGGTCACAGTATTTTGTGACAACCACTCTGTTGGCGAACTTGCGACCCGTCAGGCCTTGCATGGCTTTCTGGCAGTCAAACACAGAGGTGAACTCCACGAAGATCTGTGGAACAAGAGGCAGATTATGAAGGCCAGGTGGCCTCTCCACCCCCAAGAAGGAGCTGACTAACAGCAACCACCAGCATCCACCCAAGCTAGGAACTCCTGGAGAGGGAGGGAAAGAAGTTTGGGGGCATTTCCCCAAACATCCTCTAGAACCCCAGGATCAAAGAACAAGAGAACACAAAGCAGAGGCACACAGAGCCATGGAGGGTGAGGGTAAGAAGGCAAAGGCAAGCTCAACTCAAGACCCAAGTGGACAGAGGCAAGCTTCCTGGGAAAGATACCATTGTGTTGTCTCCTCTGCACCAGGTGGGTCCCGAGCCACCAATCCTAAAGGTAATGTGCTCTCCAGATAAATTAAGAGAAGCTCAAAAATTAGGATTCAAACCCAGGCTGACACAGAAAAAGCTGAATCTTGAACTACTCAGGCATCTATCTCACATGAACCACTAATTCAGAACATGGGGGAATTCTGTAAGACAAATACTCCTATTACTTAAACAAGTATAATGGCTTGCAAAAAAAAAAAAAAAAAAAAAAAAGTGGCGGAGAATTGTAGAATTGACAAGTTATAAGAAAGTTTTAAACCGAACTGCATGATTCGGATCCTTAAACCAATCAACTAAAAAAAACATTTTTAGAACATTTAAGGGAAACCTGAACATGAACTGGCAAGGTAATGAGAATACTTTTGTTAATGTGGTAATGATACTGCAGTTCCATTAAAATTTTTAAAAAGGTCTCGTTTGAAGCAGTTTCCAACCAAAGCGAATGTGTCCCCAGGGAACATGTGGCAATCAGTGGGGATGTTTTTGGTTTTTGGGGGGGCAGGAGGTGCTATTGGCATCTAGTGAGTAGAGGCTGGGGATGGGGCCAAGCATCTAACAATGCACAGAATAGACACCAAAGCAATAGTTACCAGGCCCAAGATACTAGAAAAAAATTATGTGTGTCACAGATGAAATACAATATACTCTTTAAACTATATCAGCAGATAAAGAGTGGGGTGGGTGGGGAGCTGAACACAACTTAAGAACAAGATGTCGGTAACTTGGAGCTAGGCATTGCAAAGCCACTGTATGCGCTGTACACAGCTTAAGTGGCATACTATAACATAGCCCCACCACTACAGTGGTTTCTCCCTGCCTTTAAATGTGTGAAAAAAATTGAGAATACAGTTTAAGAACAAAGCAGGTAGACTAATCCCAAACACCAGACTGGATCTGTCCGTTTGTTCCTCCCACAAATATTCACTCAGCTCCAACACAGACCAGTTCCAGGCTCTGTTCTAGTGCTGGCTGACAACACTGAAAGAAAGTGACAGACACATCAGGGATGGCTGGCCACCACACCACTGAGGAGACAGCAAGAAACTGTCCACATTCATATCAGACCTCACAGTGGGGATGCAGCTCTGTCTAGCTCACCACTTCCTTTGCATTCTACTGGCACGTCACAGGACCTCAAACCCAGCCCCATAACACTGTCCGTCATCCCCCTGGCTTCTCACCTGTGTTCCCATCCAGTCACCAAAGCCAGAAGGCTGAGCCTCATACTTGACTCCTTCCTCCCCTCCCGCACTCCCTAAACCATAATCCATCTCCAAGTCAACAGGCTAAACTGGCTCAAATCCTGAACCCCTCCCCACTCTCCCATGGATCCACTCTGGGCCCTAGCTCCCATTCTCACGCTCCTGTCCCAGGGGCCCTGCACTGCCTCCCAGGACCCTGACAACTGGGTGTCATTCGGCCTGTTTAATGTCACCTCTTGACCTTCCTATCTGGAATCAGCACCCAGGGCCCACTTCTTCCCCACTACAGGTCACCACAGTAATAAAACAGCCCTCCCCACCCCAGCTTGAGGACAGAAAGGCAACCCCCACCGACTCCCTGGGTAAATGGAAGGCAAAGGCACAGTGCCAGAAGTGACAGGACTCAAGTGGGCTGGGAAATCAGGCCGCAGATTCTGAAACCTGACCCTGCAGCCACGTCCTCTAAGGATAGGGCTCAAGCACTACAATGAGTTCAGGATAACACAGGTGAGCCAGCAGGGTACCTGGCTTCAGAACACAAGTGCATTTGTGCCTGCCAGTGACTCTTGTTAGCACTTCCCCCCAGGCGACAGAAAAGGCCAAACCACTTGCACAAGGTCACAAAACAGCCAAGCTATAAACCAAAGCTGCTTCGATACAGAGCCCAAGTCCTTGCCCACAGCAGCCCTGCATCCCCACTGCCTCACTGCAGCCCTGGGTCCCGGAGAGCCAGAAAGGTGGGGGCACGTAGGAAAGAGAGAGAAAGAGGTGGTGTCAGGGGGCGCACAAGCACACACCTTTCCACAGCCGGGCACCTCGACACCATCCACGGGCCGGGGGATCTCAATGGACTTGACCAGCCCATACTTGCTGCACTCATCACGCACGTCCTCCACGATCTCCTCATACTCCTCATCATCCAGCAGCTCCTCGGGCAGCACCATGTTCATGAGGCACAGGACCTCGGTCGGATGGCCACCCATCTGCACCTGGGAGCTCATCAAGCCGGGCACTTGCAGGGTCACAGGGGTCTGGTTGATGGTGCTCTGTGGGGCAAGCAGGCAGAGGAGTCACAGGGCTGCCTCCCTCAGACACCATCCCAGGAAGACTGCCCTGCCCTTCAGGCTCAGGAAAGCCAAGGGCAGAGCTGAGGAGGCCCCACCCCACCCGCCCCACCCGCCCCACCCCACCCCACCCCACATCCCCCTAGCCAATGGAAGATGACGTGCCGGGGGGCTCACCAGCGTGGCATTCTTGGCTCCCACACTCGCCCTCTGGACCAGCAGTTTCTTGTCACCCAGCTGCATCCCATTCAGCCCCGCAATAGCCTGCGTTGGAGGGACGATGGGGGAATGCAGGGAAGAGGTGTGGGTCAGGGACCAGAAGCCCGACGCCGCCCCTGAGCCCTATATCCCAGAGCTGGGCATTGGAGGGGAAAGAGAGGAAGGCAAAGGGCCAAGAGCTTAGGAAGCCCCAGGCAGGCCCTGCCACTTCTGGCCGCCTCCCCCTGACCTCAAGAGGAGACCTCCGGGTGGATACAGAGCAGGGTAAGATAAGGGCGGACACGACCACACCATGGGCCTGGGGCTCACCTGATCCGTGACGTTGATGTCCACGTACTCACAGAAGGCGTAGCCCTTGGAGAGCCCAGTCGCGCTGTCCTTAACCAGGTTGAAGGCTTTGAGAGGCCCAAATGATGTCAGCAGCTCTTTCACCTGCCAAGGAGGATCATGACACCACTAGGACTGGTTTGGGCAAAGGTGGGTTGGGGTGGGCAGTGAGAGACCTACCTGGTCATCGTTCAGGTAGTTGGGAAGGCCCCCAATGAACAACTTGTGGGCGGAGTCTGGGACCACAGTGGACACAACTCCTGAGGGAAGGAGAAAAGAACAGACTTTGGTGCCCAGCCAAACCGTCACCGGAACCCTGGGGATCTGCAGGGAGGCCTGCCTTCCTCCCGGCCCGGTGACGGCTGGCAGAGAAAACACTGTGTCTCCCAAACCTGCCCAGCTGCCACAGTTCCTCAGAACAACTGTGACAGACACCAACATGGCAAAGCAGCAACAATCTCACCCTGGGACCACAAGGATCCAAGTTCACATCCAAATCTGCCACCTGCAGAAAAGTAACCTCACCCTATTGGTGAGGGATCTCGAGAACACACAACCCCCTCTCTTCATTCTCCAGGCCTCAGCTCGGAGCCCTTTCCTGGTCACCAGGGCTTACATCAGGTCCCCGGTGGAGGAGAGGCTCTTGGCCCGTCCTCCCTGTGCTTGGCACAGCCACACAAAACCCAGCCACTTTCGCACCCAGGCATGGATGTCATCTTTCAAAGGGCTCTGCTATGTCCATGAGGCCTGAGACATGCCCAGCACCCAGTGGGGCTGACACAGCAGGGTCACGCGGCTGAGCTTGTTTAGCTAAGTGGGTTTAGCGACCACTGTGTGTCCACTCCAGACCCTGCTCTCATTCTGGACTCAGACACATGCCTGGCAAACAGTTCCGCCCCAGCCCCGCAGGCTTCTTTACACACAGGCATGCCATCCCCAGAGACCCAAGGCCAGACCCACTTTCCTCCTGACCTTGGAAAAGTGACACAGGTGGGGAATGAACCACAGTGCCCCTGGGAGTGTGCTCCCCTCCCACCACCCACCCAGACCCCCAGGCCCAATGCTTCTATCTCCCTGGAGAAGTGCAGGACCAACCCAATGCCAAGATCACCAGAGCTGAGCCCCTCGGAGTATGAGACCTGCCTTCCCAAGCTGGAACAGAAGCATCTGGGAGCAGGGTCCTTGGACCGAGCAGTCCCCACAGGCCGGGCACCCAGGTCAAACTCACCCAATCCATGACCTCACTGTTCTCCAAAACCTGCCTGCAGCACAACAGGGGTAAACTGAGGCACCAAGAGGCAGAGGCAGAAAGAAGGGCCTTTTGGGCCCAGGCTGTTGCTCACACGGTGCCACACACCTCAAGGAAGCAGCAGCCCTGAGGACCACCCAGAGTCAAGCACCCTGTGGTTCAGGTCTGAGGCAAGCACCAAGCAAGGCTCCCTGTGCCCTTCATGGGGAGAATGCTGGCACCAATCTGAGGGCATGGGAATGATAACAGTTCACGCAAAGTGTGTATGTCACAAAGGCCTGAGAGTGGGCTCTGCAGACCAGCCCTAGGGAGCACAGTCAGTGCTGCAATCACCACAGGGCCTTCGTGGACACTCAGTCCAGAAAGAAGCAGGAAGGAAGATGATCTTGTAAGGTCCCACAGCCAAAAGAGAATGATGCCAGCTGGAACCCTGGTTGATCTCAGCGCCCAAACTCAAGACACTGACATCTGACACACAGACAAGCCCTCAAACAAGCCAGCTATGGCTCCCCACTGCCTCATTTGTCTCTTTTCTCCCACCTGCCCTCTGAAGGCCACCCTGGACCCCCAACAACACATCAATGTTTTCTTGTGCCTGCAATACCACCTGTTCTTCAACAGGACCGTAACGCCTCATACACTGCTAGACCCCAGCACTCACCACTAAGCCTGGCAGGCCAAACCCTGCCAGAGGATGGGTGCAGCCCATAGGCAGGCACCTCCTGACCCCCAACTGATTCACTGAGCTGGGGGTGGGCCTGGCACTGGTAGGCGTTCAGAGCCATGCTGAACCACACTTGGTCACTGTGTCTCCCTACCTCTGGAGGCAGTGCCAGCTCTCCCTCTTATCTTCCGGACTCCACACAGGGCTCCACACTAGTGCTGGGCAGTCAGGCCAGGCCGCAGTGGGGACAGACTTAAGATGCCACTGCCCCGGCATGCGTTCAGGTTCAAGTCCATACCCTCCTGCCCAGGTGAGGAAGCTGCCTGCCAAGCTCCTAGTCTTTCCCAAAAAAGAATACCTGCTATAGGTTTTGTCAAATACTTTCTCCCTACGTTCACAGAGTTGATTTTTTTACGGAAAAAAAATCAAAATGTTAGCTTTATCATAGGAAGAAATAGGACTTGAAGATGCTCAACCTACAAGCAGAATCTTGCTTCCTGCCACCCCTAGGATGAAAGACATCCATGGTGTAGACACCTAACCTCCTTAAGAGATCAGTGGGTGACCCTTCTGCTGCTTAATCACAGCAACAGCCACATGCAAAAAACAGCCTGTGACTAAGGGAACACAATCTTAAGCAACTATCTCCGTAACTACACCTTGGTTGGTCTGCACAGGAGAAAGAAGACCAATAGAGCAGACCCCAAGTCCCGTCCCTGAACAAGTTAGCAAGCACCCAGACTGGCTTTCCTCCTCCATGATGGAGTCACAGCATCCACCTGTTTATGGGCCATGTGAGTCTGTCGCTACTGCAGCACGAGAGCAATCTGAATAGCACACAAGTACACACAGCTGTAGGCCAGTATTTAAAAAGCAGGAGGGACACTAGGTCCTAACTGTCACTCACCAACTCTTACACTATAGGACTGTCGCAAAAATCGGCACACGACCTGGAGAGCACACTTAGGACAGTGCCCAACACGGGAGTGGTGGGGGCTCCTCACATAATGAAAAGTGACCAAAATAGGCTGGACTTACTGAGAGGGAACAGAGGGACAATCTGTAGCTAGACATGGGAGCCGGCCCCCCAGACATGTGCACACATCAAAACACACCACCTGTATGCTTAGAGCACCAGTAAGCCCTACCCATTTTATGAAGAGTTAGAACGCAGGAGATAAGCGGGCATCTAGGCCCAGGGCCCCCTTTGGGACACCACATCCCTGCTCCTCTGCAAAGTAAAGAGCTGACTCAGCTTCTAAAAGATGTCCTTTGGTGCAAAGCCTCAGCGCACAGAAACCCCCACTCTCCAACCCTGAGGGCCCGGTTACCCACACTGTGCACATCAGCACCTCCATCACCACCACCTCCGCCATAGCATCTCCAGGGCCTGAGCCCGACTCCCAGCTCAGTCACAGCATACTGGCTCCTCCAATGCCACAGTGCCTCCTGCACCCTAATAATGCCTCTCCCAGGCCCGAGTCCTAATGTGCACTCCCATCTGGCAAGCCCTCTGAAAGGTCACCATAACTCATGCATATTGTACAAAGCCCAAACATCAGTCCCCAATTTTAAGGTAAATAGGACACAGCCACGCCGACCTGCTAAAGTATCCTCTGCAACTCTCACACCAGGAACACAGATTAGTCTCATTTCCACAGGGACCTTATGGCCATCAAAGTCCAACCGTCTGCCCTCTGGCCCCCTGCAGACAGAAACAAGCCCTCTCTCCCCCGCTCCCAGTCCACCCTGAGCTCCCAGCATGGATGGCAGGGACCACGCAGTGAGGCAGGGCTAGCACATGGAGTCCGCAGGAATACCCAGGCGTTGGCCCCGCTGCAACCGAGAACCAACTCAAACAGGCTTTCTCATGCTTCTAACGAGACATTGAGGTGTTCTCCAGTACAAAAAAAAACAAAACTAGACATAAGTCACACCACGACTTCACACACTGAACAAAACTCTGACCTTAGGTGACACCTGGAACCAGAACTGGGGTTTGACAGACACTGGACAACCGGGATCCGCTCAGAAGGGAAGGCCCGTAGTCCATGCACCTGCCACTGGAGCCCCTGCTCACCTGCCCCACCAACCCTGCCCCTAGCCCTCCATCAGGATAGGCTTGAACCTTGCCTCTGCCTCCTTGCTGGGGCACCTCACAAAAAAGCCCTTTCTCAAAAGCTGATGTCAGAGTGTTGGCCACTGTGCGTGCCAGGTACAAGTCCCTGCTCAGCAATGTGGTGACCAGCAGCTGACCCGGCACACACTACCCCCACTTCCCACAACACCTGCACTCCAGCCCTAGCTCTGCCACCAACAAGCTGCATGTCTCCCAAAGACCACAGGTCACCCTCCTCAGTCCCAGGCGCCAGTTCTGCCAAGCGGGTAGACAACCAGCTCCCAAAGGTTTGGGGGATCGGATGAGGACATGTGTTTGTTCCTAAGTACTCACAATGCTCCCAAGGCAGCTGGACTGGAGGGGAAGGGTGGGTGGGACCCCCACTCACCAGGCACATAGACAGAGGGATTCTCTGACATGCCGGGCAGGGGCTGGTAGTCATGGGGCCTGCGGATCTTCAGCGACTGGCCCTGGAAGATGATGCCATCAAAGGCCATGGCCTGGGTGGTCTCGTCCACTGAGCGGAACTGCAGGAGAAAGAATGGGGTACTGAGAGGCGGGGGGCATGGCCAGTCCAGCCCAGAGCCAGGGGTGCCGGGGATGGCAGAGGGCCCAGGGCAAATGTGCTGCTGCAAAGGTGCTGAAGCCAGAGTGCATGGGCCAACAGTGGTGCCAGCTTACCTCCAGGAAGGCGAAGTTCTTGTCCTGGTTAATCTGCACGGCCAGGACGGGGTTGCCAGGGGCCTGAGTCAGCCCCCCCAGGCGCATCTGGGCATTGAAGAAGTCCATCATGGCCTCCTGCAGAGGGAACAAGAGACAGGGAGGGGCGGGGAAGGGAGGTGGAGAGAGGAGGGGAAGGGTGAGAGAGGGAGACACAGAGGGTTTGGGTGTAAGGGGAGAGGAATAGGAAGGGAGAAGGTGGGAGGGGAGGGGACAGTGGAATACGGGTGGGGGCACAGAGATCAACAGCAGGGAAAAACACAGGAGGGTCATGAGAGAAAAGGGAGGAGGCCGCAGCAGAGAAGACCAGGGGACAGATGGGAGGTGTGGAAAGATGTGAGAAAATACATAAGAAAAACATGGAACAGAATAAGAAAACAAGACACACAAGAGAAACATCCCATGAAAGCAAAGAGGAACACAGTAAGAAAATAAAAAACCAGCAGCAAGCAAGACAGAGACCCAGAATCAGAGAGAAAAAGACGGCAGAGAAGAGGGAAAGATGAGGAAGAGGAGGGAGGGCAGGGGAGGGGGGCGGGCAGGAGGGGAGGAGAGAAGAGTGATGTGGAGGGATCTGGCCCTGGAGTCGGGGGCTGGTTCATCAAATGTAGCAAAGTGCAGGTTGAGAAAGTCAGAATGGACCTTACTTGCCTTCGCCGATGGTAGCAAACTTTTTGTTGCTACGAGGGATCTCAGCCCCACAATATTTCACTTTAAAGAGAAATGGAAACAACTCTTTGATCTCGGGATTCTCAGGGGTGCCACGGGAAGGGGTGGGGTTAGGGGGGAGAGGAGCGTGGGGAAGGTTGGGGAGGTCAGGGCCATCAAAAATAAAAGAGCAGCGGCCAAGGGAGGGCTGTGGGGAGAGGGTGGGGGCAGGGCAAAGAACAAGAGGCGTGTCAGAAACTGAGGGACGTGCGTCTGTGTGTGTGTCCGAGTCTCCCTCTCTGTCTTTCTCCACACGGATTCGGATTCGTAGTTAAGTTATGTGTGTGCTTTGATCCCTGGGTTGCTGGAGGAGACTGGGGGAGAGGAGATGGGAGAGGATAGAGGAGGGAGGGAGGGCCACCCCCAGCCCGGCCCCTGGCTGGCTCAACTCCATCGTCCGTCTGGGAGGGGGCCGGGGGGGTCTTGCAGGAGCAGAGTCTGACCCGTGCAGGTTGGGGAGGGAGGGAATGAAGGGAGGGGAGGGAAGGTGGGGGGGTGAAGGAGGGCGGGAAGGGCAGTACCTCAGTGATGCCAAAAGGGATGTTGCCCACATAGAGACGCCGGGCCTGTCTGGTCATCTGGCTCCCGACCACGGGCACTGGCGTCGGGGTCACAGCCAGACCATCCGGAGTCATGGTGGGCAGGAGGGCAGTGGCTGGAATCTGACCCGCAGCTTTAAGAGGGAAAGAAAAAATCAAGCGGCATCAAGGCACCCCTGGACCTACGCTCCAGGACTACCCCTATACCCAAGGCCCCCTTTTTCAGCCTCTGGGGGAAAGTGGCCCCCAAGAGACCCACTGCCTCTGAGAAATCAGGTCCCCTGATTATGGCCCTGTGGGGAGCCCTCATTCTCCACTCTACCATAGGAGCTTCAAAAGGGCAGAGACAGGCAAGCCCAGGGTGCAAACTTCAGCCCAGACTGGGGGTCGGCCTGCTGGCCCACAATGCCTACCCTGCATGGCCTTATACTGCATAGGGGTGATGTGCTCGAAGCCAGGTGGTGGCACGTCCCAGTACTTGCGGACCTTCTTCTTCTTCTCATGGCGGGGGGAGCGACTGGGGGAGGGTGGAGGGGAGAGCGGGCAGGGCCACCTCAGTCCGGCCCTCAGTGGGCCTGTGAGACCCTTGGGCCCCCCTGGCTCCCAGCAGTAGCCCACTCTCTCCAGAGGGAGAGGGTCTGGGTCAGCCACACCCAGGCCTGGGGGGTGGGGGGCAGGAGGCTGGCTTGAAGGCAGGTGCTTGGGCCAGGGCTGGATAGGAAGGGAAGGACAGGGGTGCCAGGGTGGGAGAGGCGGGGTGGACGTCAGGGTGGGGGCAGGAAGAGCAGCTCACATCAGTCCACCGTGCTCCTCTTTAGCGCCTCTGGTCAAAGGTTTGCTGGGGGCAGGAGGGAGAGGCGTGGGGAGGGGTGACTGGGGACCCTTATCTTCCCCACATGCCACACCCCCCCAAGGGCACTGAGCCCCGGGCTGGGGGGCAGGGCCGAGGGGAACATGGGGCTAGCAGGCCCCCTCAGCCCTGCCATTCCCTCCAAGCCCCACCCAGGAAAAAGAAAGGACAGAAAAAGAGCCAGACACTATCTACTGGGAGAGTTTGAAGGAAAAAAAGGCAGAACCTCCACCCACCCCCTTCCTCACCTAACAGGGCAAAGAAGACAAAGGAGAAGAGGCGCTAGAGCCCAAACACACAAGTGAGGTGCTGCCCTGGCCCAAGGCCTCCCTCTCCCCGTTCTGGGAGGCAGAGCATAGCCCCCAGGCTGGTCAGAGAAAGACTGGGGGCAGGGCAGCCCCTTAGAAAGAAAGGACAAAAAATCCACACCCTGTCTCCAGGCTGGTCTCCCAGATAGAGAATTGCCACCCCCACAACCCCCTAGAAACTGTGGGAATCCACAATACAAGAAAAACTGAAACGGCAACAGCCAAAAAGCAGACTCTGCCCACAGACAGAGCAGCCTCGAGGAGGGGCACACGATCTGCACAGGGCCACCCCTGCCCCCTCCGGCTGGCCCACCACACCGCGTGGGGTACCTGCGTCGCCGCCTGTCCCGGGAGGCGCTGCGCTGGTCCCGGTTGCGCCGGTCGCGGCTCCGGCTGCGGCGCTTCCGGTCCCGGCTGCGAGAGCGACTGTGGCTGCGCTTCCGGTGCCGGTTCTCCTTGTCCCGCTCTGGGCAAAGGGGAAGGGGTGAGCTCAGGGAGGGTGCAACCCAGCCCACCCACACTGGTGGCCTTACCCCAGCCCCGGGGAGGCCACCCCCAGGGAACGGGACTCAATGGAGATGGGAGAGCAGGCTGCCTGGGTCCACAAGTCAGTCCAGGGACCCTGGGGGAACCACGGGATGGGAGCTGGTTACCTGAGGGGACAGGGCCTAGAAATGCCCCCGGGGTACAAGATACCTGAGGCTGCTCAGGAGGAGCTGGGGAGCCAGAGAAGACAGAGGAGGCTGGCTCCTGGTCCCCCTCGAGGGCTGAGGGGCCTGACCCCAGGGTCGTCCCTGAGAGGGGCAGGGCTAGAGGCTGGGGAACCAAGAGACCCAATGATGTTTTCCTGAAAGGACCCACGGCCCCTCAGGAAAGACCTCCTCAATCAACCAGGTGTGCCCACAGTCCCACTGTCAGGCCCAGGGTTGGGAGCCAGGTAGGAAGCAGGGAAATCCCATCCGTCCCTTCCCAACCAGGATGCCCACCCTGAGGCCCCTTTTCACTCCGCACAGACCTGAACCCCAGAACACCCCATCCTGCCTCAAAGCCAAGCACACAGTACACTACGGGTTGGCTGGGCTTGCCCTGCCAGCAAAGCCACAGAAACCTGTGCTCCCAACAGGGCTCTCAGCCACGGGAGGAGGTGCAGGCTAAACCCCGAGCACGGGGAGCTTGAACTCTGCTTTCTACTTTACTTCCTGAGTTCAAAGACACCCCTGATTCCTGAACTACCCACCAGGCCCCATTCTCGTACTCACAAACGTCACCACACTCCTGAGGACAAGAGGCAATGGGGGCAACAAGGAGAGAGCCTCAGAGTGGACTCTAGCCTGATCTGCACCCTTTTATTTCTCTGATATCACCAAACATGAACTTTTTACAAATACATCTCAATACCAAAACCACTGAAACTCAGGAAAAACATGCACCTAAGAAGAGAAAAGACACAACAGGAGACAATGGGACGCTTCCTAAAACCAGCGACTGTGGGCCTCTGGCTCCATGCTCAAGAGATGGGAAAGCCACAAGCCCCAGGAGTCTTTTCTGTTGCAACAGACAGCAGACAGATCAGACAGACACAGGAAGCAGTGATGCCTGCTGGGTGCCTGGGACACCAACCAGGAAATTAATTCCCTGGAGACACAGGTGCAATAGGCAGGGGCTCAAGTCAGGAGGAGGCTGGCACAGAAACAAAGCCCCACAGGCAAGGGGACACAGGGGTACCACTTCCCCCTAAGGCAAGAGTCCCACCCTCCGCCCCATACACAGGTCCTTCACAGATGAAAACAGAAAGAAAAGTTGATTGTTCAAAATGCTGTCACCACCCCAGGAAACATGCAAGGGTCCAGCACTCAGGCAGCACATTTACAGGAGCCCCAAGGTAGGGCTCAACCAGCTCCACCTGGTGGTCCAGCAGCCAGAACTCAGGGTCAGCCCCAACTTTTCTGCTTACTAAATGTACATAGATGACCACACAAAAACAACTAAGTCTTTAAAATTCAGTTTTCTTTTCTTTAAATGAATGTCACACCTACCCCCATGTGTGAGAGAACTTGGTAGAATGAAATTTGGAAGTCACCTTCCCCAACTGATACCACCTCTGAGTGAGCTGGATACCTCTAGTCCTCCAACTGAGTGTCCTGGGCACAGGAAGGTTCCACAGGAAGGTTCCACAGGAAGGGCACCGCTCATCAAGCACTTAATACATGCCAAGCCACATGCCACACACCTCACACACGTTACCCCATCTAACCCCAGCTCTGCCTCTGACCAGACCTGAGAAGAAAGCCTTTAAGCTTTCTGAGCCTGTTTCCTACTCTGCAAAAAGAAAATCATTTCAGCCTCATGTAGCTGTTACAAGAATCCACTCAGAAAAACTGCACCAAGACCTTAGCAAAGTGCCTGGCTCGCGGCAGGCGCTCAGAGTTTAATTACCACCTTCGTTACCATCACCCTTAATTCCCAAAAACTCTTGACAAAAGTATCACAGCAGCCCAAGCTAAGCAACAAATCAGCTATCTGAAGCTGGGCACTATTAACTCCCAAACCTGTGCTTAAGAAGTACACAATGCAAAAACAAGACACCCCGTGGGCACTCAATAAACGGGACTTCTACCCCAGGCATTGTCTCCAGATCCAGCCACCCCTTACCCAACTCTAGACTGCGTTCAAAAGTTCTGAGCCCTCATTCAGCCCTTCAAACACGAGCAGCTTAAGCCTCAAGCCCCCCAACTTCCCTACATCTAAATTTCTTCGCTCTCAAACCTAAATAGGGCAGAAAAATTTTAAATGTCTGATTCCCAATTCCAGTATTCTCAGTTCCTAAACCGATAGGCACCCGCAGGGCCGCGGGCTTAGCTCGGCATCACCTGAGGGTCCTTGCCGCCTAACCTCCCCTACGGTATCCAAGTAGCCCAGGTCCCCCTACTGAGCCTCAGCTTCCCCATCTCTACGTTAAGACGATTTGTGAGACTGACTCTAGGTGCCTCGAGTTTGGGTTCAGACAAGACGGGGCGTCGGTATTTAGCTGGGAAGAGGTAGAAGACATACACCCCACATTTGCGACCATCGCCAATGCCAAAACCCACGTGTACGCAGGCCGTACGCGAATAGCAGAAAAACGTTAAGGCACAAGCCGCCCCTTTTACGAGGAAACCCGCGTCATACGCGGTTACTCAAGGCTCAAAACCAGCAGCCGGGGCGGAGGCCCCTACGGCGGGCGAGTCAGCAGGACACGACGCAAAAGGCAGCCGCGGAAGAATCGGCCCACGAAACAGCCCTGCCAGCGCCCACGTGTGTGGGGGGGGGAGGGGGGGTCTGCCAACCGCCATTTTGGAACAAAGGGGGCGTGGAGAACCAGGCCACGGGCCGGCCGGAAGCGGAAGTGCCGAGGCAGCGGGAGAAAAGGGGGGACCGCAAACCCACTATGTTTACATACATACTCTCCCTCCCAGGTTAGCAAAAATAAGAGTCCACAAAGAAACACGACGCAATGCCTCCAGTCCACGCCACCTCCGCCAGGACCACGTGGGGCGCAGAATCGAGAGCAGCGCGCATGCGTACAGGCCCACACCCGTTGTCCCCACCCCTCCCGCGCGCGGAGACACGCCGGGCGGTCACGTGAGCTAGGCGCGCGCGCCTGGTTGGGGGGGCGCCGCGCAGCCCGGAGAGGGGGAAGCGACGGGAAAATGGCGGGGGACGCGTAGGAAAACCAGGAGCCGTCCCACCCGCCGCCCCGCAGCCCCCGCGCCCTCACCTTGCTTATTCTCATTGAGCTGCCGCTCGAACTCGTCAAAGTCCGACATGTTGAGGCGGTCGTGTAGGGCCCTGTGCAGCTCTCGCCTCGCCTTGCCGCCCGCTCCGGACGCTTCGGCTACTTCCGCCGCTCGCTTCGGCTACTTCCGGGCGCCGCCGGCGCGCCTCTGCCTCCTGACTAATCAAGCCCGGCCCGCCTGCCCCGCCCCGGTTCCGCCCCTCTCCCCGCCCGCCCCCAAGATACCCCTCCCCGCAAGCTTGTTCCCGAAGCGCGTTGTCTATATCCGGACCGTAGAGAAAAGGGCCGGGCGCGGCGGCGTCGGATGCCTCCGAAACACCCGAAGTGAGGGTTCCCCTGGGTTCCCAGGTTGTCGTCACTTTTCGGAAATCAGCTCAATCTTCGGTCGTTTCCGTAGGTCCTCGTCTTCCTCTGCACCCAGCCACGCACCGTCCCGCCAAGGGTTCGGCTTCTTCTGACAAGTCAAAGCGTCCCAGTCTTTGGCTGCCTCCGCAAGGACTTCCCGTCCTGCTCTGCCCGTCCTTCCTATCCGAACAATCCGCTATTCCCTATAAGTCTAACCGTCCCGGTCTTCGGCACTTCCCGAAGGTTTTCGGCGCTCGCCCTCGGGCCCCGCCACAGATTATGCTCGATGCAAGCTTCGGCTCTTTCCGGAGATTCCGCTCGCTCACTCCTCCCCCCGGCAAAACTTCGGTTCCTTCCGCAACCGCTTCCGGAAGGCCTCACTCACGAAGACGGCTTCGGCTCTTTCCGTCTGTGCTTCGGCTCCTTCCGGCTCCAGGAACCGAAAAGGGAGGGCGAATGAAAACGAGGTGGGTCAAGGGAAGGGATACGGGAAAGGGGCGGGGTCCCGGCTCCCGGCACCTGCCTCCCCGGGTGGGGAGAGTGGAAGAAAAGAAAGGCCGATCTCGTGGAAAGCCTAGGAAGGCTGCGCGAGACCAAAGCAGCCAGCGGGTGGAGGGTGCGCGGCGCCGCTGCGGAGGTTGGCAGCGCAGCTCTATGCGCCTGCGCAGGATAGCGGAGGGAGGGGTGCGAGATGTACTTCTGCGCCTGCGTGAAGGTCGGTGTGAGGCGCGGTTTCTCACTGCTCGGGGAGGACCGGTTCCAGAGCCTCCAGCGCGCGTGCGCGAGACTTTCCCTACCTCCGGGGAAAGCACGGCCTTCCCGACGGTTAAGGCCGTCCTTGCCTGATTGGCGTAGCAACCGCGTGAGCGCGCCCGCATCCCTCCACCGCGCAGGAGCTGCAGGCAACTACGTGGACACTTCTGAGAGACGGGATCTCACGTTATCGCCTCCCGGCGGGCGGGCGAACGGAATCCTTCCGGGGATGCCGGGTACCCACTCCGCTGGCCGCCTCCGCTGGAGGTCATTGAGTCCCCCCTCCTACCGTCGCGCGTCTAGTCCAGACAGCCCCGTGGGTGGTGTTCACGCCTCTTTCCCGGAGCTCTGCCACTCCGAGTTCCCGTGGCACGACTGCTTCTCCCCCTTCTATCGTTGCCTCCGGGTGTGTTAATTACATCCTGCCTCCGCAACCTCACCGTTTCCTACCTGACTGCTTGCTCCCTGGAACCCCCGCACCAGGGTCCCCGGTCACTGTCTCCGCGGCAACGGCCCTCCCTTCCAGGAAGATGCCAGAGCCTAGTTTATTCCAAATTTTATCGTCTTTTTAATTTAAGTTTTCTGAATAATTCTCTGTCTCATGTGGACTAGGAGGGTGGGAGGGCAGGATTCGGGTCCTCGGGGCTGGGGGCGGAGAACGGTATGTACAGTGCCCCTGCCCCACAGAGTCCCATGGTCTTCCCAGGAGGAAGGGCTCAGTGAGGGCAGGAGTGGTGCGGGTGTTTGGGAAAGGACAGTTAAGTGATGAGCCTCCAACCCTGGGAATGTGGAGAAACGGGAGGGGGTGGGAGTGTGGGAGGCAGGTATATATACAAGAGACCTGGGGTGGGGTGGGGGAGTCTGCAGGAGGCACACGCAGAAACACGCTGTCCACCCCCAGGCCCTGGTGAGGGACACAGCACATGCACACGCTTGTCCCTGTGCCAGGTGGGGCAGGGAAGTGGGGCCGGAGATCTTGTCCCAGGCCAGGTGGGGTGGGATCACCGCTTGAAGCGATAGGTGATGGGGAGCAGCAGCTTGCTCTTCTTGAGGGCTTGCACCTTCTTGAGGGTCTCATCGTCCAGGGCCAAAAAGCAGCGGCGTGAGTACTCCAGCAGACGTTCTTTGGAGGGGTCGAACTCGCCCACCTCTGCCAGCTTCTCTGGGGCTACGATCAGCAGCTCCGCGATGGGTGTGGTCAGTGCCACCGTGTTGCGGTCCACGCGGTGGTGCTCGAAGGCCCGCGACATGCTCTTCAGTTTCTGGAAGGTGCCCAGGATCTTCTTGTAGCGGCAGAGGACACCGTCTGCATCCTTCACTGCAGGGCCAAGGAGAAGGAATAGAGAGGCAGACATGGAGTAGATAAAAGACAAGGAGACAGATCCATGTGGGGAAGGCAAACACGGAGGTGTGGGACAGAAATGGGAGGGCAGACGTGTGGACAAGAGAAATAGGGTGAGGGACCCTCACAGAACAAAGGTATGGAGACAGGAAAAGAGTTAGGCCGGGGCAGGGGTTGGGGGAGGAATTGGAGGGAGTCCCAGAGGAGGAGAAGAGGAAATAACCGCGAGAGCCAGAGAGGACTTCCCAGCTGCCTGGGCTGTTGCCGCTTCCCATATTACTGACTACTGATGCTAGCTAGGTCAGGGAGGGTGGACCGAAACGTGGAGACTGGAACCGACAAGCAGGTCTCATGTATTACTGAAGGGGAGGGGGGAGGTGACATGCAAGACTCAGCTCAGACCCTGTCCCCCTGCACCCCCACCCCGCGCTCACCCCTCTGCCTCTCCCGGGCCTTGGGCTTCCCGAAGCGCCTCCGACCAGTGCCTCCCTTCTGTTTCTGCCTCTTCCTGTCGATGTTACTGCCTTCTTCAGACGCACCGCTGAGTGAGGAGGCAGCCGACTCAGGGTCTGAGGCCTCGCCCCCAGCCCCACCTCGGCCTTCGCCCTCGACCCGCCGGGGCCCAGGTTTCACCCGGCAGTGGTCCTCTGGAGAGGAGGGAGACACACGTACACTTTAACTGCAGGGGCAGGAGGAGGTAAAAGATCTATCTGCAAGGTGAGGGTAGCTCTCACATCACACCACACAGGTACTCGGGAAGGGAGATCCCCCCAAGGAGGCAGGATAGGAAATTAGGTCCCTATGAGAGAGAACCGAATACAGGACAATCATCTGGGTTTTGGGGGGCTCAAGGTCATGGGTAGGGCTTGCAGAAGGATGGTCAGTTGACTCCTAAACTTGGCAAGCAATCTGGGAGAGGGGCCAAATGGACTGAGATCAGACCGGAGTCTAACTATGTGGTGTACCCACAGTGGAGGAAGGGTTTCCTGGGGACCCAGTGGGACCTCCAGAAGAGTAGACTCCAGACACCCTGGAAGCAGGCAGGCAAGGCCCTGGCTGGGGTGAGGGTGAGGTCTCAGGTTCTAGTGGGCTCAGGGTGGCAGGCTTCTGCCCCCACCTAGGAGGCGGGGTGCTGAGGCTCTATATAGGGCCCCTAGAAGGTGGCTTGGGCAGGTCCAGTGTTGGGGTTCCCACTGAGAAAGTCCGGAGGCCACTGGGCCTGACTGTCCTGGATAGGTTCCCATCGCTGGGGAGACAGACAATGGTAGGTCCCAGCAACCTAGGCTAGAAGTTGTTCCAAAGCACAGGGTCCGCAATAACACCAATCTTGACAAAACACAGGCCTCCTGCCCTGGCTTTCCTTGGAATTCACAGAGAGGGGTGTGGGAGCATGTGAAGGAGCGCACCAAAAGGGGGAGCATAGAGGTGGGTTTCTCCAAAATGCACTAAGAATTGGGCAAAGGAAAGCCCCAACCACCTGGAGAAAGACATGGGGCCCAGGGGTCTGCCAGTCAGCATAAGAGGGAATGAGGCTGAGCCTGAGGTCCTGGGGATACCAAGGGACTAGCAGAGGGTAAAGAGGCCAGGTCCCCACCAAGCCACCAAAAGATGAGTGTGTGGGTGAGAAGGGTCCTGTCTTCTCAAGAAGGGCCAGAGCTGGGTGCCAGGGCCCAGGAGTGGGTCAGAGAGGGAGCCACCTCACAGGGCAACCTCACCTGCATCCATGCGTGCAGAGGAGATGAATTTGTCCAGCTGACACCTCAAGAAGTCCCTTTCCTCTTCTAGGTCCTCGATGCGCTTCTGCAGCCAGGAGTTCCTCTCCAGGGCCATGTGCAGCTGAGCCCTGACACCGTTCATCAGGGCTACTGTCGGGGATGCAGCCTCCGGAGACTCTAGGTACAGCAGGGGACCTTCATCACACCCCGACTCCAAGGGCCCTATACTCCAACTGACTCAAGTCCCTCCTGGCAACCCCCAGCTCACCCTCAAAGTTTCCCTGAGTGGGACTGAGACGGTAAAAGAGCTGAGGGTCTAGGTGGGGCGTCTCATCAAAGGGGATGGCGATCTCAAAGGCCTCATCGTCCTTCTTCACTGGAGAGGAGAGCAAAGGCAAGGGTCAGCCCAGGGACGTCCCTGAACCCCACAGACCAGCACCCAACCACAGCAAAACCCCCAGGGAGGAAAGAGCAGGGATCGGCAGAGTGGCCATGGGACTAAGGGTGGGGCAGGGTCCCAGCTTCCTCACGTGTCCTTCTCCGATTGTTTCGGTCATTCATGGCGCAGCCTCCGGCGGGCCCAGGCAACCGACCGCCTCAGAGGCACTGGACAGAAAGAGCAGCCACAGATGGAGGGACACAAATGGACTCCAGCGGACATCCTGGGAGGTGCGGCCAACTCCCCATGACTGACAGGGGAGATGCTGAAGGCCGGGACTCCTGGGTCTGACGGACGGGGGTGGGGGGGACCCAGAACCCTCACTACTGAGGGAGAAGACCTGGGCGTCCAAACCCTTGCGCTCCTACATAGGTACTGAGGAAAGGAGAAGCTGGGCTCCCGTAGGATCCACCAAGAGACATCCTGTCCTGAATGGGCTGGACCCTCGTAACGGGTCACCTCCGGACCAAAAGTGAGAGGTACATTGGGAGACTGCCCCAACTTCCAGGCATGAGGTGAGGGTCTGGCCCACGGGCGGCGCCTCCCGCATCGATGGGCACCCTCACGCCCTTCCCCCGCACTCGCATGAGTAAGTATGTCTCCTCCCCGTGGTGGGGGGCTGGGCGCGTGCGCAGTGCGGGGGAAGGTCACGCGTGGGGATGTCCCCCCTCCGCCCCCGCCCTTTGTCCGATGGTGGGAGGGGGAGTGATGGTGTCAAGAGGTCCCAGCGGGAGATGAGCTACGCCGCGGGTATAGATGCGGCTGCCGCCTGCAGATGCCGGGGGTCGGAGGGGCCAGGGCCCCGCGCTCACCACCCGCGCGCGGAATCCGGCCCGGGGACCGACGGCTGCGGCGCCCATGTCCGGCGCCAGGGAGCGTCTCCAAAGTGTCGCGGGGAGCAGAGGGAAGCGCCCACCCACCGGCGGGCGGGCCGGCAAGGGCGGCGAGGGGCGGGCAGGGGCACTCGCCCGGTCCACTGGTCGGCGCGCCTCCTCCGGTAGTCCGGGCCCCAAGCGAGGTCTGCCTTGTACGGCGGAAGCCGGGGCCGCACTTGCGCGATGGCCCCTTGCAGCACTCCCCCGCCCTTCGTGAGGCCCAGGCAGGGAACGTCACGAAATTCCTAATTCCTGGAGAGCTGGCGCCTTGGGAGATTCTCTGGGCAGGCGGCGACGCGCCCAGTGGGACAGAGAGAGGAGGAGTGTAGGAGACAGCCAGGAAAGTTAAAGCACGGGGATAACCGCTTTAAACGACTCCCTGAGAACTGGCCTGAGTGGACCCCGGAAACCGCCCCTTCATCTCCCACAGGCATATCAACAGCGAGATCCACGCTTCCCAGAATCCTGAGGGAGCGAGTTATCCCTTTCTGAAAGTAGGAGCCGAAAACCCCCGCCACCTCCACTCCCGTGTTAGTGATTTAAGGGCTGGCTTTGGCACGTTCAGATGTAAGTCCGATTCCCGGCTGCTTCTCTCCTGCCTCGGCTTACTCACTTGTGAAGTGCGGAGGATACAGCGCAAAAACGCCCAGCCCAGTGCCTGGCCATAGTCAGGGTTAAGATCGGGCGGCGTTAGTATTACTTGAGGTCAGATAGCGGGAAGCTCGCTCCCTCTCGGGGAAGAGACAGCTGGTTTGTTCAGTCCAAAAACTGGTTAGAAGGAACAGGGCCCAGCACTATGCCTGGCACAAAACAGATGTGTGCCCAAAAACATGTAGGTGGCAGGGTTTATTCTGCTTCCAGCTTAGCTCTGCCTGCCCTTTCCTCCTCCTTTAGGAGGAGGCTCCATGCTCTGGAACTTGTGGCAGCCCTGATGAGAGTACAACTGCAGAGGGAGAACCTAAATGTCAGAGGCCACACTCCTACCGCTTCACTTTATAAGTGTTTTTCTAACTGTAGGGTCCTGGGTGGAGAATTTGGTACAGGGTGGGATCAGCAATTAACACAAAAAATCATAGATGAGAGTATCAGAGTGACCTGCATATGGCCGAGTTAACTACGGTTATTGCACATATTTTGCATAACTGTACAGTGGGTTGTCATATAAAAGGTGTTTCTTACAAGGAATCATGGTTTTAAAAAAAAAGTTGAAAAACACTCTGCCTAGATCAGGGGGTCCCCAAACCCAGAGCTGCAGATTGATACAAGTCTGTGGCCTGTTAGGAACTGGGCCTCACAGCAGGTGGGCAGCGGGCCAGTGAGGAAAGCGTCATTTGTATTTACAGCCACTTCCCAGCGCTAGCATCACCACCTCAGCTCCACCACAGATCATCAGGCATCAGATTCTCATAAGAACACTGATCCCTGGTGCCAAAAGTTTGGGGACCACTGACCTAGATGACACAGGTCCAGAGGAGCCAAGTGGGAACTAGCCCCAGGGCAGGCCAGCCTTCCCTGTCCCCAGTCAAGCAAGCCAAGGCCCACTGGGCCAGGCATTTGCTGAGTCTGTACTGGGCAGCCAGCAGGCCAAGCCACTGTCACCAAAACAAGCCTCAAGTGCTCAAAGTGGAAAATGGGTTTATTGAGTTTCCAGTCTCAGGCCCTGGCTGGTGAGTGACAGGCAAGTCTGGGGCCCTTGCCCCCAACAGCACAGAGGCCTCAGGAAGATGGTGCACTTCCTGATGGCCCCCAACCTCATTTTCAGGAGAATTTCCACACCTAGCACTCCCCACCTCCACCCCCAGTCAGGCTCAGCCTGGAACAGCTCATGTCCTGAGGCTAAAGGACCCCACCGTGTACTCTTGTTCCCATCTTATCACCAAAACACTAGGGCTCAAAGGTGACCGAGGGGCTCCTGCCTCAGCAGGAGTCAGCCTCCACAGGAGATGGTCTGTGTTTGTGTCCAGGGCCCAGTAGCCCAGCCACAGTGCTCGTGTGATGTCTCAGGATGACAGGAGTCCAGGCTCCCCAAATCCTGTGGTACCTCAGGCACCCACAGGCCAGCTCACGGATGCTTCCAGCGAATGTGCTTCTGCAGTGTGTTCTGCTCCATAAATCGGCGCGGGCAGTGCGGGCACTGAAACGGACGCTCCCCCGAGTGGACCCGGCTGTGCTGGACCAGCTCTCCCGCCTCCCGGAAGCGGCGAGGACAGAGCGGGCAGCCATGGGGCCGCCCGCCACCTGCCCGGTGAATGGAGTGGTGCCGTGCCAGGTGACTGGCACGCTTGAATGCCTTCCCACAGGTGTCACACTCAAAGGGCTTCACCTCTGAGTGGGTGATGCTGTGTCGCTGGAGGTATGACATGTACTCGAAGACCCGCGAGCACACTGGGCAGCTGTAGCACTTTTTCTGAGATGAAGCCCCATCAGTCCCAGGCTGCCTCTGAGCCTCTTCGTCCACCAGCACCGTGTACGGGACGCCCTGGGTGTCAATTAGCAGGTAGTGGTTAGGCCTCGGAGGGGACGAGGTCTGGGGAGATACGGTGGAGGAGGAAGGTCCAGGTTCTGAGGACCGGCCTGTCCGAGAAGGAGGGGCCTCCATGGCCTCAGCAGAGGGCAGCGCAGGGGGCTGAGGGCAGGGGGCCGGCAGCACCAGCATCCGGAAGGTGGCTGAGGCCTAGTGGGTGGAGAGAGGGGTAGGTTACACACCTCCATTTTTCCTCTCTGTGAACCCTGCCCAGGACTTTTGATGCCACCATCCTCCATTCCTTATGCCCTGGACTCTGACCCTCCATAAGGCTCCTAGGGTTTCCCTCGGGAAACCTTTCCTATCCTCTGTTCCACCTCTCACTGTAGGCACAAGATTTCTGCCCATCTAGACACAACCATGACTACACTGACTCCCCTACTGTGCCCTATTCAGGCCACTAGGTACCCGCAACCCTAGCCCTACCGCAGAGCCCCACCCAATATACTTCCAGGCCCCTCCCCCTTCTCTACGCCCCTGAGCCTACGGCACTCCATCCAGAAGCCTGTCCACCTCTTCATACACACCCAATCTTCATACGGACTGCCACGTTAGGACCCCGGGTGCAAACACCTCTGCCCCTCCCTAGCAGGCTACCTCTAGGCTCTAGTCCGCGCCCATCTACCCCCAGTTCTGACTAGGTCCTAGCGCTCCCCAGTGATCCACCCGTGGCCGGGCCTCCGATCCTCTCTCCACGCGAGTTGTAGGAAAGAGCCCGCGGAAGCGCCCTCCCCGCCCCGCGCACAGCTTCCCGCTGGCCCGGCTCCGCCCCCTCCGCGGCCCGCGCCCGCCTCCCGGCCCCCGTACCCGGTGCAGCAGCCTCTCGAATCCGGGCGACTTCGGAAGGGCTCCGGGCTATACCCGTGGTGGCAGGTGGCGGCGGCACAGGGGGAGGTCTTTGGGAGTCTCTCAATAGTTGGCGGCGCCGGTAAGAGAAGGACCCGGGACAGAAAAGAGGGTCCAGAGAAGGAAGGTGGGGGAGCGGGGCACCTAGGCCCTGGGTAAATGGCTCCGGCCAGAAACACATGCTACGATGAAGGTTCCCAGGTGCTTACGGTCCGCTCTCTACCCTCAACCTCGCTGTCCCGCGCCCCCAGACCCCATTCACAAATAAGAACCCTAAAGTGGAGTGTGGAATGTTTATTGAGTAAAGGGTGAGGGTAGTGGGTGGAAGGGGGTTTGATACAGAATGGGACCAGACCGTGCCCGTGCTCTAGTCAAATCTACCACACGGGCGATCGTTCACCATTTCGGAGCACAAAAACAGGGCTCAGAGAGGTTAAGTCACTTGCAAAAGTTCACACAGCACAACTGGGCCAGAATCCAGTTACGACTGGCTCGCAGGCCCAGTGAGGGGCAATGACTTGGTCTACATCATACAGCTAGAGAGGGAAAGAGGGAAGGTACCAATGACGTTTCTCTCTTTGGACAGATAGGGAGACAGGCCCAGGGTTTGGCAGTAACCTCAGAAGAGCCAGGGAATGTGTCTGGGAGTGCCGCTGTGTGGGTAAGACTCGGAGGCCCAGAGCCGGGTAGAGCAACACGGGCCCTATCAGAGCTTAGTGTAGGCGCACGTGCTGCGCCAGCTCCGCAGCATCCTGGAAGCGGCGCGGGCAGAGTGGGCAGGTGTGCGGGGGACCAGCGCGGGCGCGGTGCGTGGCGCGGTGCCGGGACAGATGGCTGGAGCGCTTGAAGGCTTTGCCGCAGGCGCCGCACGTGAAAGGCTTGAGGTCCGAGTGCGACACGCGGTGGCTCTGCAGCCGCAGGGGGCTGGCAAAGACGCGGGCGCACTCCGGGCAGCTGTAGCCCTTTCGAGGACCAGGTTCTCCTGGTGGTGCCTCGCGCTGAGGCGGGCCCCGGGGCTCCTCCTCCAACTGCACCGTGTACGTGTACGGGACCCCGTTGGCGTCTATGAGCAGGTGGCGGCCCAACCGCGGGGGTCGGGGCCCCGCCGCCGAGGAAGGAGTGGAGGAAGGGCCTTCGGTCTTGGGGAAAGGGGGAGCCTTGGGGGGCGGTGGGTCCATGGCCTCCGGAGAGGAGGACCGAGGATGGGGTGGCCGCGGAGGCAGCAGCAGCATCTGGAGCGGAAACTGGGAGCAGTGGAGGGGAGAGAAGTCAAAATCGCCACTTCCTGGGGAAAGTGTCCCTACCTAATCTGTACCACTGACCTACCTCCCCTACAAGAAAGAAACTGACTCCAGGCCAGACTGCTCTGGTTCTGTCAAGCTTCTTCCGGGGACACCTCCAACTGAGCTTGGCTTATCCTGGCCCCAACCTGCCTCTCTACCTGGGTCCTCCTCCCAGCCACAAGACCATCATCCCACCACTTCCCACAAAGAGCCAATCAATCTCAAGTCTATTTCCCCTCTTTACAGCTATTTGGCCTCTTTTATTCCACAACCTGGGCCCTTCAGGCCTCCTGAACGGTCGCTTTCTCTTCTGGCAGCCCTAGCTCAGGTTGCATACTCTCACCAGGACCACTGCAGCAGACCATTCTCTGGCCCGGGAGTGCCCTAGATCTGCATCCCCACTAGGTACCCTGTAAGCCCTCCCCATCTCTGGATTCATCCGTGTCCTCTCCATTTCCTTCTGAGGTACATCTCCAGAACCCCACTAACTAAGTTGCCCACTTTTCACGCAGGGATTCTCTATCCCGTTTCTACCCCATAGCACCTCAAGGTCTCCCCATCTTCTCTTCACTCCCTAGCCCATCATCTGGATTTTTTGTGTGCGCCTGCAGGACCCTCAGCAGCCTGCCGTCTGTGTACCCCACCGCCCCTGAACCTTACTACCTCCTGCGTTGCCCCCAAGGGTTCCTCTATCCCCAGCCCTACACACAAGCCACTGATACCTTTACTTCTCTCTGTACCCTCAGGGGCCTCCTCTCTGTCATATGCACCCAGCCCTCTGGGGTCCCTTTTCCAAACTACCTCTCCCAAGGACTTCGCCCTCCTTTCTGTGTGCAGTTGGCGTCTTTAATGCTCCAGCCCTCGCTCTGCTATACCCAGCAGAGCCCCTCCACCCGCTTCTCTGTCCCCTTCCTCCTGTACCCCAGCACCCCTCTGTCCCCGTCCCCACTACACCCCCGGGGACCCCCTCGCTCCCGCACTTGTTCAAAGCGCTGGGGTCTCCATCTCCTCTCCTATCTGTCCCTCGGCACCTTCCTGGCCCTGCCTCACCCCCACCCCGGGAGTGCCAGCCCCTCCCCCGCCCTGCCCGGCCTCGCGTCGTCCCGGAGCCAGGCTCCTCCCTCCATCCCGGCCCCCGTACCCGGTGAGGCAGCTTCTCGGGTCTGGAAGAGCGGGAGCGAGGTCCCGGGCGGCCCCGGCTTCCGCTCACGAATGCCGGCGGCGGCAGGACCGAGACTTCCGGGAGCTCCGGGCCGGCGGCGCCGGGGACACGGGCGCGGGGGGCGCGGGCGCGGGGGCGCGAGGGGCGGCGGCGTCCTTTGGAAAAGGCGCCGGCCGGAAACGCGCGCGCCGCCACGAAGGTTCCGCCGCCCGTGAGCTGCGGCTTTCATTGCCCTTCTTTATTGAGCACCCCCGGGGGCGGAGGACAAGGCTTCGGGAACGGAGAAGCCAGCCCCTTGTACCCCGCTCCCCTCACACCCCCGGCAGGAACAGTTCAATCGCTGTGACAGTGATTGATTTATAAACTGAGTCCCAAAAGGAATGGGTGCGCCCAGTTTGTTCTGCTTACACTGGGTTGTCGCACCTGCGTCGCCTGCCCAAAGATGCCCGGGGCGGGAGAAGAGACGTGTCTGTTGGTGGGGCCAATAGGGAGACTGGGGTCCGGAAGCCAGCTATTGGTTCTGATGTGGCACAGCCAGGATTCTCTGGTCTACTATATGGGGAAACTGAGGCCCAGAGAAGCCTGGATGGGGAGATGGGGCACTTTCCCACTGGCAAATGGGGAAACTGAGGCTCAGACGTCGCCAGATAGAGATGGGAACCGTGGCCCTTCCCTTAGGGCAGGTGGGGAAGCTGAAGCCCAGGGAGCATTAGCAGCCCATTCTTGATGGCAACCGGCACAAAGCCCGTTGGTTAGAGGGAGAAACTGCGGCGGGAAAGCGACGTGGGCAGGCATTCCGGGGTTGTGAGCCCGCGCCGCGCCACGGGACTGGGGCGCTCGAAGGCCCGGCCGCAGACGGCACGCGCGAAGCGTTTGAACGTAGAGTGCGCTAGCAGTGGCGCTGCAGGTGAACGCGGGAGCCGCACACCTGGCGCCTGAAGCTCTTCCTTTCGCTGCGCGGTGAACTCGAGGCTCACGTCATGTGTGCCCATGAGCAGGTAGCAGCAAGACGCGGAGCGCGCTGCAAACGGCGCGGGAGCCAGCGGAGTCCATCGCCTCGGGGCAGGGCCGGAGGGGAACGCCGGCAGCTGGCAGAGCAGCTGGGAGTTCAGAGGGGAGATAAGTGGCCTATTTCTGCGCCTAGTTCCAGGACCCCGGAGGCGTTCAGAGCTGCGGCCCAGGAACTGGCAAAAAGAACTTTCGCGATAACGGAAATGTTTTATGATCCACGCAGCCCAATGGGACAGCCACTGGCCACATGGCGCTGCTGCGCACTTAATACATGGCCAGAGCGGCTGAGGACCAGGATATTAAACATTACCTCGTTTAAATCTAAATGGAGATTTAAGATGTGGCTTGTGGCTGCCTACCTATGGGACTGTTGTAATCCACCTTCAAGGGCCAAAAAGGGCACCCAACGTATTTCCAGGACTTCGAAGGAAAATAAGGATGTAACCAATCTCATGAATGACTTTGGTACGGATTACATTTTAAAACGATCCTACTTTGGACGTGTTGGGTTTCTTAGGGAATGTTATTACACTCGGTCTCACCAGTTCCTTTCACTTGTTTAAGTGTGGCGCACGTTCTGTTTCTTGAGGTCCTTCCTGTCTGGTGATTTCATGGGGAGAGTGGAGACTGGTAAACTGAGAGGGGACGAGGGAGTTAAGGGGGGCAATGACCCTTTTGTCCACACCGTGGTTTCTCAGCCTCCACGCTACTGACATCTGGGGCTGGGTCACTTTGCTGGGGGGAGGAGGGGACTCTGGGATGTTGAGCAGCATCCCTGGGTTCCACCCTCCAGATGTGAGTAGCACCCTCCCTCCCCACTCCCTGTTGTTACAACAGACATTGCCAGATGTCCCCCAGGGGTTAACTTTACCTCAGCCTAGAGACAAACACCCAATCTGAGTCTCCCGCCCAGATCCTTTCCTTGAGTTTCAAACCCATAAACGCACCCCCACCCCCAGAAATAATGACAATGACCAACACTTACTGATCCCTCACTATGGTGCCAAGCCACTGCGAAATGCACCACATCCTCAGAGCAGACCCACAAGGTAGGTGCCACAAGGATGCTGACTTTGGAGATGAGGAAACTCATCAGCGTGCTGCCCCACCAACCCCTCCCATTCCCTAGAGCCCTCGTGTTTGCTGTTCCCCTCTCTGAAATGTTCCTTTCAGCCCCTCACAAGGACAGAACCTTTCTGGCCACTCAGGTCTCAACTTCAATGACGTGTCACCACTGAGACTTCACTGGTTATGTTATAGATCAAGTAGATGATGCCCTGATCTGTCTTGTGAATCTGTTCGTTTCTTCACATGCCATGTTGCCACTAATACAGTCTTGCTTATTTACTGATTTGCTGTTTCACTGCCTGCCTTTCCCCCTCTCCACAAAGGCAGGGCCCAGATCTGTGCTGGCCAAAACTCTGCCCTTGGGATCCAGCAAAGGTGTCAGGAGAGAGTAGAGGTTCAAGTCAATATTGGTTGCATGATAAGTGAATGAATGAATGAATTTGACCATCCCACCCAAGAGTGAAGCATTATTTCCACCATCCTCCCCCCCCAAAAAACCCACTTCTCTTCTAGGACATGATCAGGATGAAGCCGCACCAGGCACACAAGCCTGGAACCTCAAATGTCCTCACCCCCAACACACACACACTTCCTCATTGCCCAAAGCCAGGCAGGCACTAGGTTCTGTCCACTCCCCAACCCCGAAATGTTCTCAGAGCTATATGCTCCCCTACGTCCCCCAAGCCCCAGCTCACCTGGGCCCCTGTACCAGCCTTCTCCCTGGCTCCCCTCCCACGCCAACCAACAAGACTCTCTCACAACTATGGTGGATGAAACTTCTGCACCATTCAAAACCTTGTCACGGCCCCTGGTCCCTTGAGGACCAAGTCCCCAAGTTCCTCCATCTGGCATTTCAGGTGGCCCAGCCACTTTGCCTCACCTCTCACTCCTGTGCTGCAACCACACATGATCTCTTGCAGGCCCAACTAGACCTTGAACTTGTGTGGCTCTGGGTGCAAAGGCTCATGCATCTTCCTCTGCTGCCAGGCTCCTTCTCTGCCTCCAGAAGCCTCTGCGCCCCACCTCCCAAGATGGTTGGGCACCTCTGGTATGCCATGCTCAGCAGTCCACCAGCTCCAGAAGGTCCCTCTGCGTGGGACCTTCCCAGGGTTCTGCCTACAGTCAAAACCCATTAACCTAGCATTCGAGGCATTTCATCATCCATCCCAGCCCTTTCTTATCCTGCCCCTCATCCAGCTTCACCAGATAGCCACAGTGAGCCATTCTCACTTCTCGGTTCATGCTTCAAATTATGAAACCCTGTACCTCTTCTCATGCTAACTGGGACCCCCATCCCAGGCTCCTCCACTATCAAACAAACACTGTAGCCTTCAGCTGTCTCTTTCCAGCCTCACCTACAACTTATTGGTTACTCATGTCCTCCAAACTTTGGACAGCATGTTGATACCAAGGGCCTCACCTACGCCTCTCAACAATCCAGTGGGGTGGGCATTCCACTCACTGCCTTGGATCTCCAGCCCTGGGACCTGGAGATGGCACTCAAATCTGGTGCCTCCCACTCCAGCACCCTCACTTCCCTCGGGCTGCCTGAACCCTCCCAGCCTGCAATCTGAGCCCTGCCTCCTTCAGGAATCTTTCCTCTCTTCTCAACATCCACTGTTCATCCCATTATTTCATGTTCCCATCCAATAACCCCTTTTCCCCTTTGGGGAATAAAGTGATTACCAAGTCTGTGCTTTGGGGTCAACTTGTGTCCAACTAATCTGTTCTTCGGGCTTCCCGCCTTCCTGTCTGTACCCTGTTCCAGGTCTCCTCAACCCTCCCTCACAGGGTTTCTCAGTCTCTGAGGCCCAGTGCCTCAGGGACTACTGCGTCCCACACCCCAAGTCCCTCACATCTCGCCCAGGGCCCTCACTGCTCTGTTGATCAGGACTCTAAAAATACCACCTGTCTTGCACCTACCCACTTCCTTGAGTCCCAGCCCAGCCTCCATACTTAGGTATAACCAACTTTCGGGGCCAGAAGTGGCTGCAGGGATGAGTTCCGGGATGGCTCCAACCTCTGGAACAGAGGGAGGTGCCCCTAGGAAAGCACTCTGGCCAATAATTTATATCCCCAAAAGAGAGGTTTTTACATCATTTCGGTTCCAGCCCTACCCCAGAAATTATAAAAGAATCAAAACAAACATTTATTGAGCCTGTCTCAGCAGGCCCGAGTCACTATAAAGAAGACATGGAACAGTATGCGCTTCCTTCGTACAGCATGTGACATTTGTAGCTCACTTGTAAAACTGATGTCTCATTCATCCCATGGATGAATTGATGTGGAATGCAGGCTATATCCTGTTTTTCAGAATGGGAAACTGAGTTCCAGAATGGGACAGTGACTGATCCAAGGCTATAAAGTGGGGCTGTGGAGGTCAAAGGGGACTCTCCTGCCTGTCACCACAAGACATTCTCTATTTCAGGAATGAAGAACCTGAGGCCTCTACCCTCTCTACACGAAACGAGAGTCTATGGAGCCCCTGTGGCCTCCCCACCATCCAGGAAATTCCTTCCAGCTGTGCTGGGCAAGATGCCCAGCCTCCTGCAAATACCGGCACACTGCGGGCAGGTGTGAACCCAACCCTACGAGGCTGGTGTACGAAGTGATGCCAGAAGATGGCTGCGTAGCTTGAAGGCCTTGCTGCAGACAATGGCTGGAGCTCTCTCTCAGTGGCAGACATGGGGGCTCCTCAGGGGCGGGCGACTCTTGAAGACCTGGAGGCACTGGGGACAAGTGAGCCCTTGGGGGGCTCCAGCTCCAGCTAGGGGTCCTCCTCCATGTACAGAAATACGGAACACCATTCCTGTTAGTGGGCAGGGGACGGAGGAACATGTGGGGGCCAGTACAAGGGCAGGAGGCCGTCAGGAGGGCAGAGGCCCATGGCCTCCAGAGAGAACCAAGGATTGCCTAATTCTGGCCCTTTGTGTTTGCTGTGTAGCAGCAAAGTCACTAGCCTTTTCTGATCTGGGTATTACATTCAGTAATACAAGCAGCTAAAGGAAGGAAAAACTGCATGAACTGAAGGTGGGGAAAAGTAAGCTAAAGGTTGAGGTGACCACAGAACCTACCTGAATACCCCAATCCTGGCTTCCCTGTGTCATCCTCCATCCCCTGCTCCTTAAACTCATCTCTCCAGGCAGCTGGAGGATTTTCCATGGGCCTCAGAGTATGCCGAAGCTCTCGACTTTCTGAACTTCACTACCTCACACTGCCAGGATTTGCGGGGGCCTCTTGCATCAATCAACCAATTCCTAGGAGATGCGCTGAGGGCCTTCTTACATGCCCCTAGAATCTGTGTGACCCATATATTTATTTAATTGCCTTCCATCTCCCCTTTCCAACCCTGGAGAATTTTGTCTTCCCTGAATTCCTCTTCTGCCCTGCAAGGGTAAGCCTCCTCTCTCCTAGAACCTCCCCAAAGTCCTGAGTGTCTTTATCACCCTAATTCCAATATCTTTTCATGCTTGTCCTGTGATACCAAGTACGCGTTTTCATTCCCCTGGGAGTCTGTCACCTTGGAGACCCACACCACCCACCATCTCTCTCTGGTTCCTGTCCCTTCTGTGTTCCCAAGGGATCGTCCGACACGAACCTCCGCGATCCTCCCCTTGGTCCTCTCAACAGGTCAGTCGACTCCGGTGTCTTCCATCCCCCAAGATGCTCCAAACTCCCCCGGGAACCCCTCCCCCTCATGTTCTGGGACCCTGACTCCAGGCTTGGCCCTTTCCGTCCGTGCGCAATGAGCGGATGCCGCCTGGGAGTCTGCTTTCGGGAACGCAGGAAGCAGGGGAACCGGAGAGCTGCAAAGGGCCATCTGGCTGCGACCCACAAGAAGGGGGGAGGGTGTTCACGTGAACGTCTTCCGGCCAGAAACACACAACCTCGAAGGAAGGGTTCCAATAGCCTCTAGTTCCACTGACCTGAATCTCAATCATTACATTCAACAAATATTTGTTAAGTGCCTCCCACATGCCAGCTTCTAGGGCTAAAACAGGGAGCGAACTCGAATGAAGTAGTCCCCCTGCCTTCCTTCCTCTTAGAGGCGACAAATCTTATCTTTACTGGCTGTATGCTGCAACAAGGAACTCTCCTAGGCCTCGTGGGGGCGACAAAGACCAAAATATCGACATGTCTCACCCACTACAGCACCTAGGAGAAGCAAGTCGGGATAACAATCCGGAGATTGAAATTTAGAGATGGGCACGGACGCGCTCAGCGTCACTAAAGACTCTTATATAGGCCAAGACTAGATTTCGAAGAAGGTCCTATAGTGTCCCAAATTCAACTGATTCCGTGAAGCTTATGCTTTCGAGGCTCCTTGCACAAGCCCCTCCCTAAGTAATGAGTGTGGACAATTCAGAGTAGTTAAGATTAGCAACTGCTATACACACACACACGAACTTGGAATGCCCACAGCAGGTACATATAACGTCTAGGGCCCATGACACTTTTAAGAGCCTACCAAAAAAAAAAAAAAAAAACTTTCAAATCCAAAAAAAATCGAACCCAGCCTAGTTTATCTTTGTCTTTATACCAACACAGTCATGAAATATAATTTAAATATATTTTTAGAAATAACAAGTCCATGAAGGCAGAAATGCCAGGGCCCATAAAAACACTGGAGACAGTGAACAAAGTCATATCATCTCATATATGTAGCAAAATAAGAAAGACATGCATGGGAATGAGAAACAAAATGCAAAACCTAATAACCTCAGGTGAAGGAAGGAGGGAGGAGAATGGATGGTAGTATGAAGAGGGCTTAGATTGCATATGTAACGTATATTTTAAGTTTATTAGTGAGTGTGAGAAGTTGTCTATATTATTCTGAATACTGTTTGTATATAGAACTAGTTCATAATAAGATAAATATAAATAAAAGACTTCTTATGTGTTAGTCAAGATAGTATAGGTTTTGTTGCAGTAATAAACACCCCAAAACTCAGTGGCTTCACACAACAAATGTGTATTTTAAGTGTACATCTCCAAGGAAGATCAGCACCAGGTTGTGTTCACTGTAGATACTCTAGAACTTAAGCTGGTTGGAAACTTAACGTCAACCAGCAGATCCGTAAGCATAGAATGACAGGAATGGAATGTGGTGACCCACTCCTGACTCTCACTATGAGCTGAAGTTGACATACATTGCTATCGCATTGGCCAAAGAAAAGTACATGGCCTCTTCTAATTGCAAAGAGAAATGCAATTTTACCACATTCCCAGGAGGAGGAGAAATGGGGAATTTGGGATGGATCGTAATGTTTAGGCACCTCCTATGATGCCTTTCCACAAAAAACATGTAAGGGTGTCCCAAAAGTCTTCCACATCTCTTTTCTCACTGGGTTTTCACAACAGCTTTACAGTTTTACACATGAGAAGTATAGTGACCTCCAAGATCACACTGCCAGGCCACGCAAGGAATAAGTGGATGGCCAAGAGCCCAGGCCTGTCCTTGGTGCTGCCGAAAACGCCCTTCTTTTCCCAAACATCACACCGATCTGCGGATTTGGGCTGCATCCCAGCACCATCAGTGTTGCTGTTTGCAGAAAATCTTTCTGTAAACGGACTTAGAAATCTGTAAATTCGTAAACCTTGCATCACTGCGTTATCACGAGCCACGCAGAGAAGGTGACGACAAAAACATGTAGTATGAACAGAGAACAAAGATTATTAAATTCTGGTGAGGGTCAACTGACAGCCAGGGGTCTACCAATTTCGGTTAAACAGAGAAATTCGAGTTAGCTCGCAGCCTCCCAGCGCCCCACGCAGGCTTTCTCCTTGCGGAGGAGCATACCAAATAATTAAGAAGGAAAGCTATCTTTTCCTCCCGGGGTTGGGGGACCCCAAGCCACCTGGAAGTCCCGCCCCGCCCTCCAGGGCGCCTGCGCCGTGGCTCTGACGGCGGTCCGAACTCCTCCCCCTTCCAGAGCGACCACTGGCTTTGGGGGCGGGGCCTGGGCACAAGATGGCCGCCGCGCGCCCGGAGCCCCCGAGTCCGAACTCTGCGGCCCCAGAGCCGCGATCCCCGGAGCCGCCGGACGTGGTGCGGGCGAGGAAGGGGGTCTGAGCGGGGAGCTCGAGGCCAGAGGAGGTCGCAGGGCAGGGGGCGGGGCGGGGCGTGGCCCATGAGATCTGGGCGGGGGAGGTTTTTAGAGCTCCGGCTCTGGGGGCGGGGCCTCTCGGTTGGGAGAGGGGAGGGGTTTAAGAAGGAGCCTATGGAGGGGAGGGGAGGGGCGGGGCTTAGTGGGGGCGAGGCCTGAGGAGAGGTTGTAGGGAACATCTGGGTGGGAGAGGGGTCCAGGGAAGAGTCCCAGAGATTGAGTTTGTCTAATTAGGGGGCGGAGTCTTCAGAGGGGTGGGGCCACTGAGAGATTCTGAGGCTAGCGAACTTGGATGGAAGGTTGAGGTGACCCTGAAAGACAGGGGTGGGGGGCACCCACGTTAGGGTGGGGTGACAATTCTGCAAGGCATGCAGAGATGCATCTCGAATGCCCAAGGGAGGACTTGGGGGGGGTGGAGAAATGACTGCTCCAGGTGACTTCGGAACCGCCTCCAGGTTCCCCCACTCAGGACTGGAGAAGAACTGAGGACATTCATTCATCCAACAAACATTTACTGAGCTCCAACTTGGGCTCAGTGGATGAATAGGTGAACCAGACAAATAAGGACTGCATCCTGGACCTTGCAGCCTAGTAGCAGAGAGAGACAGTAAAAGAGATTTATTGTTATGTTCTAGAAAAGAAGTAGATGGAGCTGCTAGAGTCAGGGTAGGGCAGCTAAATTTAGACCAGAGCAGTCAGCTGTGTGCCGGCTTATATTTACACTGGGGTCAGACACAGAAGCAGGAGCCAGGGAGCCATGGATATTATGATGACAGTCTTGGATTCAAGTACAGTTGGAGCCACGCGAGAGTTTTGAATGGCAAAATTACTTGATCTTTTTTTCCATTATCAAAGGGTTATTCAGGCATTAGAGAGGTGGGTTGTAAGGAGCAGGCTAAGAAGTTCTGTTCAGGAGGCTTTTTCAGTGGTCAAGGCAAGAAATGATTGACTTTAAGTGGGTGGAAGAGAGACATGACTGGGTCGTGATATATTTCTGACAGGAGGGGAAATCTTGTTGGGGATATAGTAGAATCCTGGAGGTGGGAGAGCAGGGTCTAGAAACTGGGATGCCCAGTGTGCTACAAAGATGAGTGTTTAATAAATGGGTGTGCCTTGTGGGGCTGTTGAGGCAAGGTCCACAGGCTCCTTGTCCCCCTCCCCCCCCCAGGTCCTGGTGCCTGATGACAGCCGCCCCGCCACACCCCCGACTGACCTCATCGAGATCCAGGTGGTGAAGGTGACAGACACCACGTTAGTACCTGAGCCTCCCGAGCCAGGTTCTCTTCACTGTGCCTTGTGCCCAGCTGCTTTCCGGCTGGTCTCTGAGCTGCTGTTCCATGAACATGGCCATCTGGCAGGAGCTGAGGGTGGCGGGCAGGGTGGGGACCGAAGCCGGTGTCATGTGTGTGGCCACAGCTGCCCGGGCCCCGCCAGCCTCCGCGCTCACTACAGCCTGCACACTGGAGAGCGCCCCTACCGCTGCCCCCTCTGCCCCCGGGCCTTCAAGGCCCTGGCACCCCTGCTGCGGCACCAGCATCGGCATGGGGTGGAGCCAGGGACCTCTCGGAGGCCCCCGGAGGCAGCGGTGGCGGCTCGGGAACAGGGGCCCTGGGTGCCCGCAGAGCGGTCGGAGGTGGTGATGGCAGCGGCAGCTGCGGGCGCGGCCGTGGGGAAGCCCTTCGCCTGCAGGTTCTGCGCCAAACCATTCCGCCGCTCCTCGGACATGCGCGACCACGAGCGCGTGCACACGGGTGAGCGGCCCTACCACTGCGGTGTCTGCGGCAAGGGCTTTACACAGTCCTCGGTGCTGAGCGGCCACGCCCGCATCCACACAGGCGAACGCCCCTTCCGCTGCTCCCTTTGCGATCGCACTTTCAACAACTCGTCCAACTTCCGCAAGCACCAGCGCACTCACTTCCACAGCCCGGATCCTGGGCTCGGAGACTGTGGAAGCCAGCCGGCGGCGGGGGCGGAGGGGCCAGGGAATGGGTGTGGAGCGGGAAACACTGTGGAAGAGACAACCACAGTGAAGGCGGAGGTCGACCAGTAGTCTGGGAGAGGAGGGACACTGGGCATCAATATGGGAGGTAGGTAGGTGGTGGATTGCAGGGGTGGTGGGGTGGGTGGGACAAGGAGGCAGGCGACAGAAGATGGGAATCTGAGAGAGAAATGACAGAAAGCCATTAGCAGCTAGTGTGGGAGAGCAGAGGGACAGCCAGGTTCATGGCGCCCACAAACCCACAGGGCATCTCAGAGAGATTCCAAGAAAGGCACAGATACAGTCCTGTGGATGTCCAGCTAAGTGGAGGATCACCGATGGATGTCACTACCCCATCTGCCTGCTCCTTGGGTCATCCTTGCCCAAGAAACAGCGTATCACAGCAGGGCCTGTGCATACATGGGAGCCAGGGTTGAATGGAAGGGCACATCCAGGGTCTACCGTAGTGTCCTTGGCCAGCCTTTCATCTGCAAAATTCTGGACTGTCTTGGGGCCTCAGGTGGAACAGATGGAACCTCTTGCCTACCTCACTGGGTCGTATTGAACATGGGATACCTACTCACCCACCCTCAGGCAGAAGACGCCAGCCAGGTCCTCCACAGAGACTGAGATCCCATCACCTAGAAGCCAGAGGGTCCCCAAGTCATAAACAAGAGCACTTGAGCCTCAAGGATGTCATTGTGACCAACCATAAGGATCTTGACTCCAAGAGCTGCTACCCTTTCTCCCATGGTGGTCCCTCCTTTGCCCACCAGACTCCTCTTCCCAGGCAACCGAAGCCCAGGCAGCAAACAGTCCCTCCTGAAGTTTTAGTCTCAGAGCCTAAGGCTCCCAGGTCTACAAAATAGCCTCAGGTTTCTGTAACTTCCTTCACTCCCAGTCAGAAGCAAACAGCATAGTGCCTAGTCCCAGGCCATCCCAAGGAAGGGTTAGCAATGGTGACATAGTGGCTGGGCGGCATGTAATGGTGTGCAGTGACAGTGGGGGTGAGGGAGGACTTAGGCACTGGAGGTGGGAAGTTTCCAGTTCTGTCCCTATTAAAGGACTTTCTGACGGCTTTTTCAATGTCAGTCTTATGTTTGGTTTGCTGTGCTTGGGGGTTGGGGATCAAGGGGCCACCCTGTGGTCTTGCAGCATTCCTCTGTCCAAACCTCTTTGGAATGGGGGTTGACAGCATCTGGCTAGTCATGGGTAGGATGTGGTTCAGCTGTGGGACTGGGGACCAGGGAAGGTTGGCAAAATAAAGGGACTCCTGTGATCAGTGACTCATTAAGGAGTAGAATTTGCACACCTTCTTATTCACCCAGCACTCCCATGATGTATCCCAAAGACAAATCATAACATAAACAGAACCCCATTTCCCCCAAAGAGATGCCCACATTTCCTACCTCCTGGCACCCAAGCTAGACACTTGGGCATGTCCTCTTCAGCTTTCATCCCTCTACCTCTACTTAGCGAATCCCTTATCGACTTCACACTATTGAGCCAGTGAAATCGCTTCAGAATCTGAACGCTCCTTTTTACCATTACTACTCTTGTGGGCAAGCTGACAAAGGCCTCTTGTAGGGATGACACATCCCATACAGTAGCCCAGCCTCCAGGCCCTGCCCCCTCCCTCTTCCATCCAGCAGTCATGTGGATCCTTCAAAAACACAGATCCCAACCTTGTCACCAACCCACAACTCCATGTGGCTTTGAGAAGGGGTCCCAAATGTGAAAGTCTGTAGGAGCTAGGTGGCAGTGTCAATGAATGAGGAAGGTGGCTGGGTTCAAAGGGGAAATACAGAACCTACAGGTAAAACATGGAGACTGATATTTGGGCTCAGAGTTGGGCTTGGGAGGAGTGGTGGGAACTGGTGGCAGAATTCTATACCCCAACACCTCCAGCTATCCTAATCTATTTGACACTCTCTGGAAGAGTAAGGTTTAGCCAGACACACTAAACCTCCACCTGGAATTCACCACCCACTTGACCTGGCAAGTTCCCCGGGCTTTGTCATCATTTGGGCATCACTTTCTCCTCCAGGAAGCTGTTTTAGCCCCCAGTCTGATAAGGGGACTCTCCTGTGCTCCCTGAGCCCCAATGTCCTTAACTGTGTGGTACTCCACATCTATGTGACTTTTTGAACCCTGGGACGCTGGCATGAGATCTCATCCTGGGCCTTCATTAGAGCATGGTGGCCACCCTTGTGTGTGGTCACAATGGACTTGTCCGAGCAGTACCCTCTGAGCCGCCTTTACCTTCAAGTTTCACATGGAGGCCCTGGGACTGCAGCCCTGGTTCTACCGTGGATCTGCTAGGTGTCCTTGGAGCCTCCTCTTTTAACAAATGGCATAACTAAATACACATTGCAGGAAGTGTAGCTCACTGCTCTGAGAACCTGAATAAGTGCTGTGAGAGTGCTTTTGGAGCATCTCCAAATTATCCTGGAGGGACAGGTGCTATAGCAAGCTGTACCATAACCATAAGTCCACACGAGGCTGGAACATGCAACAGCTCACCGGGAATTCTATTCTATCTCACTCAGGGGCAAGGAGCACGTCCTGTGTTTCCCGGTGGCCAGCAAAGGGCCCAGCAGACGGGGATTGGGGAGGTGTGGGCCAAGGGAACAGATGCCATGGCAACATGAAAGGGAAGGCATCTAGGCATGTCCATTCCTGAGAGCAGACACCTGTCTTCTTGGTCTGCTGTCTGCCCAGCTTGCAGACACACTCAGAATGAAGTAAACCCTCAGTAAATATCGAGGGATGAGGACATGCAGAGAATATGAGGGTGAGACAGTGTGGGGGAATCAAAATCCTGTCAGCTGTCAAGCCTTCTGTTATCCGGCACTTAATCCCTTCCCTCAGGGTGTAAGAAAGAACTCCATGGCCCTGGTGATAAAGTTTATTATCTCTGCTCTGTACAAGCCACATCGGCCACCCCACCCCCCACCCCACAATCCAAAAGAGGACCCAGGCCCCTGCGCCCTCCCCACTCACATCCCACTGTCCAGTTGGATCCCAAGGGAAGGGGGAGGGGCAGTTCACACCTACCTCCACAGAGGCTTGTGGGAGACAGAATGCTGCTGGGGCACCAGGCTAATGAGGGTTACAAAACAGGGTTGGACGTAGGGTCAAGTTCAGTGTTAGATGAGATGAGAAAAGGGCCAGAGGGGTCCAAGTCAGGAGTGATTCAGCCTTGAGTTTGTACAGGATGGCCTTGAAGAAGGCTAGTCTGTCAGGTTCTGAAGGATGGAGGAGCAACCACGAGAAAGAGGCAGAGTCTGACCTGCGGCCCGTGCAGGGTGAGTCTGGAAGGCGACATCTGACTGGAGTGGTGGACAGGAAGCCCCCCTAGTCAGGCCTCCTTCCCAGCCAAAGTGCTGGCCACCACTCCAGGCGTGCCAAGGCCCTCGGCCTTGTGGGCCAAGCGGTGTTTCTTGAGGCCGTAGGTGTTGGCAAAGCCCTCACCACAGGAGGAGCAGCGAAAGGGCCGGCCACCCTGGTGGGCCGCCAGGTGCTTGCGAAAGTAGCCAGGATCCTTGAAGGCCTTGAGGCAGGCCGGACAGCGGAGCTCAGGCCGCGGCGGCTCATGGGCACGCTGGTGGCGCAGCACGGAGCTCAAGTAGAAAAAACCCTTGCCACAGTGCTCGCAGCGGTAGGCGCGCTCGCCCAGGTGCAGACGTTGGTGCTCCAGCAGGTTGGAGCGGTAGCGGAAGGTCTTGCCACAGGCACCGCAGCGCTGGGGCCGGGCCACAGCATGTAGCCGCCGGTGCTCAGCCAGGCTGGATGACTGCGCAAAGCGCTTGGCACACACCCCGCACTTGAAGGCCCGCTCACCTGTGTGCACCACGCGGTGCTGCCGCAGATACCAGGACCGCAGAAAGCCTCGGCCACACACGCCGCACCGGTAGGGCCGCTGCTCTGTGTGGCAGCGCTGATGGCGCATCAGCAGGGCTGCCTCCCAGAAGCGCTTGCCACACACCGGGCAGCGGAAGCCCCGCTTCTGCCGGTGGCTGCGCCGGTGCAGGAGCAGGTCGTAGGCACCGGCGAAGCTCTGGCCGCAAAGGCCGCAGCCCAGGGTCCGCCGCACCAGGTGCACATACTTGTGGGTGACCAGACCCAGGAAGTGCTTGAAGCTCTGGCCGCAGGTTGCACAGCTGAAGCGCTCAGGGCCCGAACTGGAGCCTCCGCCGCTTCCTGCTCCCGCCACCCCACCGGTGTCATCCCCCCCAGACACCCCTGCCAGTGCCGCCACAGCTGCCCCCACCTCTCCCGCCAGCCCGTTGTCCAGCACACTGACCGCCTCAGCGCCACTGGAGCCCTCTGAGGTCTGCGCACCACTGGGCGTGGGTGGGAGCAGGCGCTCAGGGGCAGCCTGGTGGACCAGCTTGTGCCACATGAGGTTCTCAATGAAGCCAAAGGTCTTGCCGCAGGCGTCGCAGCCATACGGCTTCTCGGCCATGTGGGCCTCCTTGTGGCTCATGACGTGAAATAGATCCGGGAAGTGCTCACCACAGTCAGAGCAGGCGTAGCTCAGGCTCTCCGCAGCCCCAGCCGACGTGGCGGAGGAGCCTGGGCCGCAGGCGCCTGTGGCGCCCTGTGTGGTGGGAAGGCCGGCAGCGCCAGCCAGCGCGCAAGGAAGCTGCAGTCGGTGCACCTGCCGGTGGCGTGTAAGGCTCTGCGGGTAGCCGAAGACCTTGCCGCACAGCTCGCACTTGTAGGGGCGCTCGCGGGTGTGCACCACATGGTGCTTGCTCAGGTGGAAAGACTCGCGGAAGCGCTTTCCACACACAGGGCATTGGTGCGGCTTCTCGCCCGTGTGGATACGCTCATGGCGCTTCAGGGTCTCACGGCGCCCGAAGCCGCGCCCACAGATGCCACAGCAGAATGTCTTTCCGGGGCTGCTGGTGCCCGCACCGCCTGTCCCACTTGTGCTGGCACCGCCAAGCAGCAGTGGGTGCGCGCCCAGGAGCGGCACGGGCACGGCGCCGTACACCACAGCCGCTGCGGCCGCTGCAGCCTTCTCGCTGTCAGTGGCGGGGGCATCGGGCGGCAGCAGGTAGGGGCCTGCTGGGAAGGCGGGCGCAGGCTGTGGGACAGAGGCTGCTGCGTCCTTGGGTGTGTCCGGGGCAGCAGGTGGCGCGTGCGCGGCCTTGTGGCGGAGCAGGCTCTGTGGCGCGGAGTAGGACTTGCCGCACAGGTCGCAGGGGTACATGGGACGGGGCCCCGCCGCGCCCGCGTGCGCCGCCTGGTGCTTAAGTAGGTAGGCGGCATCGCGGAAAGCCTTGCCGCAGACCCCACAGGGCAAGCGCAGCAGGTCGGCCGAGTGCGTCTTCACGTGGCGCTTGAGGCTCTCCCTGCGGTTGAAGCTCTTGCTGCACACGGAGCACGAGAAGGGCTTCTCGCCTGTATGGATGATCTGGTGCTGGTGCAGGTGGCTGGGCTTCTTGAAGACCTTCCAACACAGCGGGCAGGCGAAGGGGCCCTCGCTGCCCCCCGTCGCTGAAGGGGGAGCCCCCCCATCTGCTGGTGCTCCAGGGGCTGCATTCCCATCGGCTGAGGCTGCAGGCGTGGCAGGCTGGCCAGCAGGGGCCGGGGTGGGGGCGCCTGCCCCAGCGGCGGGTGGTGTGGTCAGGCCCAGCGGTGGGAGAGGTGCGCCTGGCTGTGGCGGGGCCCCAGAGGCCGGCGGCACGTCTTTGTGGCAGCGGCGGTGGCGAATGAGGCTGGAGACATGATTGTAGGTGCGGCCGCAGACACCGCACTCGTAGGGCCTCTCCCCTGAGTGCACCAGCATGTGCTGGACCAGGTGCGAGGACTGCTTGAAGGACTTCTGGCACACACCACAGGGGAAGCGACGCTCCATCAGGTACTTCAGCCGGCGGAAGTAGCCCTTGTCGTCCTTCGTGGGATCGCAGGCTGCCCCGGTGGTGGGGCCCGGAGGAGTCTGTGAGGGCGCAGGGAGCGGCCCAGGTGTCCCCGCAGCAGCGGTCAACCCTGGAGTCACCCCCGGTCCGGACCCAGGGCCTCCACGTTTCAGGTTCCCAAATAAGTGCTGGTGTCCGGAAAGGTCTACGATCCCCCACTGCGGGGCAGGGAAAGCAGCGTCAAAGAGGGGGGGCGGGGGCGCTCCAAAGGCGGGTGGCAGGGGCGGCTCCGCCTTCTTGGCTTGGGAGGATGACGAGGAGGAAGCCGCTGCTGCCGAAGGCGCCTCAGCCTTGGGCTTAAAGGTGGCCGGGGATGGGTAGTCATACTGCGGTGGCGGTGGCTGTGGTGGTGGCTGCGGTGGAGGCCCAGGGGTGCAGGGCAGTGCTGCCACCGCCTTGGCATGCTCCCCATACAGCTCCATGGGCTCAAAGCGCTGGTGGTTGAGGAACTCCAGGAAGTCAAAGGGGTAGCTCTGGAAGTGTACCCCGTCCTCACCCCCGATGCTGCCGCCACCCCCTCCGCTGCCAGCAGCAGCATTCGCCTCCATCTCTGCCAAGCGGGACGCGAGACCCTGTGGAGGAGAGGAGGTGGCTCAGGATGCAGGATGGCAATACGGGGCTGCATGTGCAGGGGACTGTCACCCATTTATCCCTTCTGAGTATTCACACATCTTGCCGACCCCTATCCGCGGTATGGCCTGTGGGCCTCAGCTTCCTCCCATTCTGGACCTGAGTTCTCCCATCACTGAGCATCCTGGTTCAGTCCCCTCTGCAAGCTCTTCGGTCTTGCTGTGTCTCACCCCACCCCACACACCAACCCTCTGTACTCAGTCACTCAGGTCGCCGGTCTAATTATAACAGCAATTTCTATGAGTGGTTTCCAAGTGGCCTCTGAAGCCAGAAGGCCAGAGTAGAATCTGTGTGACCACAGGTAAGTTACTGAACCTCTTTGTGCCTGGGTTTCCTCAACCACAAATGAAGGTGACAAAGCACATCCCTACCTCACAGGGCTGCTAATATAACAAGGCCCTCAGGTGGCTGGTCCCTGGTGCTCTGTAAGCCCTTGATAAGCGGAAGGTATTAATAATACTGTCACTGTTGCTACTGGTAGGAACAGAAAGTGAGCCCAAACCAAGAGAACCAGAGTGAAGACAGTGTTGGGAGGGGTGCGTTCTTCTCCTACAAGCTGAGGAGGAGAATCTGCTGGCCTGGGACAAACAGGTTACACCAGGGGGCTGGCAGAAAGAGAAGGTAGCCTGGCACAGCAGGAAACACGTGGGCCTGAGCAGACCAAGTCCTATCTCCTCCCCTTTCTCCGTTTTAAAAGAGGCGGTCACCCCTACACTGCAGTGGGATTTAAGGGGGGTAAAACAGGATGCACAGGAACACACTGGTTGGCAGAGCTCACTTGGTCCCTGGAGCTATTTGTGCCTTCAGTGACATCATTCACCAGGGTGGAGCCTGATGGCAGGCACTCAGGGAGCCTTTTTCCGCCCCCTATAAGATGGTGGTCATTCTCTGGGCACTTCCTTTCCTGGACTTTTAATTCCAGACTGCAGCTGTCCATGTCTGCCCCTGCCCAGCCTCAGACCCATGCAGGAGACTTGGCAAACACCTCTACCAAGTTGGGGGTGAGCCAGTGGGAGAAGGGTCCCCAAGATCTGGCATGCTTCTTGGCTACCGTCCTTGTCTCTGCCTCCTAGGGGCATGGCACTGAGTCTGGCCCAAGGTTGGGGTCAGTGGGGCCTACCAAGGCCAGGGCCTGTCGGACCCCTTCTGTCAGGTTGGCTCTCTCCCTCACAGGTGAAAGGTGTGTCCTCCACCCCTACCCAGAGGTGCTATTTTTAGCCTCCTGCTCTGGGTGTCCTTGGAGGAGACCCAACATCCCATGTCCTTCACACCCTCTGATTCATCTAATCTCCAGAAGGAGCAAAAACATGGCTGGTATGGGAGTGGAACCTCAGTGGGGAGACAGGAATGGAATGGCTGGTGGGCATGGAGAGAGCACACAGTGCTGGGAGAAGAAAGGAGGGAAGGTATCTGGAGCAAGCCAGTGCCTGGGCTCACCTCCATCAGAGCATATACTACTAACAGTTACCTTTGACTGGGCACTTCCTACAGGCCAGCTGCCATTCTGAGCATTTAGCACATATTGACTCAGTGAATGCCACCATAACTCTACAAGACCATGACAAATGAGAACCCAAGGCACAGAGAGGTGAAGTGACTTGCCCAAGGTCACAGAGCAAGTCTGTGACCCTCCTCCCACAAGGTTATCCCCAAGGGTTATTCCCTAGGATAGAACTGTGGCTGTAGGACCTTTATTTGGGGTGTTCTCTCAGTTATGAGGGGTTGGATAGGAGACAGAGGTGGTCACCAACCTGAGCAGGCAGAACAGTGATGTTCTGAGACTGTCGTCTGCCTAGAATGTTCTTCCCCAGATCTAAAGGCTCTCTCCCTTGCCCCCTTCTGGTCTCTGCTATCACCTCCAAGAGAGGTGATACCCCAACCCCTACCCCATCACTCACTAGGCCCTCATCCTGCTGCATTTTTTTCATCATGGTAATTGCCACCAACTGTGTCTATTTCCTCCACTGTATGTTTCCTGCCTGTCCTCCTCACCTAACAGTGAGGACTTAGCTCACTGTGTTCACTGCTGTGCCCCAGCACCTAGCACAGGGTGTGGCACAGTGTGGGTGTTCCATAAATATTTGATATGTGGAAATGAAACAACACCCTCCTAAATCACCAATGGGTCCACAGAGGGATTAATGAATGAAAATGGAAATGTAACATATGTGGGAGATGCAGCTAAAGCAGTGCTCAGAGGTAAACTTATAGCTGTAAATGCCTACATTAATAAATATTTGCTGAATGGATGAAGGGATGAGACTAAGATGACCAGAACTCCCCAAGGAAGGGAGGGGGACATTTAGCAGAGATGGGGCTGACATCTAGGGGGGTTCCCCAGGAAAAGGAATCCAGGGGGCAGTGATGTTGTAAGCAGGGCCTGCAGGGCCTGCAGGGCCTGCATGGCAGGTAGGCAGATTCTGAAGGGCTCCTGACAGAGGAGCAGGAGGTGTTCCTGGGGACAGAACTGATTGGACTCATGATTATTTCCACTGGGAAATAAGAGATATTTTCATATTCAGGGGATCTAAGCCTTACACTGGTGACTTTCCAAAGGGAGATGTGTCATGGGAGGGTTTCCTGCAGAGACATGATGGGAGAATGGTCCCAAGGAGCAGGAGTCCCACAGCAACCACAGTCACAATCCTAACAGCACATTTACTGTTAGACGAGTTTGACAAGAATGCATCACAATAGTCATGAACTGTTATTGGTCTCATTTTATAAGTGGGGAAATGGAGGAAAGGATGGGGAGAGGGAGGGTCGTTTCCCCAAGGTCGCATAGACAGTAAAGGGGAAAGCAAGTCTGGGATTCTGGGTCTGACTCCAGGACCTGTGCACCATTCCCCTGCAACTAGCTGCTTTGTGATGAAATTCGTCTGTGAGTAACAATACTTTCCACATACCAAGTACATGTCTAAATCCTTTACATATGCTGATTCAATGAATCTTCCCAATAACCCTAGAAGATGATTACAATTATTAACTCAATTTTACAGAGACATAGACTGAGGATCAGAGAAGTAAATTAATCTGCTGAAGTCACACCACTAACAAGTGGCAGGGCCAGGAGCTGAAGGCAGGCAGTGGGACTCCAGAGTAGGTGCTGTTACCCACTAAAACACGCTATCTTTCAATATTTCTCCAAAGAAAAAGAAGGTCCCCACTCCACCTTTTACTGCAAATATACTTTGTCATATCCATTTCCCTGGTACCCAACCACAGAACTAGCCACTAGCATACACTGAATGCTATCTGTGCTAGGTCCCTTATGTGGCTTGTCTCAATCAAACTTCGCAGCAGACTCATAAGATAATTTATAAACAGGAGGACTAAGACCAAAGCATGTCCCTCTTCTGCTCAAACCCTGCAGTGACCCCCTTCTCACACAAAGTCAAAGTTCTTATGATGATGCACATGGTCTCCAATGTGCCAGCTCCATTCCTGCCCCAGGCCCTTTGCACTCACGGCTGCTTCTGCCTGGAATGCTCTGACTTCCACATATATACCTCCTTCACCTCTTTCATGTCTTTGCTCAAATGTCATCTTCTCAGTGAGGCTCTCCATGACCACTGCAACCTGTCACCCAGACCAGCACACTGGTTCTCCCCAGCCTGCTCCATTTCTCTCCTTACCATCACCTAATAAACCATAAATTCTGCTTGTCTCGGTGGTGGTGGTCTCCTTCTCCAGGAGGTGGACTCCATGCACACAAGGATTTTTATGTTTTGTTCACTGCTTTATTCCCAGGACCTAGCACGGTGCCTGTCTCCAAAAATACCTGTTAAATAAGTGAGATTGAGGCTTGAAAAGGGAGTGGCTTGCTCAGAGATATGAACACTAGTGGCACACAGGGCTCATCTGGTTAACCATTCCATTCTTAGAGTAGGGGGGACCACAGTTGTCCAGGAGGAGGGGATAACTTTTTGGTACATGGCTTTTTGGAGGAACAAGATAACAATATCTTAAAAAGGCCTTCCTGCCACCCTGACACTGTAGCTCCTGTAACCCTATACACTAATCCTACTGTATTTTCTTCACACACAGGTATTTTGTTTTTTAATTGCCTGCCCCAACGCACTTCACGAGGTCATCACGAGGTCAAAGGTTTTTATCTATTTTGTTCTCTGCTGCATGCCTGCTGTGTAGCCGGTGGTCATTAAGCAGGTGTTGAACAATGAATGAACAAATGAAGTACATTCTGCACTCGGTAGAGCTGACAAAGTCCAGATAACTGATTGCCATGCCCTTACCTCCAAGGCCTAGAGATCAAACCTCCTCTCCCCTCGATCATCCCTTCAATTCCTCTGCTCCAACCTCACGGGCCTCCTCTGCCACCCCTCTACTCACCACAATCATGGCTACCTCAGGACCTTTGCATTGCTCCTCCCTCTGCCTGGAACAGTTCACCCAGATCTTTGCGCAACTAAGTGAGCTCTGCTAATTCAGGTTTCACCTCTGAAGCAGCTCACCAGGCTCAGGGAACCCAGAAAGCAGTGTTTATCTTGTTTGTTTTTGGTCTGTCTTCTCAAGTAGGCGGTAAAAACCCACAAAAATGAAGACTTAGTGCATCTCTCTCCCTCACAGTTGTATGCCATGGACCTAGAACAGTGCATATGCAGAACGAACAAACGAATGCATGCCTAGGGAAGCAAGAGTTCACGTGCCAGTGAAGCTGGAGGCCTTCTCCAGGGAGTCCAGGAGGACAGAGTATGAGCTGGGTCAAAAGGCACAGGTCAGGATAAGTGTTGTGCCAAAAAGAGGCAAATTCTGAGGGGAGGCCTTACTGAGGTGCACTGCCCTGTAGGAGGAAGGACCAAAGACAGGAGCTGACCAGGAGAGAGATGGGGTGGGAGCCTGGGGCTAAACTGGTAGGTAGTTCCACCTGAAGAGGAACAGTATGTGGGTATGAGAGCACACCTATAGAGGGAGCTGTTCTACGGGGTAAGGAGTTGAAAGGGGTATTTTCGAGGGGAATTACTTGGGTGAGGGCGTGCAGAACGAAAAAAGGCATTCTTTGCGAAAGACCAGAACAGAAAGTATTTTTACACCAATGAAGGAGGCACTGGCGGGGTTAGAGCTTAGGGGGGTTGTTGTGTGGAGATAATAGGAGGGCAGTTCTGCTGTAACGCACTAATCCAACATTGTTGGGGGGCAACCTACAAGGGCTAAAGGAAGGTTCACGGGTAGCTACCCTGCGTGGGGGAGGGCAACGCTGGTGACATTTGGGGGATGTCCTGCAGGAAGCAATGACTGGGGTCTATGCAGACGGGATTCCACGAGAAAGCATTATGTGGGACCCTGGCAGCAGTTTAGGGGAGCGCCACGAATGAGGGCGCTATGGCAGCCGTCCTACGTGGGGGCGTTAACGGGGAAGATATCGGGGGTGCTCTTATGCAGGAGCATTGATGGGGGACCCCTGGCGAGGGCCCGGTGGAAGAACACTGATGGAGACGTTCGGAGAACCAGAGCGGGCCTGGGCGGAAATCCCCGACCCCCTTGTCCCTGGGCCCCCGGCCACGCGCCCCGTCACTCACCGGCGCCGGGGTCTCCGCCGGGAGAAAACCAAGGAGGCGGAGGAGGCGCCGCAGCTCCGGGGAGACCCGAGGGCCTGACCGGAAGTGCCGCCCCCCCTCCGGCAGCCCCGCGCCGCCTGCCTGCCTACCCGCCTGCCCGCCCGCCCGGAAGCGGAAGTCGCGCCCGTCTCCGAGGCGCCGGCGTGGAGGAGAGGAAAGACGAGGCGGAGGCGGAGGCAGCGGCGGCAGCGGCGGCTGCGACGGAGGCAGCTACCCGAAGGAAAGTGCGCCTGCGTGCTGGATCGGGAGGCAGGCGGGGAAAGCCTAGGCCACTTCCGGTGAGCGAGCTGAGCAAGTTGCGCCTGCGCTGTGAGCGCCCGCTCCTTAGGGCACGGCCCATACTCTTCCGTCATCGATTAAGCCACGCCCCTCGAGCAAACCTCACTCTTAATCCGCGCCCCCAGGTCTGAATCACGCTCATTCAGTGCTTAATAATCACAAGGCCCGCCCACCAACTCAAAATTTGTCCTCCTTACACCAGCCCCGAGAATTTCCTCCTGTTATTCCCTACCTCCATACCTCCCCTACTCTCTAAATCCCACCTCTCCCTCCTAAGCCCCACCCTCAGCCACGCCTCCCTTGTAGAGCCTGCCCCTCCAAGCGTCTTAGGCTCAACCACGCCTCCTGCGTTAAGCCCCGCCCCTTCCGCCCCATAGTATTTAAGTTTCCCCCACCCCACAACTTCAATGCGATCTTCATGCCTCGCGCTTCTAGGGTCGTCCCTTAAATCAGTTGTTCTCAGATGACCGGGAGACCAGCAGCAGCAGCATCACCCTGGAAATTGTTAGAAGCTAAATTCTCAGGCCCCCTGCCCCAGAATTTCTAAATCAGAAACCCTGAGGGTAGCATCTAGGGATCTGCATTTTAAAATACCCTTCAGGTGCGGCACAAACTTCCAGGTATAAAATGAGTCACAAGGTTGCGCAACATAAGGGAATATATAGTCAACAATATTGCAATAACTTCGTATAGTGACAAATGGTAACTAGACATTTCATGATCGTTTTATAATGTATAGAAATACTGAATCATTATGTTGTACACCTGACACTAATATAATATTGTACGTCAACTATAATTCAATTAAAAATAAAATAAAATGCCCCTAGGTGATTCTGATGCAGGCTGAAGTCAGAGCCACAGTTTTCCCACACTTTATGCTTGGCCCTCACATATATCTCTGTAAACCTTGCCCCTAACTCAGCCCCACCCCAAGCAACTAAGCCCAGTTCTATTCAGCACATTCTGCTATGCTCCCCCTCTCGGAGGAACTTGCCTTAGTCACTCCTCTTTTAGGTACCCACTTGTCTCCCCTTGGCCTGAATAGCAGTCATGCCCACCCCTCATCAACTTCTTTTAACCGTTAAGTCCCACCACTCCTGACTCCTTGCTCTCCCAGTTTCCCCTAACGCCCTTCCCCTCAGATAAACTCTCCCCATCCCTTCTAAATTGCTCTCACTTTCTGCGTCCTGCCCCTAAACCAATTTGAGCCATCCCATTTCTTAGAGCCCCATCTCTTAAGCCTCGCCCATAGTCCTCAACTACCTGCCCAATAAGCCTTAGCACTCAGTCCCAGCCCCACCTCCTGCTTCCTTAACCCCGCTCCAGCCACACCCCTTTCTACGTAATTCCTACCAAAGCTGTCACTTCTGCCCACAACCCTCAGCTTAGTTTTCCCTTCTAAACAGGGTCAGGACGAAGAGATGGGGCAAAATGGTGGCTTACAGAATTTCCAGAAATCTGGCTGGAATGAGGGCAGGGGACCTAAAGTCACATTTGTATAGATGGTTCAATGTTTTACTTAGAGTGGATATTTGGGATCTGCTGGAGATAGAAGGGACAAAGTCTTCCCCTAAGCCATTCTTTAGTGCCAAACTAACATGACATGGGGTCCTCCCCAGTTCCACAAACCCCTACTGGGGTGGTGTAGCGACAAAAGGACATTTGAAAAAAGAAGAGGAGGGACAGCCTCGGTCTCTTCACTGAACATACACAGGAAGCCAGAAGGCAGAGATTTATTTTCATGGCCCCTGCCTCCAAGGGCCTGTTAGTCCGGGGGAGAGTGGCAGAACGCAGCAGGGTCCAGAAGTTTCGGACCTCACCCGAAACCCCTTCCCCCAATAGGGAGACCACCAGACACAAGGGGGTCCCGACCTCCCTGCGCAAGCAGAGCACCAGCTGAACCCCCAGCCCTAAACCCAGTCCTAGGAGGGGTGGCCAGGGGTGTGGGTCAGGCCAGTTTTTTCCCCTCTGGGTCCTCCCTCTCCTCCTCCTCCTCCTCGGCCCCCGCAGTGGCTGGGATGCCCTCGTCGTCCCACGGAGGCTCAGGCCCTGGGTCCGGGGGACACACGGGTGCCCCCATGGCCTCGGGGTGCTTGCGTTTGGCATGGCGCCGGAGCGTGTTGGCCTCCGTGAAGCGCAGCCGGCAGACAGGGCACTGGTAGGGGCGCTCCCCAGAGTGGACGCGGTGGTGGTGGGCCAGCTCTCCTGCCTCGCGGAAGCGGCGCGGGCAGAGTGGGCAGCGGAAGGGGCGCAGGCCCGCATGAATGTTGCAGTGCCGCCGCAGGTGGCTGGACCGCTTGAAGGTCTTGCCGCAGTCCTTGCACTCGTGGGGCTTCAGCTCTGAGTGTGAGATGCTATGGCGCTCCAGGTCCGAGAGGTAGGGGAAGGCCCGCAGGCACACCGGGCAGAAGTGTGGGGCCTTCCTAGGGCCGGAGCCCTCGGACCCTCCTGCTGCTGACCCTTCAGACACTGTATAGGGCACACCCTGATCATCGATCAGCAGGAGGTCGCTGCCGCCTCCGCTGCTCACAGGGACTGTCACCCCCTGCGTCATCGGGGCCTCTTGCCTTGACTTGGAGGGGCGGCCCCGCTTGCGAGGGAGGCAGGCCTTGAACGTCCGACTGGAGGAGGTGGCCCCCCCGGGACGTCGGCCTCGGCGGCCCCGGGGAACAGAAGGAGGTAAGGCCAGAGGTTTCTCTTCCTCCCCAGGCAAAGGCGAAGGCAACGGGTCTGGGCTGGGGGTGTCCATTGAGCAGTGGGGGACTTGGGTCTGGGCACTGGAGCCAGGCTAAGAGGAGAGAGGGGGCAGCCGTCAGTGTAGGGAGGGTCTGGAGCACCCCATGTCCCCCAACACCTTGCTCATCCCTCAGACCAGTATCTGGACCTGGGCATGGCTGACATTCACCTGGATGCACAATTATAGCCAGGCTGGTGGGTAAAAGAGCAAGGTAATTCGGTGCCAGTTGGTAGACACTGCCCTGAGCCCCACAGGTGTCCCCCAGGCCTCCCCAACTCCTGCCCTGGATAGCGAAGTTCTAGGTCAATTTGAGCCAAAACAAAGAAAACTCTTCAAGGGAGGGCAAAGTCCAACTGGGGTACAGGCTAGTACTGTGATCCTCAAAACAGAGAGCCCCCAGAGCCACAGAGGCCTCAGAAATGCTTTTGTCCTGCCTCCTGGTTGGTAGAAGTGGGAAGGCGAAGAGGTTCAAGACGGGAAGAAGAAAGGGACTGGCCCAAGCCCTGAGTCGTGGATGAGGAAATATACTGGCACTGTTAAGAGTCTAGGCTCCATTCCCGGCTCTGTCACTTACTCTCTGTGGCCTTGAGCAAGGTGCTCACTTCTCTGAGCATCAAGCCTTCTGCAAAACAGTACAAACAGTTTCACCTAGCACCTTCTAACATGCCATGAGGATGATACACATGAACTCCTCAGCATACAGAAGTGCTTGGGAGACACTAGCCCTCTGAATAAGGGCACAAGTCCCTCATTTTGCAAATGGGGAAACCGAGGCACAGGAAAGCCAAGTCAGTTGCCCAAGCTCTCTCTGTCAGAAAGTGGCAGGGTCAAGATTCCAACCAGATTTCATGCGGACTCAGTAGCCCAGGGAATGAGAAGAAAAGGACCCAAGTGAACATTATGGGGTCCCTTGGTCCTGGGTTTGAATCCAACTCTGTGAAATGGATATACCAAGGTCATTCCTTGGCATATAGTAAGCACTCAATAAACTAAGACCACCATCACCATCACCAGAGCTGGCACGAGAGGCCTGGGTGTCACAAAGGAGAAGGAAAGCACAGGTAGATATGAGGGGGACTGCAGGTGCCACTGTGCCCCCTTGGAACAGGCACACAGACTGAGGTCCAGAGTGGGGCAACGGCTTTGCCAGGAACGCACAGTTCCCTCGGATGGGGTGGGACTGGATTAGAACCGGGGCCTCTGAACTGGTGCTCTCGACCCTAACCCTTTACCCGCCCCCGTGCAGGCGCGCGCCCGCCGGCCCCCGAGCGCGCGGGGCGGGCCCTGTGGAGAAGGCGGCCAATGAGCGGCGCCAGGCCGCAGACGGCGAGGGCCGCCAGGAAGGGGGTCTGCGCGCGCGCGTCCGGGACGGCTCCACGGGGCGCTAGGTCGGCGCGCGCGCCGCAGCGAGCGCGGGAGCAGGAGGTGTTGGGGGCGCGCTCCAGGAGCGCGCGGCCCCGAGCCTCCCCTCCTTCCTCTCCCCTCCCCCCAGCCCGGGCCCCCCGCCTCTCATGTACCTCATTTGCATGTCGCCAGAGCTCGCGAGTGTGCGCGCGCTGGAGGCGACGGGGCCGAAGCGTGGGAAGGGGTGGGGGCGAGGGGGCCCTGCCGCTCGGCGGCGCGCGCGGGACGGCCCCGCCCCTCGGAGCAGACGCCGGCGGCCCCGCCCCCGTCGCCGTCGGGCCCGCGCCCAGGGGAACAAAGGGACGCGCTGGGTCTTAAGGGCCGGTCACGTCCACGTCTGCGCACCTGGCGCCTTCGCTGGTACAGAGCGGGAAATAACCCACCCGCACATTCTAACGTAGAAATGTCTTTCCTCACACAAAGTACCCATCTGGTGACCCAATCAAAGACAGGTACTGATACGATGAGCAGCGGGAAAATGGCTGCTCCTTCCCGTAACTAACATGGCGCCTGATAAGCTTCAAAGTCCCCTGGAGGGCTGAGGACAAGATGGAGCCAGCTCTTTTCTACTATCGCATTCGGAACTTCCATTTCTCTTTTCTCTTGAGGCAACTCTACATCCTACCCAGGAGGAGCCCGGAGCTGCGAGAATGGACTCCAATCTGCTTTCATCTGCGCTATCACCCCCTTGCGTCGACACGGCGAAGAGCCGAGCGCTCAAAGGGTTGCCCTTAGTCTGGATGGCGCCAGGTCACTCCTAAGCCACGCCCCCTTCCTGCCCTCACCCAAGATGGCGCCGACCTGACTTCTCTAACTGCCAGTGCTGGGAAAGGGACTAGAAAGAGGGAGAAGGGCGGGTGGCTGGGACGGGAGGAAGGCCAAGAAGGCGGGAGAAAGGGGGAGTGCGGGGGAGAAGGGAGCCGAGGCGGAAGTCGAGGGGCCCCCCGGGTGGAAGTGACGCTGCCCCCGCTGCCCAAAATGTCGGCGCCCAGAGGGAGGTGTAAGTAATTAAAGAGGAAAGCCGACTGACTTTCCTGGCCTCCCGGGGCGGTCTCAGGGTTCCAGAACCCCCGCGCCGTAGGAACGAGGTGGACTCGCCCGTCTGCGGATCCCGCCTGACCTGCCCTCCAACCGGGCGCCCGGGGCCGCACCTTTTAGAGACAGGGGGGAGGGGCACAAAAGGCAGACTCTCGGGGCCTGGGTCCGCGAGCAGACTGGGGAGGGGGGGCCGGGCCCTGAGGCGACTGGATGGGGAGGGGCGGGGCTTAGTGGAGGCTGGGGCGGAGCGATGACTGGGAGGAGCCTATGACGGGCGTGGCTTAGGTTGGAAATGGACGGGGGCTTGGTGGGGGCAGGACTGTGGGTGGAAGTGGGAGGGGCTTGGACAGTGGGGCGGGGCTTAATAAAGGGCGTGGCTCGGTGAGCATGGTTGGAGTACCCTAGGTTGAAGGGTCCTAATGGGGAAATGGGGCTCAGTGTGAAGGTTGCAAGAGCTTAGTGCAAAAGGGGTGAAGTTTGTTCCGGGGTGTGGCTTAAAGTGGTGGGCACACAGTGAATTGAGGCGTGTAATTTAGGGAGTCTGAGTGGAAATATCAAGTCTTTATTATGGCAGATAAAATGACGTAAGATTCTGGGGCGAGACTCAGAAGGGCTGAGAAAGTGGGAAGTGTTGAGTGGAGGGGGTCTCGGAAAGGATGGCGCTTACTTCAAGGCTGAGTTTAAGGAGAAATTGAAAGGGATTTTGGAGGCTGTCCTTAGTGGGCTCTTGATGGTGGGACTTAAAGAGGACACTCAGAGGAACTTAAGAGGACAGTAGTAATCAAAACATCTTACCTTTTGAGACTTTGTTGTGCGCAGGCCTAAGTAAGCAGGCAGCCTGCATAGCTACAGTTTTGCTTAGTCCTCACTGCCACGCAGTGAGGTAGGTCCTCCTATTATCCGTATTTTGCGGGCAAAAAAAGTTTCAGTTTGGTTTTATATGAGGTTCCAGGGCTTCCATACTTAGAGGAGAGTGAGAAGAGCTTAGAGGGGTATGGGAAGGGGATTGTCAGGGAATACTAGAGGCTCTGGGAACAGTGGAAAGACTTTGGAAGGAGTAGGCGGGGCTCATGCAAGAGTGGGCTGGACTCAACAATAATAGGCAGAGCTTAGAGGAGCAGAAATCTTCTAAAAGATGGGGTAAGGCTGAAAACACTCAGTGGGGAGAAGTGACTTGGAATGATCAGGAGGGTTGGCAAATGGGAGAAAGGTTTATAGGAGAATGGGAGGAGATTAAAGAATATGGGTGTAGTCTTGGTGGGCATGGCTTATAGGACAGTGGTAAGGGTTCCCTGGGGACAGGTGATGAGTCTAAGTCCCAGGGGCCTCATGGGCGAGGGCTGATGAAAAAGTGACTCCCTCACCTGCCCTCATGTCTTCCCCGCTCTAGAGAGCCCCCACCCGCCAAAGCCCTCGTGCCACGCCACCATGGATGATGCCCCGCTGTCAGCGCCCCCGGTCCCTGCCCCAGCCCAGGCCCCAGCACCACCTGCCGCCGCCCCCCGCGTCCCGTTTCACTGCAGTGAGTGTGGCAAGAGCTTCCGCTACCGCTCGGATCTGCGGCGCCACTTCGCCCGGCACACTGCGCTCAAGCCCCATGCGTGTCCGCGCTGCGGCAAGGGCTTCAAGCACAGCTTCAACCTGGCCAACCACCTGCGATCTCACACAGGCGAGCGGCCCTACCGCTGCTCTGCCTGCCCCAAGGGGTTCCGAGACTCCACCGGCCTGCTGCACCACCAGGTGAGTCCTGCAGGCTGGCCCAGCTGCCTCCCAGGGCTGGACATGCCCTTGGAGCCCCCGCCCCACTCTGGGCAACAGGCAGCAGGCCCAAGGACTACTCAGCCATCTCCTCTCCTTAGGAAAATTTTTCTTCCTCTCTCCCTGCCACAGTGCCCAGAGCAGTCAGAACATGAGGGGTTTCTCTTTCAGTCACCATCCAATCCACAAAGGAAAACAGCCAAAAGACATTTGCCCTACCTATAGGCTGCTCCCCTCTCCCATCCCCCTGCTCACAGGCCCGCCCCTACACCAGCATCTGCGATTTTGTTTACTGTTCCCTTACTGTTTTTAAATACAGATTCACCACATTGTACTTAATTCATATATTAAGCGATTATCTACTGAGGGAGGGCTTTTCCAGCTCCCCAACACCATGGTCACCAAAGTGAAATCAATAGAGTCAGCTCCAAGAATTTATTTAATTCCATTAGAAGTGGTCAGGAGCCAGTGAGACCACTAACAAGAAAGCAAATACAGAGGCAAGAATATTCTGGAAAGGGAGAGGTGGTGGGAAGAAAATAAAAAAACAAGGAGCCAATGTGCAGGAGTAAAGAGGGGAGAGCTGTGGGCCACCAGACAAAGTGAGGAAGGGCAGGGCAGGGTGATAGTTCAGCTGAGCCCTGAAGTATGAGCAGGCATTGCTATGGGAACAGCGTTCAGGCAGAGGGAACTGCAAGTGCACAGGCCTTGATGTGGGAAGGAGCTTGGTATGTACAAGGAAGGGATGGGAGACCATGTGGTTGGGGTAGAGCAAGCCTAGACCAAGCAGCAGGCGAAGTGGAGGGCAGGCAGAAGCTGAATCATGTACACCTCTTGGCTATTGTGAGGAGGGGGATTTTATTCTATGAGCCGAACATTCACACTACAAAGGTAAGTAAAACCAGATGTATCACTGGTCTTTCATGCTTGTCCCCTCCTCTCCATCCCCATAGCATTTGCCTTGGTTCAGGACCTTGCATCATGTGTGTTGGCCCCAATTTTCTAAGTGGTCTTCCTACTTCCTGTCTCTCCCCCTCACATTCAGCCTCTTCTTCCATCATGGTGACCAGGATCCCCCCACACACACTCAAATCCCCTGATCCTTGGGATGATGGTGGAGCTCCCTAATTTGATGTGACATTCACAGCCCTCTGAGGTCTCACACCTACTCACTAATAGGTTATAATTCAACTGAGCATTTATTGGTCACGTATAATATGCAGACACAGGGCTAAACTCTTTGGGAGAAAAGGGGAGAGACAAAACAGAGTACTCCCAGAGCCAGGTCTACTGGGAGAGACATTAGCTCAACAACCAGGTTAATGTCAAATTGCAAGTGAGGCACGTGGGGACAGAGGCTAACTGTATTCTGAGGCTGATCCAGGAGAGATCCAGAATGGTTCAAGTCAGGGATGGAGTCTGGGCAGTTTTCCTGAAGGAGCACTCCCACTTCCTACTTCCCATCCTGCCCCTGGCAGACATGACTAATCTAGCACTGTGCTCTTTCTCATCTAGTCACACACAGTCCTCCCCACAGCTCTCCAGGCAGACACTACCAATCAGTGGGACTTTATACTCAAAACTTGTGTCCACTGTCCCAGGACTCCTAAATAAATCACAAAGGCCAATATCAACAGAGACCTCTGTAAGTGAGACAGTCTTACTTAGCCACGTAGCCACATTTCAAGTTTTCAGCAGCCACATGTGCCTAGTGGTGACCATATTGGACAGTACAGATATGGAACATTTCCATCACTGCAGAAAGCTCTATCGAACAGTTCTGCTGTAGAAAGTTCTAGAGCATTTACCTGGAAGAGCCACCTCCCACCCCAGGTGATTACAAAAGCCCTTCTCTTGCTCAACCCCCCACTGCCTCATCTCCCACCAATATCCACTGGTTTAGAGGACATCAGTGAGACATGGGAAAGTTTGTCAATAATTCTAGTTTCTAGGAATTGACTAGTCATTTCGTGATGACTTTACCCTGTCCTTACAACAAAGATGTGAGGTGGCACATCTTATTGTGCCCATTTTGCAGAACAGAAAAGCAGAGCCCCAAATACCTGTCCCAATTTTCATGGTGAAAGGTGAAGCTGGGCTTTAAACCCAGGTCTGTCCATGCTCAGAGCCTCAGTGCTTAGCCACTCTCCCAAGGAGTCCCAGTCTTCTGAGTGGGCTTGTTGGCAGTGAGTAAGAGTGAGGAGGAGTAGGGGAAGAATTCCCCAGACTGAGGGGGCAGCACATGTGAAGGTCCTGAGCCTGGAGGGACTAAAACTATGCCAGTGTCTAAGGCAGAGACAGAGTGAGAGGATTGAAGCTGGATGGTCACCTTGTAGACATGACGGGGCTTGGGCAGCATCTCTCTTGGAGATCAAGAAGCTGTGTGGTGGCCCAGACCTTCAGCCCTGACACTGTACTCTCCCTCCCTCCAGGTCGTACACACTGGTGAGAAGCCCTATTGCTGCCTAGTCTGCGAGCTTCGATTCTCCTCACGTTCCAGCCTGGGCCGCCACCTCAAGCGCCAGCACCGTGGGGTGCTTCCATCCCCAATGCAGCCCGCTGCTGGCCTGCCCACCCTGAGTGCGCCCTGCTCTGTCTGCTGCAATGTGGGGCCCTGCTCTGCATGTGGGGGTGCCGGGGCTGGCGGCGGAGAGGGCCCGGAGGGGGCGGTCTCAGGTCCGGGTAGCTGGGGGCTGGCGGAGGCGGCAGCTGCTGCTGCGGCATCGCTCCCTCCGTTTGCGTGCGGTGCTTGTGCACGGCGCTTCGACTACGGCCGCGAGCTGGCGGCCCACTGGGCCGCGCATACCGACGTGAAGCCCTTCAAGTGCCCGCGCTGCGAGCGCGACTTTAATGCCCCAGCGCTGCTGGAGCGGCACAAGCTGACGCACGATCTACAAGGCCCAGGTGCGCCCCCAGCAAAGGTCTGGGCTGCGGGGGCCGGTGCAGGGCAGGAGGCCCCTGGTGAGGGTGGAGCCCTGGAAGCGGGTGACGCCCAGCCGGCCTGGGACGGAGGGCTTCTCCTGGGCCCCGCTGGAGGTGGCGTGCCCCAGCTGGGGAGGCTGCTCCCGGAGGACGGCGGGGAAGCCCCCGCGCCTGCGACCACCGCGGAGCCATCAGAAGACACTCTGTATCAGTGCGACTGCGGGACCTTCTTTGCATCCGCCGCGGCCCTAGCCAGCCACCTGGAGGCACACTCGGGGCCAGCCACCTACGGCTGCGGCCACTGCGGGGCTCTGTACGGGGCCCTGGCCGCCCTGGAGGAGCACCGGCGCGCCAGCCATGGCGAGAGCAGCGGGGCGGAGGCGGCCACTGCAGCCCCCAAAGGGGAGCCCGCATCTGGGGAGCCTGCCTCTGGCTCGGGCCGCGGCAAGAAGATCTTCGGCTGCTCCGAGTGTGAGAAGCTGTTCCGCTCGCCGCGCGACTTGGAGCGGCACGTGCTGGTGCATACAGGCGAGAAGCCGTTCCCGTGCCTCGAGTGTGGCAAGTTCTTCCGCCACGAGTGCTACCTCAAGCGCCACCGGCTGCTACACGGCACCGAGCGGCCCTTCCCTTGCCACATCTGTGGCAAGGGCTTCATCACGCTGAGCAACCTCTCCAGGCACCTGAAGCTGCACCGGGGCATGGACTGACCCCCACCCTCCAGCAACCACCACCCGGGCCAGACTCAGAGCCCGGCCCAGGGGACCACCCACATCCAGAAACGGGCCCTGAGGACACCCTGGCTGGAGAGATGGGGCCACCAGAAACCCACACAGGCCCCTGAACTGGGGGGCAGCAAATAAAGTGAGAGACCCCTCAGCTTGGGCATCCCGAGTCTATGGAGAGACTCCTGAGCTTGAAGGCCCCCCAGATCCATGCTGGGCATCCTCAAATCAATGGGCCCCTAAGCTTGAGGACGTCAAAATGAGAAACGGGTCTCTAGACATACTTCTCACCTTCCGGGACCTAGTAAAAGATTGGCATGCCTCCCCCAAGGGAAGCCTGCCCACTCCCTGAGAGCCATCATTCCCAATGACCTTGATCCGGATAATGTGTGTGGGGGGGGCATGGGCCCCCAGATAATGGATATAGCCGGAATCTGCCTACCCCCCCCATTTCATTCCCTCTGCAGAAAGAGGACCAGGCTAGACACCCCCACTCTCAACTCCACTCCCCAGTTAGGTCCTCCTCCCCTTCTAAGGAATGGATGGATCCTTATGATCTCCCCAAACACTAGAATAGGCTGGTTTGGAATCCCCCTGCCCAGTAGAATGGACTGGTCCAGATTCACACACCCCTGTTCACTGGAATGGGCTAGCCGAGGTGGTGGCCTGCATCCCACCCTCCTTAGAGTGAGTAGGGCAGACACTTCCCCTCCTCTTCCATGTAGTTCCCCATTCTGTGAACTCAATCTGAGGGGAAAGTGGTGGGCACTGGGGTACCCCTCCCGCTCTGCCATAGCACCTGTCGGTCTCTCTCTCCATCTCTGTTGGGTCATCTGTTTCTGTTCCTCCCAACCCCAAGGGGAAGAGGGGGTTGGCTACAGGGTCTCCCCGTGACCCTCAACCTCACCCCCTCATCTTACTCCCCATTGTCTCCAGGACCCCAATAAACCTTTTCCTGTCAGTCACTGCCGTCTCTTTCTGGTCTTTGGCTCTAGGAGGTGGGGATTTCTTCCTCCCTGACAGGCCCCCTAAATAGAGACAGAGCCTTCGTCCCTCTCTCTGAGAAATGTTAGGTCCTTCAGATAGTGCATGACTCTTAAAATCAGAGATGGTTTCACTCTCATCTGAATGAAACCTTGCCCCCTCTCTTTTTTATCATTTTGTTCGGAACACTGCCCCTTAAACACAAGGTCCACCTCCATGGACAGATGAGCTCCCTAGGATCAGACAGGCCCTTTCTAAACCATCAGTGCAGGACACGCCTCCTAAAAACACCTGCCCCTTAGACTTTGCCTCCCGGACAACTGAATATGTATCTAAGAAGCTACCTGGGACCTCAATGTTAGGATCTGGCCATCAGAGAATGAGTGAGCCTTCAGATTGTTTCCTAGGTGCCAGATTACATTCCTGTACCTAGTGCTCATTCTGTGCCAGGCACTGTAAACCCTTCTGGGGACTCAACAGTGAATAAAATAACTCCTCATGGAGTTATAGTCTAGTGTGTGGCTGACAGGATGTAGAAAAGAGTAACAAAGAAATGAAAAAGGCAATTTCAGAAGGTTATGGTGCTCTGAAGGAAATGAGGAAAGGCATTAAGAAAGTGAGTGGTTGAGCTCTGCCACCTTAGATGGGATGATCTGGGCAGACTTCTCTGCAGAGGTGGCATTTGATCTGAGCCTGGAAGGATGAGGAAGGAGCAGCCAGGAGGAGGGAGGGGTGAAATAAGGTGCAGCGGTTAGCAGGGGTCAGGTTGCACAGGGCCGGGGGCCACAGTAGGCATTTGAATGTGCTCCCTGGGCCACAGCACACAAGATCCTAAGTGTGAAGGGTTGTGACTGTTCTCACACTACAAGGGTCCCTATGGTTGCTGAGTGGGAGAGGGATTAGAAGGGCAGGATGGAAGCAACAGAGTGCAGTCCACCAGGAGAGAGGCATGCAGGCCTGGACCACAGTGAGAGAGAGAGAGAAAGAGAGGGAGGGAGAGAGAGAGAGAGAGAGAGAGAGAGAGAGAGAGAGAGAGAGAGAGAGAGAGAGAGAGAGTGTGTGTAATGGAGGAATCAGGAGGGATTGGTTGAGTGGTAGCACTTTGTATTAAGACTGGAAAACTGAAGAACAAGATTGGGTAGGGGCAACGGGGACCAAGAGTTCCATCCTTGGTCTTTGCTTCTCAGCTTTAAGATGCTTCAGATATGGGCATGCTCTAAAAAGGCTGCAGGTGTGCCTAGCCTCTGACACTGTAATCTCATTGTTAGACATGACCTTAGAGAAACTCATGTCCCCTGCACCAGGAGACACATTTAAGAACATTCGCAGCAGCAAAACGTACAGCCCCAAACTCAGGCCAACTGAAATGTCCACTGCTATGCTCTGAATGTTAGTGTCCCTTCTGCCCCCAAAATTCGTATGTTGAAATCTTAATGCCTCACATGATAGTCTTTGGAAGTAGGGCCTTTGGGAGGTGCTTAAGTCATGAAAGTGGAGCCCTCATGAATTGGATGAACACTCTTATAGAAGAGACCCCAGAGAGAGCTCTTGCCCATCCACCATGTGAGGACACAGCAGGAAGGTGCCAAACAAGAACCAAGAAGGAGGTTTTCGCTCAAAGGTGACCATGCTAACACCTTGATCCTGGACTTCCAGCCTCCAGAACTGTGAGCATTTCTGTTGTTTATAAGCAACCTAGTCAGTGGTATTTTGTTACAGCTGCCCAAATGGACTAAGATTTCCACCAATGGTACAGTGGAGAAATAAATGGTGGTATGTTGTGCTTTGGAATACTATACAGCAATGAGAATGAATGAGTACAGATACACACTTACATGAATGAAAGTCCCAAAGAAGCCAGACACAAGAAGCCAGATGCATAGGGTATGACTCCATTTCTATAATGTTTAAAAACACACAAAACTAAACTGTACATTGTTTAGGATGCACTGTGGGTACTCAACCTTTCAGGAAAGCAAGGAAAACATTTTTTGCATAAAACTCAGGACAGTGAAGTTGGGCAGGTTAAGCTTGGGTGGTCACACAGGAGCTTTCTGTGGGCTCTGGGGTGACTGTCAACATTCCATTTCTTAACCTTAAAATAATTATAACTATTTGTTAAATTGTGCATTTATATGGTGCCCCTTTAATTGATGCATCTTATAATTCAAAAAGAAAAAAATGTTTAAGGGGCATATATTTGAGGGGATATAAAACAAGTATGAGGCTGGCCTTTAAGGAAGACTTTTTGGCCTGGAGAACCACAACTGCCCATTCAAAAAGGCTCCAGGTCAAGCCCCCGGGGACACTCAACCTTAGAAATATTCTTCTTCACTCTGCCACCAATATCCAGGAATCAGGAACCAGACTCATCCCATTGGGGCTAAAAACAAAACCCATCTGCAGCAGAGGACCCATCTGTCCCTTTAGATACAAGCACCCCCCCACACACACACACACAAGACGTTCCCACTTCCAGACCCGCTCTACCTGGACAGTTGAGAACCTGGGAAAATGCCAGGATAGTCATGGAGATGGTGTCTACTGTGAAGCCATGAATAGAGACCTCAGGAGGCTGAGGCTAAGGCTCACCACAACTCCACCTGAATCCTTTCTCTGAAGGTAGAGCACTTAAACAGGCACAGTGAACCCCATCGGGGAGTTTATGTCCCAATAGAAGACGAGGTAGGCCATCAGTGGGGAACAGACAAGAAACCTCATGCTTGTTGGCGATAAGTACAATGTGGGAAATTAAAGCAGAGTAAAGACTAGAGGGTGACAGGAGGTCTATTTTAGCCAGGGTGGGCAAGACAGATGTCTCTGAGGAGATGTGAAAGAAATGAGGGGAGTAGGGACACTTTATGGGGACAGGCATTCCAGGCAGGGGGAAAGGCACGTGCAAACGCTCTGCGCCCAGAAAGAGCAAACCCTGCGCCCAGAAAGAGCAAAGAGGGCGATGCGGCTGGGCAGAGAGAAGCAAAGGGGCGAGGAATCGTTTGGTGGGGGTAGGGTGAAGAAGTGGGGGGGAGGGGTGGGAATCACCGGAGAGTGTCCAGGCGAGAGTGACATGATGTGACCTCTAGGTGCTGGAGACCTGACAGGAAGCAGGAGAGCCAATGGGGAGGTGGTTGCCGTGGGATTGGAATCCAGAGTGCAGGTCTGAGCCAATCAGCGCCAGGTCCCGCTCCCTGCCATGGAGGCTAGTTCCCAGCCAGGCCAGTCCCGCCCAGACCCCTCTCTTCCCTGGACCGGCGCTGCCCGTTCCCTGCTGCCGCCTGGGTATCCTCTGCATCCAGCGGGGCCTCCACACGGGTCTCCCAGGAATTTCTCTAGAACACTAATCGGATCATGTGACTCTCCAGCTTAAAACCTTTTCAGTGGCTTCTCAGTTCACTCGGAATGTGTCCTTCTTTCAGCCTGGACCCGGAGGCTGCACACAGTGGTCCGCGGAGTTCTGGCCTCCCTCCGCCACACTGGCCACCTCTGATGCCCCAATCCAAGGCCCCAGATGTCCCCTAGGACACGATTTTTATCTCCCCCACCCCACACAACATGCTTCTCTCTCTGCTTGAAATATTCTTTCTCACCACCTTCATTCCTCAATTAGTTTCAAAAAAAAAAAAAAAAAAAAGGTAAGCCTTTAAAATTTGGATAATAAAATAACACACATACACCCTAGATATACACTCAAAATAATTGGAAATAGCTGTTCAAACAAAAACGTAAGCACGAATGTTTGTATCAGCACTATTCACAATGGCCAAAAGGTAGAAACACCAATCAACAAATAAACAAAATATAAAGTGTCCACAATGAAATATTATTCAGCCATGGACAGGAATGAAGTACTGATACAGGCTACAACATGTGTGAATCTCAAAAACATTACACTACGTGAAAGAAGCCAGTTGTAAAAGCCCACATATCTTTGACTCCATTGGTATGTCCACAATAGGCAAACCCACAGAAAGCTGACTATTGGCTGCCAGGGGCTGGGAGGGAAAAAGGAATGGGGAGTAACTGCTTTTGGGGTGATGAAAATGTTCTGGAACTAGATAGTGGGATAATTATGCAACATCTTGGATATACTTAATGCCACTGAATTATATACTTTAAAATGGTAAGTCTTATGTTACATGTATTTTACCCAATAAAGAAAATCCACCCACACACATCTATGTACTGACTCCTGGCTTTGAAACTTTAGAGGTACACCTCAGTTTCCATAACCCCATATGGGATCTGATTGTCGCTTCCTTCTCAAAGGAAACCCCTATCCCAAATTTGGTGCTATTGTTTCCATGGATGTGTTTAGACTTTTACTTCATATGCACATATCCTTTAAAAAATAGTATTATTGACCATGTGCTTTTTTTTTTTTTTTTTTGACCATATGCTTTTAAGTATGTTCCTAGCCTCATCACTTCTCCCGTCTCTTTGGGAAACGCAAATATTTACTGAGATTCACTTGCTTTGAAGTACCTTTTAGTACATCACTTTGCTACTCTCTAAAATGGGGGAGTCATGTTTCCCACTTGATAAGGCGATGAAGAACAGGTGAGCTTGTATTTGTCAAGCCCTAACAAAAGTAAGCTATGACTTTCATTTTATTTATTTTTATCACCCACCCATGTCTTTTTCCTTTACTCCTTTGAGTATGGGACACATTCCTATGGTTTCAAGTTCAAAAATATAAAAGGTTAGAATGTAGTAAGTTTCAGTCCTGGGAGTTGGACAATGTTGCTAGTTTCCTCTATCTTCTTCCAGGTCTCCCAGACACAATCCTCTCATAAACACAGAGAAAACAGGCTTCAGGCTGTTCTCCGCCTCCAGTTTCTCCTCCCCATCACATTACCACTTGGAGCCTTTCCATGTTGTTACACAGTGAGTGTCTTCATCTTTTTTTAACAGACATAGCATTCCACTGGGTGGATCAATCGTGACTTATTACTCAAATCCCAACTAATGGGGGTTTAGCTCATTTCCAGTCTTTTGCAGTGATGTGCAAAACTGCAGATTAAAATCTGGTACATATCCTTTTGCATGTTTCTGAGCACATCTATCTGACAAATAAGTTCTTAGAATTGCTCGATGGATAAGACTTTAAAATTTTACTTGCCCCAGCCATGTGCAAAAGGTCCTGCTTCCCACACTCTCCAGGAGGGTGATTGGATCTGTGTCTGTTTGCTTCTTCTCTTACAACCTGACCTACCAGTAAACAGGGTCCAATGGCCTCTGTATTTACCACTGTGGCTTCAGCACCAAGGACACATCCAGCCCATAGTAGGTGCTCATTAAATATGGATGGCTTAGGATCCAGCAAAAATATATGCAAAGTTGTCCTACAGTAGGTGCTTGGTAAACACTGGTTGTTTAGGATTGAATGAATATATGTAGGGCTTATCACTGGGAAGAAACTAAGGCTCAGAGAAGAGAGAGTCGCTCGCCCAGGCAGCCAAGTGAAGGCTGGAGTCATATTCTAGCTGAGTGCCAGTACTTTCCCTGAAGCCTATGTCATTGCTTCATTTAGCTCCTCCCTCAGCCACCCACCCCACCTAACACAGTGCCTGGCACAGACAGGACCTGATAAATGTGCATTTGTTGAAGGAATGAATGAATGTGTGTGTGTGTTTCGAGGGGAGGGGAGCTGGACCCAGCCTCATAGGCCCCCAGGCCCCTCCTCCCTTTGGGAGCCCAGAGGACAAGCCCCCAGCCTCCTCCTGTTACAGGACCCAGGAGTTCTAGCAGAGCTCCCTCCCCGCCCACTGAGTTCCCTCATCCTCCTGCTTCCGGCTTCCCAGCCAGTCTTTCCTCTCTCAGGCTGGTAGAAAAGGCGGGTTTCCGGAGGGAAGACTTAGGCAGTGACACCGAGCCCAGCCTCCTCCAACACCACCCCCACCACCACCACGCTCAGGGCCCTCCCTCCCTCCCCGCCACCACCGTACCTCGGCCGGCTGTGGGGAAGGAAGAAAGGCACAGAGGAGGACAAGGTAAGAATTGAATGCCCAGCGATCAGGGCCGAGTCCAGACTCCAAGCTCAGGAATCCGCAAGGCCCCCACTGAGGCCCCAATTTTGCAGGTCATGCCTGGGGTCCCAGCAGTCTGGGCCCTGCAGGAATATCGGCCCTCTAGGGGACCTAGGGACCCCCAGCAGCCTTCCCATGGTGGGGGCGGGGGGGTTCAGGGGCCTGTCCCTCAGTCTCCTTCTCTCTGGAGAATTCAGGCAGCTGGGCCCCCAGCCCCTCCTCTCCCTTGTCTAAGAGCCCAGCCCCCTCCCTCAGCTGTCCCCGCCACACCGCTAGGACCCAAGAAACCGTACCCTCTGCATATAGGGGTCTAGAGCCTGTATCCCAGACCTTGGGACCCAATCCCCAGCCCCCACCTCCCTCAGTCTCAGGCGTCTGGGCCCCCAGGCCCCTCCTGGCTCAGACCCAGGAGTCTGGGTCTCTGCTTCCACTTTGGCCTCTCCCAGCCCCAGTATCAGGGCACCCACACCCCATTTCCGGGGCCTCTGAATTCTGACTCCTGCCCCCTCCCCTCCAGCCCCTCCCAGCAGCAGGGCCCTGGAGAAACAGCAGCCACTGACTTGGTCACCCTCCATCTCCCCTCCTGTCCGCATCTGTCTCATTTGGTCTCTCCCGGCCGCCAATCACCTGCTCCGGTTCTCCTGATCTCCTTTTGCACCGTCTCTGCCTAATTCTCTTTGTTTTCTTTTCATCTCTGTCTCTGTTGGGTGTCCCGGTCTCTCTGTCCTGCTCTCTGTGGCCTCCCACCCTGTCTTTCTGTTTCTCATGGTCTCTGTCTCTCATGTCCCTCTCTGTCTCTCTCTTCCTTTCTCTGGCTAAATATCTGACCCTCTGCACCTCCATCTCTCTGTCTCTCCCCTTTCTCCTCACAGGCATGGATCCGCAGCCCCCTCCACCCGCCCAGGGCAGCCCACCTCACCGTGGCCGGGGCCGGGGCCGGGGCCGTGGCCGAGGCCGGGGTCGAGGCCGAGGCCGGGGCAGGGGGAACGCTGGAGCCCCTCGGGCACCCCTGCCCTGCCCCACATGTGGTCGCCTTTTCCGCTTCCCGTACTACCTCTCGCGGCATTGGCTGAGCCACTCGGGCCTGCGACCCCACGCCTGCCCACTGTGTCCCAAGGCTTTCCGCCGGCCTGCCCACCTCTCCCGCCACCTGCGTGGCCACGGGCCCCAGCCCCCGCTGCGCTGTGCTGCTTGCCCCCGCACCTTCCCGGAGCCCGCCCAGCTGCGGCGCCACCTAGCCCAGGAGCACGCGGGCGGCGAGGTCGAGCTGGCTATTGAGAGGGCAGCCAAGGAGGCAGCCCAGTCCAGCTGGGCCCCCCAGGACGAGGGTGCAGAGCAGCCCAGCACGGCCACCACGGGTGCCCCGGAGGAGGCAGCATGGCCCGAGACGTGGCCCACAGAGGAGCCGGCCACGCTGTCGGCCTCCACGAGCGCCGAGCCCCGGGAGTCGGAGTCAGAGGAGGCCGAGGCCGGGGCAGCAGAGCTGCGGGCCGAGCTGGCTCTGGCAGCAGGAAGGCAGGAAGAGAAGCAGGTCCTGCTCCAAGCCGACTGGACGCTGCTGTGCCTCCGCTGCCGCGAAGCCTTCGCCACCAAGGGCGAGCTCAAGGCGCACCCGTGCCTGCGCCCCGAGGGCGAGCAGGAGGGCGAGGGGGGGCCCCCGCCCCGCCCCAAGCGCCACCAGTGCTCCATTTGCCTCAAGGCCTTCGCCAGGCCCTGGTCCCTGTCCCGCCACCGGCTGGTCCACTCCACCGACCGCCCCTTTGTGTGCCCGGACTGTGGCCTGGCCTTCCGCCTCGCCTCCTACCTCCGCCAGCACCGCCGCGTGCATGGCGCTCTCAGCCTGCTGGCCCCGCTGCCCCCCGCGGGCAAGAAGGACGACAAGGCCTCTGGCGGACGGAACTCAGGGAAGGGGCCCGAGGGGGGCGAAGGGGCTGAGTGCGAGGCTGCCCGGGAAGGGGGAGAAGGCGGGCAGAATGGAGGCGACGCGGCTCCGGCCCGGGCCCCCGCTGGGGAGCCCCGCTTCTGGTGCCCGGAGTGTGGCAAAGGTTTCCGGCGCCGGGCGCACCTGCGGCAACACGGGGTGACCCATTCAGGGGCGCGCCCCTTCCAGTGCGTGCGCTGCCAGCGTGAGTTCAAGCGGCTGGCTGACCTGGCCCGTCATGCGCAGGTCCACGCAGGGGGCCCAGCCCCGCACCCGTGCCCGCACTGCCCGCGCCGCTTCTCGCGCGCCTACAGCCTTCTGCGCCACCAACGCTGCCACCGCGCGGAGCTAGAGAGGGCAGCTGCGCTGCAGGCACTCCAGGCCCAGGCCCCGCCATCGCCCCCACCGCCCCCGCCACCACCGCCAGCCGGGCAGGAGGACGAAGGGCTGCCTCTGCCCATTGCACACATCAAGGAAGAGCCACCCTCCCCGGGGACCCCGCCACAGTCACCGCCAGCTCCCCCTGTCTTCCTCAGCGCCTCCTGCTTCGACAGCCAAGACCACTCGGCCTTCGAGATGGAGGAAGACGAGATTGACAGCAAGGCGCACCTGTGTGGATTGGGTAGCCTGGCCTCCTGACCCTCAAACCCACACTTGGCCCCTCCAGTTGCTCCCCCGCCCCCACCCTGGTTTGCAATATGGAGATGTTGAAGCAGAGGCCCCTCTTCCCCCCACCTCCCCCCCAGCCTGACACTAAGGAGGGGCGCCTGGACCACCCCTCCCTCCCCACTGCCCACCCCCAGGCCCCCCACACTGGTTAGCAACTGCTCACCCAGTACCATCTGAAGACAGGACCACTTAGAAAAGGAGGCGCAGGACATTGGCCAGAAGAATTGAGACTGGGGGGACCCCTGCCGGCTGCCTCCTTGGTACACACTGGACACCACCACCTCTTTGGAACTGCCAGACCCTGGGGGTCCCCAGGGAGCAAAGGTCCATCCCTGCCCCTTTCTCTGTCTGTGAATAAATGTGAGTTCGTGAAATGGGAGAGAGTGAGGCTGTCTGTGGAGGTGGGGGCTGTGGGGCAGAGGTCTGGCCAAGGCTGGATTTGTCCAGCAGGCTCGGAGCTTGGGTTCTGAGTGAGAAGGACACAGAGCTTGGCCAAGGGAGATGCTCAGGAGAATAAAGGAGTGAGAGAAGACAGGTCACCATCTGGCCAGCCCATAGAATCCTGTGTGTGCCTTCATCCAGCAAACACTTCCCAGGCACAGTGGGCTGCTGCAGAAAAAGCACTGCCCCCTGAGAGGAGTGGAATTCTAAGACAGCTCTGGTCAGCACGGTTCAGCCACACCTGAACCGTGTTTCCTTTTGAACTGAGAATAAGTAAGTTAGTTTAAAGGAAAGTGATTTAAATTAAGTCACGCTATTTCAAATGCCCAGTAGCCCCCTGTGGCTGGTGGCTACCCTTTTGGATGGTGGAGATCTAGAACATTCCATCACCACAGCAAGGTCTACTGGATAATAAACTGATTTGCAATATAGCATCAGGTATTCATAAGGGCTCCTGAAAAAACTACAGGACACTGTGATGACACAGCAGGACTGAGACATTTAACCTGAATGAAGAACCAGGCAAGGGGACAGCTAGGGCAAAGGCTGTGAGGTGAGTGGGCACCATATATTTGAGAAACAGCAAGAAATTGAGGGCAGGAAGGGTTGTTTTCTACAAGTCCTCTGGGGTGTTTTTTTTTTTTTTTTTTTCCCTCCACTTGTTCTGCTCCTGGGAGTGGGGGGAAAAGGCTGTGTCCAAGCCAATCTTCCTTAAACCCTTTCTCATTCCTTTTATGAATGTCCTACCTTTCATCAGAGCCTGATGGCTCTCTCTGCCCTTGCAAAAAATGACATTGACCACTTAAGTATCTTCACACCTACAAGGCCAAGCAAGAGAGTGGTGAAATCATCCCTGTTTTCCAGGGCAACTAAGCGAGGCTCCAGGACAGAAGGTTTTTTCCTTGGTGTGACAAAAAGATTAGGCCGGGGGTGGGGCTGGAGGGAAGCCAAGAAGATAGTGATTGAGAGTTAGGGAGGGAGGTGACAATCACTCAGAGCCTTGCAGTATCCCCTCTGTCCAAGATTTAATACATCTTGGCTGAGCCCTTGGAACAGTGCCTGACATGCAGTAAGCACTCAGTATGTGTTAACCTGTATGATTACCACTCTACTCCCTACCGCCCACCCAGGCCTGGATGTTGAGAGCAGAGTGATGGTGAGCCCAGCTGGGCACCTGCCCTCATGAAGCTCATAGACCAACAGAAGAGATGGATAATAAACATTGGCACAAAGAAATTGGGGTTTCCAAATGAAACCAGGTCTCCAGTGAACTCGATCCTATGGGAAGCTGTGACTTAGCCAAGGGAAATGGGGGACTGGGGTATGCTTTCATTATATCAAAGCCACTTCCCTCCACAGGACCCCTCAGTGGCTCCCTACTGCCACATCCAAGTGTGAGCCACCATTTAGTGAGCACCTACCATGGCCAGACACACTTTCAGCACAATCTCATGGACAAAACCCATTCAGGGAGATTAAATACCCCTATTTATAGAAGAGGCAAACTGAGGGGTCAAGCTAAGAAGTTATGTGTCCTACTTCTGCAATCACTACCATGAACTGAGCCCTTTGTAGTAAATGAGTTACTTCATGACGAGGACAGAAGGCAGCATTTGGCACCTGGGAAGAAGTCACTGCTATTGATGTTATTGTTATTCTCCCAGGCTGGTGCAGACATGATGTCAGGGAACCCTCACCACCCTGTTGAGAACTAGGAAATACTCTCGGCATTTTCCAGAGGCGAAAACAGCACTCAGAGAGAAAGCTCCTTGTCTAGAATCTCATAGCTCAGAAACGGCGGGATTTGTACCCAGGCTGGGCCAGCTGCACACCCTGAACCCTTAACCAGGCCAATATTACCCTCATGATCTTCTCCCAGCCATACCACCCACCTTTCAAGCCCCTTCCCTACACACATGGTGATCTCTAAGCCCCAAGGTATCATCATCCCCCCATTTCATGGGTTTGCCCACCACCATCCCCCAAGTCCCAGGCTTACTCATCCTCAAGGATCTGCTGCCTCCAGAGAGAAACATTCCTAGAACAAAATACAGAACTTAGGATGGGAAAAGGGCCTTAGACAGGGAGTCTGGACCTCCCATTTTGCAGATGAGAAAACTGAGGCCCAGATACTTGGACAGACACAGGAAATGATAAAATAACCAAATGGTGATAATTATTATGAAGACTTTCTCTGTGCTGACATTTGTTAACAGCAATACAAACACATTTCTTGAGTGTTTACCCTGCATCTCTTCCTAACTGGATTACATAAATTACCTTATTTAATCTTCTCCATTAGATAGAGGCTATTATGGGCTCCTTTTTTTTCTTAAACGACTTTATTGAGGTGTTATTTGCATACCATAGAATTCATTCATTTTAAGTGTACATTTCAAAGATTTCTGGTAAATTTACAGGATTGTGCAACTATCACCACCACCCAATTTTAGAATATTTCCATCAACCCCAAAAGATCTCGTGTTCATTAATAGTCTCTTTCCATTCCCAGGCCCAGTCTCAGACAACTACTAATCTACTTTCAGTCTCTACAGGTTTGCCTTTTCTGGACATGTCATAGAAATGAATCAAACTATACGTGGCATTTTGTATCTGGCATCTTTCGCTTTGTATAATGTCTCGAAGGTCTATTCACATTGTATATTGTGTAAGTACTTCATTCCTTTTTATGGCTAGGTGGTATTCCATTGTATGGCCGGACTACATTTTGTTTATCCAATGACCGATATTTGGGTTTTGTCCACTCTTTAGCTGTTATAAGTAGTTCTGCCATGAACATGCATGCACAAGTCTTTCTATGGACATTTGATTTCATTTCTCTTGGGCAGACTACCAGGAGTGGAATTGCTAGGCTGTGTGAGAAGTTTATGATGAACTTTTTAAGGAACTGTCAGACTGCTTCCCAAAGTACCACTTACATTCCCACCATCATTCCCATCACCACAGAGGCTGTTTCTTTGAGAAGGAAACTCAAGTAGATGATGAGAATTTACCTGCTCAAGATCATGTGGCTGGTAAGTAGCAGATCCACACATGACCCCAGGTGTATGGTTCAAAGCCTTTGCTCTTAACCCTTACACAATGATCTATCCTTACCCATTCATTCATTCATTTGTTCATCCTAAAACTCATTATTGAGGACCTACGTACTATGTGCATAGGACTGTTCTTGGAGGTAGGAGAATCATCAGTGGATGAACAGACAAGGTTACACTCTGGTGGGAGACATGGATTTAACAAATAGACTCGGGACATCGATTCAACAAATATCGATTCAACAAATACTGACATTGCCTACTATGTGCTGGACACTGTCCTAGATGCTGATCACTTGCGAGTTAACGAAACAGATGCAGATCCCTCCTCACGTGGGGCTTCCTTTCTGGTGGAAGGAGGTGGACATGGAAACAGGAAGCAAGTAAATGATAACACAGCTTAGGAGGGATGTGTGCTATGAAGAGGACATAGGGTGGGGAAGGAGTTCAGGAGAGCCTCAGAGGTCGCTGGAGACATGTCCCAGGGGAGGGCACAGTGGATGCAGATGTTCTGAGGTGGGAGTGTGACTGGTGTGTTTTGGAAGCAGAGAGGCCAAAGTGACTGGAAGGAGCAAGAGAGAAGGAGAAGGTAATGGGAGAGGAGATCAGGGAGAAAGGGGGTCCGATCTGGTAGGGGCCTCACAAGCACTTGGTTCCTACTCCAAGGGAGATGGGAGGGAGCTTGGGAGAGACTTATGCCAAGGCTGGCAGGATTTAAATTCTCTGTTTTCTTTTAACATTTTGTTATGAAAATTTAAAAACATATAGAAAATGGAAAGAATTGTAGAGCAAATACCTATATATTCACCCCCAGACTCTACAATTAGCGTTTTGCTCTGTTTGCTTCACAATGAACCTGTCCTTCTATCCATCCTTTCATCTATCCACCTATCCATCATCTATCGCAAGTGTTACTATTTAGAGCAGTCTGAGGTTCACAGCAGAACTGAGTAGAAATTATGCACAGTTCCCATATATCTGTCTTTTAAAAATTTGTTTCAAAGCAATTTGCAAACATCAGTGCATGTCACCCCTAAACACTTTAGCATGCGTTTCACAACAAGCTATCAAATATTTATTTAAGCTTCCATCCCTGGCAAAATTTAAATACAGTAAAGTGCATACATTTTACCTGTTACTGTTTGACACATTTTAAGAAACACATACACTTGAGTAGCACAAACCCCTCTCCTGATTTAACAGGTTCCCTCTGGCTCCTGTTTGATGTATAGACTGGTGGGGGAGTGGGGGCAAAAACCCTCTTAAGCCCACCTGTTTTTTTTTTTACTTTAAATAACCATTTTCTTTTAGAATCATTTTGGATTTATGGAGAAGTTGCAATGATGGTGCAGACCTCCTGTGAACCCCTTGCCCAGGCCCCCCTAGCTTTCTCATCTCCCACTAACATGGCCCATCTGGCAAAACCAAGACATCAACCTGGGCACATTACTACCCACCAAATGCTGCTCTTCACTCACATATCACTCATTTTCCCCTAGCGTCCATCTCCTGCTCCAGGATGCCAGCTGGGATAAGGCACAGTTGGATGACAAGCCTCCTGAATGTCTGCTCTGTGATCATTCCTCACACTTGCCTTGGTTTTTGGTGACTGTGGCCATTCTGAGGAGTCCTGGAGAGAATGACCACACCAGGAAAGCACACTGCTCACTGCCTGCTCTCAGGGGTGCACATTACCCACGTGATTTGTCACTGATGATAGTAATCTTGATCACCTCGCGCCCGGTGATGGTGACATGTGGTCTGCAGGTTTCTCCACTGTGAAGAGGCCCCTGCCCCTTCCAAACTCTCATAAACAAGTCCCTAAGCATGGCCCATGCTAAGGGGAGGGAGGTCCCCTGAAGACATTTTTTGGAATTCTTCTGTCCCTTTCCCATCTGCCTGCTTATTTATTTGTATCCGTATGGATACAAATTTTATACTTCAGGTTATAGTCCAGTATAATGTTATTTCATATAAATATATATTATTGCCCAATGTGATATTATTTATTTCATATAAATAGATATTGTAGTCCAATATGATGTTATTAATTTCACATAAATATATATTATGGTCCAATACTGTTATTTATTTCATTTAAATATATGTTATAATCCAAAATGACATTATTTTTTCATATTAATATATTATAGTTTAATACATTATTTATTTCATATAAATATATATTACAGTCCAATATAGTGTATTCATTTGATTGTAGCCTGCCTATTTTAACACCAGTGCCACCAAGAGACACACAATAAAGTAGTGCTGAAGGAGAAGCAAGGGCTTCTGGCTGCCACGTGCTGGGCAATGGGACCTCAACCAGGTGAACCAGGAGGACTTCTGGGAGGAGTAGTTTCAGACCTGGTTCAGATGAGCTAGTGAGCTGGGCACATGTGTTGGGATCTGGGACAGGCTCTCTGGTGTGGCTCCGAGGCTCCAGGGGATGGCCACCTACACTTGGACATCTCGCCATGCAGAGCCGCACCCTCCTTCCCAGGTCCCAGGTCCCAGGCCCATGGTGCTGTCCACCCCTGCTCCTGGTCTTCTGGGTAGGCGCTTTGGAATTCAACCTAAGAGGCAAGTCCTGGGGCCTCCTTATCTTGCCACACCCAGCACTGTGCCCGGCATGGACTTGAGCTCCATAAATATTTGCTGTCACTCAGCCAGCTGCCCAAGCCCTAGCTACCCTCCGGTCCCACCTCCTGGCCTTGGCCCAAGCTGTACCCTCCTCCTGGTCTGCTATTTTATCTCTAGGAGGGATGGGGTGGACGCTGATCGAGTTAGATGTGGAACCAGAAAGAGGGAAGTCGCCCAGCCAGGGTCACTGGGACAGGGATGGCCAAGAGAAAGGACAGGAGCTGGGCTGCCTCCAGACTTCCTAACTAAAGCTGCCGTTTCTCATTGTGCCCATTCTCTGGTACCAAGCCAGTCACACGCATTAGCTGGTCGCATCCACATGGCAAGCAGTCACGTTTTCTCATCTCGCAGCCTTGGACAAATTTCACCTGGAATAACCCTGCACTTTTCCCTTCAAGCCTTCCTTAAATACCCCTCAGGAGGCCCTCCTCAGCTCCTCCTGATACATCTTCTATAGATCCCCTGTCATAGGCAGAATTCTAAGATGACCCCCAAGGTCCCTGCTCCCTGGTGCATACATCTTCAGTCAGATGGTGACCTAGGTACCACTGTCAAGAGTTATTGCAGATGGACTCGAGAACCCAAATTAGTTGACTTTAGCAGATGGAGATGATCTTCGGTGGTACTGGCCTAATCAGGTGATCCCTTCAAAGGGATGGGGTTCTTCCTGGAAGAAGAGATTGGAAGTGCGAGAGGGATTCACCAGGAGAGAGAGCCTCTATTCCTGGCTTTGAAGGTGGGAATGGCCCATGGCAAGGAATGTATGCAGCCTCTGAAAACTGAGCAGACACAGGCTGACAGCCAGCAAGGACCTCACGGTTTACTCCGAGTGCAGACCCCAGTCATGCCTGCCTGCCAGCCCCACAGAAACTGTGAGCTAATAAGGGGGTGCTGTCTTCAGCTGCTTCACTGGTGGTTGCCAGGGGCTGGGGGAATGGAGGGATGAATAGGCAGAGCCTAGAAGATTTTTATGGCAGTGAAAGTACTGAGTATGTTCCTATAATAACGGATACATGTCATCGTACATTTGTGCAAACCTATAGAATGTGCAACACCAAGAGTGGACTGTAATGTAAACCATGGATTACAATGTGTCCATGGAGGTTCATTAGCTGTAACAAACATACCCTCCAGTGCCAGGTGGCTGTTGGGGAGTTAGGGGGTTGAATAGGAAATCTCTGTTCATACCTCAATTTTGTTCTGGACCTAAAACTGCTCTAGAAAAATAAAATTTATCAATTAAAAAAAGTAATTAAAAACACAAATCAAGAAAATAATGCTGATGGTCATTCCATGACTGTTACTGAAAATAATTCTGTTATGTGGGGGGTGGGTTGTGTTAAAATGATCTGGGCATCCAATCCATCATGCTCACCATGGCCTCTCACTGGACTGCGCACTTCACCTGAACTGGGATTTCTTTTAGAGTTTTATCGAGATGTAATTCCCATCACCACACAACTTGTCAATTTAAAGAGTACAACTCAGTGGCTTCTGGTGTAACCATCACCACAATCAATTTTAGAATATTTCCATCACCCCAAAAAGAAACCCCACATACCTCAGGCATCACCCCGCAAAGCCCCATTCCCTCCAGCCCTAGGCAACCCTTCATTTACTTCCTGTGTCTGAGGTTTGCCCGCGTTCTTGTCCATGGCCCCTTCTAGACTCACCCTGGGCAGGAACAAAATGTCTTCACCCCAGCTCAGGCCCCAGGAATTGTGTGTTGAACTTGAATGGAAACAAGAGCAGTCAGCAACCCAGACACATGTCTGTCCTAGCTCCTGGCCTGCAAACATCCACGCACAACAGGGAGGCCCTGGGAATATGAAGTCCAACCTTTGGGGTTTGAGTCACAACTCTGCCCATGACCCGATTCAGGACACTGGGCAACAGATTCAATCCCTGTGAGTGTTCCTTTTCTCACCTATAAAATGGAGCTAAGAATAGGGCATACCTCTCCTGGCTGCTGTGAGGATTAGCACAGGGCTGGGGATACAGAGTTCAGTAAATACTCGCTATAATTACCATTAATCACGCGGGGTTTAGAAGCCATTACAAGCGCGCTTTATTCAGCCATCCATCCGTCTCCTCACTGCATGCACATTTCTTGAGGACAAGGAACGAGAATCCAGTGTGGCCCAGCTGTGAGTCCTTTGGTGTGACGGGGATGCTGGTGAACTGGGCGGGGTGGCAAGTGCAGCTGCAGAAAGGCTCAGAGGCCAGGCAGGGCGGTGTGGACTCTATCCTAGGGCAATAGGGTCCATGGGAAGTTACTGAGAAGTCAAGGGACAAACACCATGTCTAAGTGTTAGAACAATGCCCTTAGGGGTGGTGGGCAGGGTACTCTCGGGGAGAGAGACCAGATGCCAGGAGAGGGCTGGATGATGAAGGTGGGACCAGGATCATGGCCTGCAAGCCCAGAGGACATGGAGGATTCCATGACCCTTAGCCCACAGTCCCCAGACCTCTAAATTCCAACAGGGTGTACAATCCCAGGTGCCGTCAGCCAAATTGTGTGTTGCCAGGCTAACAGCATGCAGAGCACTACCTGCTCTAATGGTGGTGATGAAGTAGAGTCCAGAGGTGACTCCGAAAAGTGAAAAGGTAACAAGGTGAAAATAATTTTGATAATATGTTTTATTTCACTCAATATAGTGTATTATTGTTATTGGTGTCACTGAATACACTCGATTTTCCTTCACCAGGTAAGTTCTGGTTTACGAAGTCATAGGGAACACTAAATTATTGATACCGAACCATTGTCCTTGGAAGAAATACAGGGTTATGTTTCTGTGAGCCTTTGGTCACAATATTTTCACTAACCGATGAATACAAAACCTCGTTTTAGGAGTGTTTCTGTTTAAAGACACCTTTTTTTGTACTGTTGATTCACTAACACTGGACTCACAACTGGAGGAAGCTTAACTAACACACACACGCTTTTTCCGTGAGGCACCGAACAGCTCTCTTGTGATTGCAACACTCCACATAGCACTTCGGCACTAGGGAACCTTTCAGAACTGCAAAACCACCAACACAAGGCACAACACATGGTGCTGCCTGGACTGCAGAAGGATACTTGCTCATGGGCTGAGAGCTGAAGGTAGGGTGTCACCTTGGTCATCCTCAGCTGGCAACATATGTGTCAGCAACTCAAATTTTCCACTGCTCTTTGCATGTCTGTGAAAAGTGCTGTGATTGCTGATTTGGGGGTTCCCAGTAAGTTTTCATGGGTAGGTGAGTTTGCAAGCACAGAATCCACGACTGTATATCTGAAACATCACCATGTCATCATGTAATTAATATAAGAATCATCAGCAAGATAGTTTACATTCTCTTTTTCGTGCTAAGTTGTTGAAATCCCAGGTCTATTTTATGCTCACATCTCAATTAGGACCAGCCACGTGTCAAGTGCTAGAGAGCCACACCTGGCAAATGGCTTCTGTGTCAGACACTGCACATCTCTAGCTTTCTTCAAATCCTCAAAGGCACCTATGAACTCAAAAAAAAAAAAAAATCGGTGCCAGATATAACTACTTTGGAGAGCTATGGGGCAGCAGCTAAGAAAACCACATTCTCTCTCCAACGCAGGAATTCCAAGTCCAGGCAAAGCCCCAGAGTTAAGTTTGCCATTCAGCAGTCAACACATATAAGACTATTCTTTGCACCTCTGCTTGTAAGAGCATAGTGTGGGGGGAAAAATCAAATGTTCATCATCAGAAGAACAGATCCCTAAAATACAGCACAAACACAGGCTAGAATATTCAACATCTTTGCAAAGGAGAGAACTTGAGCTCCATGGAACAACAGGGAGGAAACTCGCAAACACGGAGTTGAGCTGATGAGGACAAGGCAGAAGGTCACAGACATGATACTATTTATACAACATGTAATAACATGCAAGGAGATACTCTATAGCGGTTGTGGGTTCACACATATGCAGCAAAAGCAGTTTTTTTTTTAAATAACAAAGACCTCGTTAGTGACAGTGGTTACTTCTGGAGGAGAAGGGAGAACATTTGGAGAGGGTTCTAACTATATTTGAAAAGTTCTATTTCTTTAACTGGATGATAGTGGGCATGAGGGAGCTCATTATATTATTCAGAATATTTTTTGGGGGTGTGCGCCTGAAATATTCCATTCACAGGGAACGGTAGCTGCTGTGGTTTGTGCTGCTGTGCAATCTGGCCTGTCTGCCTTAGAAAACAATAGTATCTATATTGCAAATAGATGGTGAGAATTAAATGAGCCTCCTGTGCAGTGTGCATGGCCCATTGTAACCGCCATGGAAATATTTGTTAGCAATAGTAATATCATTAAGCAATCATTCTATTCTAGGTGGTGTGTTTCATGCTTTTATCTGCTTTTTTAAAAAATCATAGTTATTCAATGTATATATGAACCAAGGGGCTCTGCAGTGCAATGGAGAGAAAAGAGAATTACTGTCATGACAAACAGCATTACTAGCACCTGAAAACAGGTGGTGACAGCCTTTACCAGCATGCTCTCAACTGCACCATGATATCTACTAACAACCAAGATTTTGATTTACTAGTTTATAATCTTTATCTTTCCAGACAAAACAAATCAATTTAATGTTACCACTTTTTATTTCTTTTCTTTTGATCTGTTCTTTGGCCCAAGGATGGGGTGGGAGGGCTGGTGGGTTTACGTGGTCAACTGCATGGTCTTAGAAGTATGAGTTAATTTTTTTACATGATCTTTAGTATATATTTTATTCATTAAATTATTTGGAAAAAATATAAATACTATCTAAAAATATACTCCACTATATTTAGTATATATGATAGTATATCATATATAACACATGATATAATTATCTATAAGGTAATGTATATTACATTTATTACTATATTACACATGATATATTGTATACAGGCAGAACCTGGAGATACTGCCGGTTGGGTTCCAGACCACCGCAATAAAGCAAGTAGTAATCTTTTGCTGGTGGAGGGTCTTGCCTTCTATTTGTAAAAAAAAACAACATCCGTGAAACACAATAAAATGAGATGTATAATACATGATAGGTATTAATGCTTTCTTAAGAAGGCTCTGCGATTGCTCCCATTTCGTAAGGAGGAAACTGAGACATGGAAGAGGCAGGACCCTTGAAGAGTGCTCACTTGACCAGGAATGACAGCAGAAGGGGTCCTAGGAGGAGCCCTTGGAGGCTGGTGGGCAGGAGACGCAGGAGGCGGAGGTGGGAGGCACAGGGGCCAGATGCAAGAGGGGTGCATGCACCCTGGGCCCAGGCCTACAGCCTCCCTCGCCCACACCTGCCTCTTTAGGTCACTCCGGGTGACCCCGCAGGGTGGCGTTGCTAAATGGGGAGGTGCAAAGCTCCCAGGATCATCAGTGAGACTCTCAGTGGATGTATGTGGGGTGGGGGTGCTGAGCAGAGCCCAGGACTGCAATGTCCCCTCTCATCCTCCTCCCAGGGGGCACAGGTGGCCAGCTCTGCAGCCTGACCTTTTTAGCCCTGTAGCAGCTGCTCTGCAGCCCCTGCACATGCACACCAGGCCAAGTCCCCAGGGAGGGACTCAGCTCTGCTCCAGGCACCAGCTGGGTCTCACTCCAGCTCCCTGGGCAGGGAGCAGGGGGCAGCCTGGAGTCCCCAGACCCTTCTGGAATCCTGCCTCTGCCTCTCGCTGGCTGCCGGCTAATGCCTCTGCTTCTCCCTGCTTCAGTTTCCCCATCAGTAAATTGGAAACGGTGATTCTACAAGTTTAGGACTTGCAGGCAGTAAGGACCCCACAAGGTCCTGAATGAATTAAAAAGAAAGAGAAAGAAAGAAAGAAAGAAAGAAAGAAAGAAAGAAAGAAAGAAAGAAAGAAAGAGAGAGAGAGAGAGAGAGAGAGAGAGAAGGAGGGAGGGAGGGAGGGAGGGAGGGAGGAAGGAAAGAAGGAAGGAAGGAAGGAAGGAAGGAAGGAAGGAAGGAAGGAAGGAAGGAAGGAAGGAAGGAAGAAAGAAAGAAAAAGTGAGCCAGAGCCTGGCACCTGATTAGCATTTAATAAACAGTCATCATGACATTATTTCATTTCAATTTTAGTTTGGGGATAGGTAACATATGCTGTGGAGGAAATTCAAATAACCCAGAAGGCACAGGGATGAAAAGACCCCCAAAGCCAAGCATGGACAGTGATCAATGGCTCAATTAAGCATCGATAAAGGACTTTTTTGGGGAAATTGGGAGAAATGGATCATGGACTGGGTATTAGCTGATTTTAAGACATTGTCATCAATGCCCGGTGATGTGATTAATAGCATGTAGGTGAGCTGGAAATTGTTTTTACTTTTATGGAGCCGTAAAGTCAAGTGTTGAAGTTTATGGTTCTATAAACACATCATAATGTGTTATGATGTCTGTTGCTTACTTTTATCATTTTAAACTGTCTAATGAGAGAAACATTCCAAGCAGAACCCCCCTTGTTCTCAAGTAGCAACACGAGTGCTGTTTGTCTTACTGTCCCTCCCACCTTCTGTGAGTTTTGGTTTTCTTTGGCGGTAGTATTTTAGAGCAAACATTGGGCAGCATATCATTTCACCCCCAAATTTTCCAATAGGCTGGAATTTACTTTAAAATGTTCCATTCCCACCCCCACCCCCAAAGAAAACAGAGATAAAGCGACGATGACACAAAGCTCTTGTTTATGAAGTCTGGTCAGTGGCTGAGGAGTGTTCATTGTGGCTCTTTGACTTTTCTTTATGTTGGCAGCTTTTCACAATCAAACCCTAAAAAGGTCAAAGGGCATAGGAAGTTCTCCTTCTGCTCACCACCCCCCACTCCACAGGCTCCCCAGGCACAGCATTGAAGCCACTTTCTGGGGATCGTTCCAGAGTGTCGGTGACTGTTGTTGGTGTGACTTTATTAATAGCAGGCTGTAGTAGTAGTGAAAATGGAGCCGGCTATGAGTCACTGGGCCTGGCCCAGGTTTCGCCCACACTGCCTCCCCCTCCCACCTCTGGTAAGGCAATTAGTCTCGGAAACTCAGTTTCTTGCTCTGTAAACTGGGGATAAATCCCCACCTTTACTGGGTTGCTGGCAGGATCCCATGTAAAACCCCCACCCCACAGAGCCATGCTCAGAGCAGGTGCTGAAGACATGGGAGAAGCCACCACCATCTCTCAGCTATGAGCTCCTGGGTCTGAGGGAGGAGGGGCTGGGGGCCTGGACCCCTGGGTCTGAGGGAGGAGGCTGGGGGTCTGGACCCTTGGGTCTGAGGGAAGAGGCTGAGGGTCTGGACTCCTGGGTCTGAGGGAGGAGGCTGGGGGGCTGGACCCCTGGGTCTGAGGGAGGAGGCTGGGGGGCTGGACCCCCAGGTCTGAGGAAGGAGGCAGGGGGCCTAGACTCCCTGGTCTGAGGGGGGAGGTGGGGAGCCTGAACTCTCGGGTCTGAGTGGGGAGGCAGAGGACCTGGATTCATGGGTCTGAGGGGGAAGGCGGAAGGCCTGGACCCCCAGGTCCGAGGGAGGAGGCAGGGGACCTGGACCCCAGAATTAGAGAGTAGGGCTTTGGGAATGGTCTCCTGGCCCATTCCCAGGCCAGCACTCCCAGCCATGGAGGAACCAGAATGCACAGAGCTCTAGATCATGTACCCCCGGTAATGTGTATGAAGGGGCCTTTCTCCTCTTTTCCTGCAGCCCTCAGACCCGGCCTCTGGGGGTTCACAATATGTTTTGTCCCCTCTGTCCCGGGACCAGAGCCCAGACTCCAAGCTGGTCTAAGTTTGGAAGGAGGAGGGAGGGGGACAACAGGTTAGAGGGGGTGAGGGAGGGGTATGGGTGGGGGACGGGATGTCTCTGAGCTGTCATACACACCCCTGTCCTGGGCCCAGTAAAAGGGAGGGACAAAAGGCTCTGAGAGAGTCAGGAACAAAGACAGGAGAGAGAGGAGAGACACTGGGGAGAGCAGGCCAGAGGGGGCGTGGGGGCAAGGGAGGAAAAAGCCGAGGAATTGAGAAGAGGGAGGGGCGAGCAGAGGGAGCATATCCTGAATCACAGATAGTACGACAACAGTGGGAACATTGTGAGGACAAGAGAGAGGGACCCGGGACCAAAGGAGACAGGACAGGGAGACCTACCCCAGGGACAGGAGAGCTGGAACGAGAGCAAGACAGAGACAGGGAGGGTGGTGGGAAGGTTGGGGAGGGGAAGAAGGGGTGAAAGGGAGCAAAATAAATCAATGGGGTAATACAGAGGGGGATCCCCCAGAGGCCTGGAGGGTGAAGGAGAGAGGACAGTAGCCAGATAAAGAAGTCAGAGAAATCTTTCGGCTCAGACAGACTCAGAGGGAGACCAAGGCAGACCCTTGAGACGAGCTTGCAGACCTTGGACGTGTGGGCGCAGTGGGCTCAAGTGGGCTGGTCACCTTTCGGGGAGCCAGACAAGGGGGAGCCCAAGGGCCAGCTGACACCAGAAAACCCTGAGATGGAGCTTGGGGACTCCGAGAACCACGAGGATGGGGACTCAGAGGTGAGAGATGGGATACAGGGAGGAAGAGAGAGAGAAACCGAGAGATAAATGCAGAGAGAAATGGAGTCAGAGATAGAGATGCAGCAGAGTAGGAAGCAGATGCAAGGGGACAGAGAGAAAGTATGAGACGTCAGAGACCCAGAACAATGCAAACCCAAGGACACACAGCAAGAGTGAAGACCCAGAGAAATGGGCTCAGAAACAAGGAACGGGAAACACAGGAGAAAGAAGGGTGGAGAGAGAGACAGGAGTGAGGGGTTGTATGGGCTGGGGGCTTCTGGTGGTTCCCATAGACGGCATTGGGTGGGGGCTCTGAGACAATCACCCCTAACCCTGCCAGGAAACAAAAACAGGTGGCCCGAGGCTGGTTGAGTCATTGTGACTCAGCCTCCTCTCTGGGGACAGTGACCCCATTTCTGACCCCCCCACGTCTGCCCTGGAGTTGATCTCCAATGTCTCCCAATGTTCTCAGTGGGTCCCAGACTTACCACCCTCCCCCCACCTCTGCACCTCTCCTGCAGGAGGACACAGCCACGGTTCTCCAACGGCTGGTGGAGCTGACAGCCACCAAGGTGACATCAGTGAGGAATCTGCGAGTCCAGTATCACCTCATCCGAAAGCTAGGCTCAGGCTCCTACGGCCGAGTGCTTCTCGCCCGGCCTCGCCAAGGGGGTGAGTTCAGCCACTGAAGGGCAGACCCCAGGATTTCCCCATCATGGGTTCTCAAAAGCCATCGAGACAGAGTGCATCCCAGATAGGGACTCTTCCCACTGGGGGCTCTCAGTATGTCTAGAGCTCCATGATCTGAGAAACACAGCCCACCCAGAGAGGGGACGAGACCTGTCTGAGGTCACACGACAAGGCAAGAGCACAGCTTGGATTGGAATCAAGTCACCACACCCCCTACTTTATGCAAGAGGCAACCGAGGCCAGAGAGGGTAAGGCAGTTGTGCAAGGCCACACAGCAGTCTGAGGCAGGGCAGGAAGAGTCCTCTGGGAAGGTCCCCTGCAGCTCCCACTCACAGATGGAGAAATTGGAAGCAGAGAGTTCAGACCCTATGCCTAGCCACTCTGGTTTGACATGAGACAGCTGAAGCTCAGAGAGGTTAAGTGGCTTGCCTGAGGCCCCAAGCAAGATCAGGGTGACCCAAGTTCCCTTCTGCCGTGTTCCGCTGGCAGGTGCAGCCGTAGCTCTGAAGCTGCTACGTCGGGACTTGGTCCTGAGAACCACCTTCCTGAGAGAGTTCTGCGTGGGCCGCTGTGTCTCATCACACCCAGGCCTACTCCAGACCCTGGCAGGACCCCTGCAGACCCCCCGACACTTTGCCTTTGCACAGGAGTATGCTTCCTGTGGGGACCTCAGTGGGATGCTGCAGGAACAGGTGAGGCAGGTGGGGGCAAAGTTTGGGACTACTTACCCCAAGTCCAACCCCATCCCAAACCCCATTCCTGTCTCCAACCCTGACCCCCAAACCAGTGCCTAACAGAGCTCCACCCTGAAGCCCCAAATGGCCTCCTTATTTCTAATTCTACTGTAATTCCATGGCTGACCCTAACACTAACCCATCTAGTCAAACACCAGCTTGGACAGGTAGGGAGTTGGAGTTGGGATTGAGATTGGATTAGGTCTGATGAGGCAGATGGGGATGGAGATAGAGGTGGGACTCTGGTTAGCACTGGGATAGGAGTGCGGGTGTGAGTGCAGTGGGTGGGTTGAGTTTCAAGTTGATTGCAGACTGGCAATGGGGGTGAAGAAGAAGAAGAGGGGAGTATTGCAGAGTGGGGGTTGAGAGTTCATATATAGATTGAGTTGGAGATGAACTGTAATGAGATTTCCTCCAAAAAGGAGACCAGGTCAGACTGAATTCATGAGATGCCAGGGGAACTTGAGTTTCAAGATTAGGGTAGGGCTGTCTTTGGGAATAGGCTTTGGATATGAGATAGTGTTGAGAATAGAAGGAAGGAAGGAAGGAAGGAAGGAAGGAAGGAAGGAAGGAAGGAAGGAAGGAAGGAAGGAAGGAAGGAAGGAAGGAAGGAAGGAAGGAAGGAAGGAAAATGGGTGAATGGGTTGATCTGAATATCAAATGATTGAATAAATTATTGTATTGTTCATTGGCCAGTGAGATGGACGTTGAGTGGAAACACTGTAGAATGTTGGGAAAGATGACTCATTTGGTGGATGTGCTGCTGGCTGGCCACTTGGTGAGCTGGATGGATAGATTTATCAATCAATGAATGAAGCAAAGTGCAGAAGTTTCAAGGTCTGAGATAGAGATGGGGTATAAATTAGTGTGGGACTAAGAACAGGATTAAGTATGGGGTCTGGGTTTGCATGGAGAGGAGTAGTCTGTTCAGAGGAAATAAAGAGGAAAGTTAGGGAGTGGTTTGAGTATTAGGCTTAGGAGAAAGTTTGAGGAAAACTCAAAGAGCTTCTGGTTAGATTTGGGGCTCAGGCGAGGAGAACATCAGGGAGTTGGTGTACTGCAGTACAGACGTGGGTGCATGTTGTGCTTGAGGAAGGAAATAGAGGTGGTGTTGGAGGGAGGTTGCAGGAATGCTGGAGCTGGCCACTGGTCTGGGGTTCTGGACTCTTGAACCTCAAGAAACAAAGTAAAGAAGGAACCAAGGTACCCTTACTAGCACCTTTATGCCTTTACCCCAGGGACTTCCCGAGCTGCTGGTGAAGCGGGTGGTGGCCCAGCTGGCTGGAGCCCTGGACTTCCTCCACAGCCGGGGACTGGTCCACGCTGATGTGAAGCCAGACAATGTGCTGGTCTTTGACCCTGCCTGCAGCCGTGTGGCCCTAGGAGACCTGGGCCTGACCCGGCCCGAGGGCAGTCCAACTCCTGCCCCTCCAGGGCCCCTGCCCTCTGCCCCACCCGAGCTCTGTCTCCTGCTGCCACCTAATACCCTGCCCCTGCGACCGTCCTTGGACTCCTGGGGCCTGGGAGTGCTTCTCTTCTGCACTGCCATGGCCTGCTTCCCCTGGGATGTAGCCCTGGCCCCTGACCCAGAGTTTGAGGCCTTTGCTGGCTGGATGACCACCAGGCCTCAGCCATGTCAACCACCACCCCCTTGGAACCAGTTTGCACCCCCGGCTCTGGCATTGCTCCAGGGGCTTCTGGACCTGGATCCTGAGACGAGGAGCTCCCCACTGGCCGTCCTGAACTTCCTAGGTGATGACTGGGGGTTGGGGGGGAACAGAGGGAGACCTGGGGGCTTAGGGAATATGTCTGGTGAGGATGAGGAGCAGCAGGAAGAGGGGGGATCGAGCCTGGAGGAGTTGACAGAGGAGGAGCAAGAGGATGACAAAGGTGGGGAGAGCATGGGGACAGATGAGGAAACTCCCTGACCAGGTGACTGAGACAGGTGGCCAGAGCCTAAGCCAAAGGCCCCTCCCCCAGCCTCCACAGCCACCTGGATGGAGAGACAGCTGCTCCCAGGAGGACAGAGATGGAACAGATCACATCTCCCTCTACTAAAGACTGGGCTTGGTTGCACAGTTCCCCTCCCAGCTCAGGACCTGAGAAGTCCAGAACCCTGGTTCCCTCCTCCCTCAGACCTGAGAGTCCAGGCCTCCAGCCTCTTCCCTCACACCCAGGTGTCCAGGCCCCCAGCCTTCTCCCTCAAACCCACAGTCCAGGCCCCTAGCCTCCTTCCTCAGACCTGGAGGTTCAGGTCCCCAACCCCTTCTCCCTCAAGGACCCTCCATTTCCTTCTGTCCTGAATGTGTCTGCTTAAGAAAGGCGTTGTTTCCCATGTAGATACGTTTCTGCACTGTGGGGACATGTTGAATATGGGGACATGCAGCTCCGATGAGGTCACTGCTCTCCTCTAAGGCCTTGTATGACTCCTACTGTCCATGGCACCAAACCTGGGCTTTCAGGATCTGACACCATGGCAACCTCGCCTCCCACCTCGCCCACGTCCCTGTGCTCCAGGAGACACTGAGGGAACCAGTCACCCTTTCTAGACCTGAATCTACACTCACACATGTGCACACACACGCAGGTAAATGCACAGATTTTAAAAAGCGGGTTTACAGAGTGGTGTCCTGGGCTGAACCCTGAGACACAAGAAGGTCGTTGGCAGAAGCACTGGTTAAAGAGGGAGAATCCAGTATTTGACAGTGAATTTCTGAGCGTGGACAAATGCGTGGTTGGCAATGTTACTCATGGGGTGGGGAGCTGGGCAAGGGGACACGGCAGCTCTCAGCATGCCATCTTTTCAACTGTTCTATAAATCTAAAATTTTTCCAAAATAAAAGATTATTTTACAAGAATTAAATGAGTTTGTATCTCTCACCTCCGCTATAAACCTGTGGGGTGGGTATGGCTTCCAGGTGCCCAGCCTCCTCTCTCAGACCTGGGGTCCCTGTCTAGCTTCCCGCTGCCCCCAACTTCAAAGTCTGCAAACTCAGCATACAGAACCCCCTCCCTTCTCCCTCTCCCCACAGGCCCCTCTCTTCCCAGTTGCTCTGCCACCTGCTTCCCCTTGGCCCCAAGTCTGAGATCATCTCTCACTCCATCATTCTGGAATCTTGTTGTCTCATCTTTTCCCCAACAGGACCCCAGTGTCTTGCTCCCCAACATTCCTCACCAAACACTTGTGTCTGACCTGTCAGTGGGGCATGGATGGGGCAGCTGGGTGGGGGCCAAGGGAGGGGCGTGACAGAGAAATTATTTCATCCTTAGGGGCTGGATGCCCTGGTCTGAGGGAGGAGGGCCTGGACTCCTGGATCTGAGGGAGGAGGCACTGACCTCAAGAGTCTGGGACATTTGTCCAGCCACAGCCAGTTCCGGGAGTCAACACACGATGTCGCTCTGTCCCCAGTGGGGCACCGGGGGCGGGGCCATGGGTGGGGCTTACGACCCCCTAGGTGGGGGCGGGGTCTTGCTCCTGGGCAGGACTCGCTGGCATGGGCTCTAAGTGCTGGGCACCAACCACAGCGGGCAGCGGAAGGGTCAGGCAAGCCTTGGAGAAGGTGAGGTCTGGAGGCCGGAGCCCAGGTCAGGAGGAGACAAGAGTTACAGGGCCTGAGGTGGGCAACACCTGAGAGTGAAGCCCAGCGAGTAGCCAGAGTCCTGGGTCCCTCAGGGGAGCGGATGCTGGACTTCAAGGCTGTAGAATGGTTAAGTATTAGGGGCACAGGGTCTGGGGATCCCAAGAAGTGTGAGTTGTATAGGTGCCAGGAGAGGAGGGGCTGGGGGCCTGGACTCCTGGGTCTGAGGGAAGAGGCTGGGGGCCTGGACTCCCGGCCAGGTCTAAGGGAAGAGGCTGGTGGTCTGGACTCCTGGGTCTGAGGCAAGAGGGGCTGAGGCTGTAAGAGCTGGACCCCAGGCCTCTCATGGGCTTGGATACTGCTCCCAAATGCTCACTCCCATGAGGAACCCAGGCGTCCCCAGAACCTCGTGTATGCAGCCTGCCCTCCCTGGCCCCTGGGGGCAGAGAGCACCTGTTTGCGCTTAGGAGACAGAGGCTGCTCATCCACCCCCAGGGCCCAAGTCTGTTTGCTTTGGAAACAAGGTGGGGGTGTCTCGAGTTATCTGGTTCATCTTTCACCCTTGGGCCATGAGCTGGCACAGGGATGTGGGAGTGGGGGTGAGGGACATCTGTGACCTCAGGCTTGACCTCACCCCAAACCACAACTGGTTTCCCGGTCCTTAGATGCCTCTAATGAAGAGGTAGACTAAGTCACAGTATGATGTGCCAATGAGCACCCAGCCTCCTCCCTCAGACCCAGGGGTCCAGGCCCCCAGCCCCTCCCTGGGGCTCCAGGTCTGGCAGGCCCAGGCCCTCAGTCACCCTCTGTCCTCTGCCCTGCAGATATGCCCGGCAAACAGTCAGATGAGGAACAAGTGGAGGTGGGGGCTGCTGAGAACAGAGCTGACGAGGACCTGGGGGGCCTCACAGCAGAGGAGCTGCAGCAGGGCCAGGAGGCTGCCCTGGCACTGGAGGACATGATGGCACTGAGTGCCCAGACCCTGGTCCGAGCTGAGGTAGACGAGCTCTATCAGCAAGTACGTTCCCTGGGCCAGGGCCGTTTCGGTCATGTCCTGCTGGTCACCCACCGTCAGAAAGGTACTGGACCTGGGGACATGGGTGGAGTGTGGGGGCAGCGGCATGGTTGGTGGAGGCCAGCCAAAGCTGGGAGCTTGCAGTCCTGAGTCTCGGCTTGCCTCTGCCACCCAGGCGAGTGTTCTTGGGAGCCCCCTCCCCTCTATGAGCCTCAGTCTCCTCCTTTGAAAACATGGTGATGATTCCTTCTCTGAGGTTCTCTGAGCACATGTCCATGGCTGTAGTTTCTGGGGACAATGTGGAGCAGAGAGGTCCCCCCTCGAGGCCCTCACATATGGCCAGATTATAGGTCGCTGTGGGGATGGTTTGGAGACAGGGCGTCTGCAAGGCACGTAGCAAGGCCGGTGCACAGTGGGTGTGCAGGACACCCTCCCTCAGCCCCAACCTGGTGCCTTTCTGCCAAGTGCTCACACATCCTCTGTCCTTCCCATGAAACGGACACTGGACAGAACTCCGAGTTGGTATCAGTCAAGACTCACCCTTGAGTTCCCCTGTGGGCTTAGCCCATCCTGGTGGTGCTGGGGACTGGTGCTTCATTTGACATACTTCTTGAGGCCCCTGGATGCCACTCCTGGTCTGGGTGGTGCTGGGGACATGAAGTTGTCACTATTCTGGGGACGTTCAGGGGACAGTGGGCAACAGAGATGGACAGAGGTTACCAGAACAGAAGGTACCATGTGCCATGACGGGCACTGTAGGCACTGTCCAGCTGCTGCATCCAGCTGGGGAGTGAGTAGGAGGAGGGTGGTTAGTGCTTTAGGTGAGGAGGTGGCCTTGCTTCCTCACACACAGCCCCCTGATGCATGAGCTTGGGCCCTGGCAGGTGGTGCCTATAAAGCTGAAGAGGCTGGTGCTCCTGCCATCGGGAGCTTTCGCTCCAGAGGGTCATTCCTTACAACTCTTCATCGCACCTAATACCCACATAGGGCATCTTTTCCCCAGGTGCCTGGAGCACAGCTTTCTAGCACTGGTTTGCTGGAACTAGGGGCCACATGAGCCACAGGAAGCACAGGAAGTTCCAAGTTCAGTTTCATAGTACCCCTCATCTGCTTCAAGGCAACAAACGTGGAGAGAGCAGAGCAGAGCTCACTAAATGCCGTCATTATCACTGCTGGTACTATTGCCACCAGCGGTGTATTTTATGGCCATGCTGTGTTTGGGCAGGCTTGGCAGGCAGGTGGGAACTGGAGTGGGCCGAGGTAGCATAGGGAAGAGTGTGCAGGCTGGCAGGCAGCAAGGGTGACTCGGACTCCGGTTGCCCCCAGGCACACCCCTGGCACTGAAGCAGCTCCCGAAGCTGTCAACTTCCCTCCGTGGCTTCCTGTACGAGTTCTGTGTGGGCCTCACGCTGGGCCCGCACCCTGCTATTGTGAAGACATATGGCATTGGCATCGAGTCCACCGACTCCTACAGCTTCCTGACGGAGCCCGTCCTACACGGGGACCTCATCTCCCTCATCCAGCCCAAGGTGGGTACACAGATGCCCAGTGGGCCCTGAGCACCTCACTGGGTCTCACAGAAACCACCCCCCACCCAACGACCTGGGCCTCAGGACTCACTCTCACTGCGTCAGGGCTTGCCAGGCCTCACGTAGCTCCCAAGGCCCCCACTGGGCCCATGGGTCATGGGATTGCCAGTCCTTTCTAGAGTTCACTGACATCACAGAGCCAACGCTGCACCCCTCTGAAACTCACGGCTTTCTCAGGGTCACATTGGGTCACACTGCTCTCCCAGGGTCTCACTTGGCCTCACTGGCCTCCTGGGCTAACTTACTTGAAGCTTTCCCCGTATTCTCCTGGGTCTTCCCCCCGGAGCTGAGGAGAAGCAGTGTGGCCTGAGTCCCCTTCCGGTAGCTAGGGACGGACAGCGGGCCCTGACACACCCCCCCGCAGGTGGGCCTCCCGCAGCCAGCAGCCCAGCGCTGTGCAGCCCAGCTGGCCTCAGCCCTGGAGCACATTCACTCACACGGCCTGGTGTACCGGGACCTCAAGCCTGAGAACGTGCTGGTGTGCGACCCGGCCTGCTGGCGGGTCAAGCTGACCGACTTTGGCCACACGCGGCCCCGTGGGACCCTGCTCCGCCTGACTGGACCGCCCATCCCCTACACAGCCCCCGAGCTCTGTATCCCTCCTCCCCTCCCTGAGGGCCTGCCCATCCAGCCTTCTCTGGATGCGTGGGCACTGGGGGTCCTGCTGTTCTGCCTTCTCACGGGCTATTTCCCCTGGGACCAGCCCGTGGCAGAGACTGACCCTTTCTATGAGGACTTCCTCCTCTGGCAGGCCTCGGGCCAGCCCCAGGACCGGCCTCAGCCTTGGTTTGGCCTGACACCAGTGGCAGACACCCTTCTGTGGGGGCTGCTGGACCCCCGACCCCGGGAAAGAAGCCCTGTGAGCTCCATCCAGAGCTACCTGGGGCGACCCTGGAGGCAGCGGGAGGGGGAGACTGAAGAGGTGGACAAAGGTGATGGGGAGGCCGAAGAGTGAGAAGGCCAGGCAGCCTGTACCCACCCTTGTGCAGGGACATTTAAAAAGGAAAAGGGGTCCCACATCTAGAGATCTGGGCATTCATGTGGCTTTTGGCTTCTCTCTGCCTGTTTTAGTCTGTTTCACTATCCTTCCCTTTCCATACACTTCATCTCCCTCCCTTGGCCTTGGGGTCTCTGGGGCCACTGTGTATCCATCCGCACCTGTCCCCGTATCTCCAGGGCATTTGTACTTGCTGTATTCTTTACCTGCAGTACTCCAGGCTTATGCCCTCACCTCTTGTGAACCTGCCATGTTTAGGGCTCCCTCCCTAGAAGGCCGCCTCTCCCACCCCACACAGCACTGCAGCACCTGGCCCGGCATCCCCACCCTGACTCTCCTCTGTGATCTTATTACCTCCAGGCTTCATGACATTCTTGCTGTGCTTATTCTGAGAGCTCCTGGATTGTAGGGGTCGGGCCTGTCCTGCTCTCTGATGTGTCCCATGCAGCTGGGGCGATCCCAGCCATAGCAGGGGGGTAGTAAAGGCTTGTCCCATAATGAACCCCTCTGGCTGTGCATGCTGCCCTGTCTTCCTGCCCTGTCTCTCCTCCTCCCTGGGTTTTACTCATTCCTGAGGCCCTTGAAGAGCACTCTCTCCTCTCACCTCAACTGCTCTCTGCAAATAAAGTCCCTCTGGCACTGAGGTCCCTGTCATGTTGTTGGTCTGTGAGCTTGGGAAAGGGTAGGACGGTGTGTGCACATGTGTCCTGGCTGAGCACTGTGCAGGAGGGAGAGAGAGAGGGAGAGAAAGACAGAGGGAGGATGAGACAGACAGACAGATGGAGACAGAGAAAGGGAGAGACAGAGAGGGAGGGAGACAGAGACAGAGATACAGAACAGCAGAGAACTGTCCCATAGTGACTGTGCAAGAGGCTGGCTCTGGGTGTGCATCTGTGGGTGTGCCTGGCAGTAAGCGTAGCTGCTTGTGTTGGGGCTCTCTGGGCCTATTTCTGCATGTCCATGTGTGTGAGGGGAGGGATTAATGGGAGCTTGAAAGTGTCCAGCTGTTTGTGGACAGGGGTTTGGACTGGAATGTGTATTTCTGTATATCTGCGTGCCCTTGAGCCTCTGAGCTTGTACATATGCACAGTTATTACATGAATGTGTGAGGGGATGGAATGGAAGCTTGAGTGCATCTCATTTTGTGTGGCTATCAGATCCATGTCTGTGCGTCCACGAGGAATTGGGTGCGTGCGTGCGTGCATGCGTGTGTGTGTGTGTGTGTGTGTGTGTGTAGCAGGGGCAGAAGAGTCACACAGGCACTGCCCACTGCTGCCATTCACTAGCCGGGCCCCTGCCCCTTCACACCTTCCCCCTCTCAGCCTGGCCTCATCTTGGCAGCTGCTCTGTTTGCAAACACTCTGTCTTCCTCTCCGTGCCCTCCTTGGCCACAGGCCCAGCACAAGGCTACAACTAAAGCTGGATCATGTGTCACTTTGTCCCTGGCCCTGTATATCCCACCTCCCCCAGTGCCCCTGCTGTGGCTGCCTAGGCATTGCCTAGTGGTGGTGGTGGTGTGTGACAGTGTTTGTGAAATGGCCCCAAGGGCCCTTTGAATCTGAGTTCAATCCAGGGAGCTGGGGACACAGGCTCCTTGTCCTGGGCAATCTAGGTGAACTTCCTGGAGTAGGAGGTCATTGTGTGTACATTGTGGGGGAGCATGATCAGGACCTCCTACCACCTTATCCATGAATCTGAAATAGCCCGAGCAATTAGGTCAAGAATGTGTTCCAAAAAATCTGTAGGCACTGGGGAAGGGTAGAGCTGTGAGATGGGAGTGGAGATAAGCAGGGGTGGTGGTAGCTGCAGACAGTGTTAATTGTAGGTAGCAGCTGGGGATTAACTGGGAGGTGATAATGACCCAGCATGGGCCCCAGGGGCAGGGGGAGAAGGGCCTGAAGGGCGCGGGGCAATGCTAACTGAATATTAGTTACTCAGTTAAGTGATATGTAACACTAAGTGGCTCTGCTTGGTCCCTCATTGCTGCCCTGAGTCACAGATGAGCAGAGACGGGCCCAGAGCAGCCAAGGTGCTAGCCTATACTCAGACAGGTCAGGGCAGAAGCAGCACTCAAACCCAGGCAGATCCTGTCCAGGGCCTGTGCTCTTAAACCGCAGGGTGTCCTGTTGTCATCAGCAAGTGAAGGGGCCCTGTGCAGAAAACTGGGGGTGTGAGTTTGGAGAGTAAAGGTGAATGTGTTTTAAGGTGCATTTCATGAGTGTGACTGTGTGTCAGTGCGTGCGACAGTGTGTCTGGTATAACAGTATGAAAGCAAGTGTGTGAGCATGAGTGTGTGTGAGAATATGAGTATATGTGAGCATATATGTGCATATGAGAATGACCATGCATGTGAGAGTGTCAGCATGACAGTGTGAATGTGAATGAGTGTGAGTTTGCACTGTGTGAAAATGTGTATGTGTGAGTACATGTGAGTGTGAATGTGGGGATGGATGGGAGTGTGAATGTAAGTTTGAGGAAGTGTGTGTGGATATACATGTGGGAGACTGAGTGCAGGTGAGCGAGTCACGTGAGCGTGTGTTTGTGTGCTGGTGAGGTGATCATATCTGCTTTAGAGCATACTGGAGTTGGGGCACCTAAATGAAGACAGGAAAGGGGGCTGAAAAAGCCTTCAGACCTGCTGAACGGCCATGACCAAAAGACAGACCATGATGAGTGGTGGTGAGGACGTGGACAAGTTCCAACCCTGTTGCATTTGCTGGCAGAATGGAGAAAATGGGGCAGTGGGAGAGACAGTCTGCAGATCCTCTACATGTTAAACAGAATTCCCATGTGTGAGAATATGAGTGTATGTGAGCATATATGTGCATGTGCACCCAGCAATTCCGCTCCTGGGTGTCGACCCAAGAGAACTGAAAAGATACATCCACACATGTATTTGTAACAATGTTATTCACAATAGCTAAAAAGTGGAAACAACCCAAATGGCCATCAACAAATGAATGGATAAACAAAACGTGGTCCATCCATCCAATGGAGTATTATGCATAAAAAGGAGGAAGCGCTGGATGAATTTCAAAAACATCTCTGGAAAGAAGCCAGCTCCAGAAGTCTCTCTGTTGCAGGATTCCATTGACTGAAAATGTCCAGAATAGGCAAATCCATACAGAAAGACTAATGATCGTGAGCAGTGGGGCCGTGGGGGTGACTGCTAGTGAATATGGGTTTTCATTGGGGGGGATGGTGATGGTGGTGGAAAAGTTCTATAATTAGATTGTGGTGAGTGTTGTACAATTCTTTGAGTATATTAAGAACCATTGAACTGTACATGTAAAAAGGATGAATTTTATGGCATGTAAATTTCATCTCAATGAAGCTGCTTAAAAAACAACAAACAAATAAACAAAGGCCTCCAGTGCTGCTACCTTGATCAGGTTTCTTCCCTCATGGAGCCTTTGAATCGCCATTCAAAAGGAACAGGCAACCTTCCCTCTTCTGATGGTTCTGAACGCAAGGTCCACTCACCATGAACTAAGCTCCACCAGGCCCACTCACCATAGACTAAGCCCCCCTCAGGCCCACTCGCCATGGACTAAGCTACCTCACAGGACCACTTACCACTTTGCTGCCCATCACCAAAGAGATGACAGGGGCCCCTGTGGTGGCCCAATAGGGAGCCTGCTCGCCATAGACCCTAGAGCCAAAACAAGGTGGCAGCCTGGATCCAAACCCAGCTCTGGCCTGCTCCCAGTGTGTGTTCTGAACCACTCCCCCACAGCATCCTGAAAACCTGCCTGGGCTGGTGATCACCGAGGGAGTTCTGGGAAACCCTATCCTGTGGGCAGGACCAGTTACAAAATTCATGGGTGTCCAGTGCAAAATGAAAATTCAGGGTTTTTAGTTAAAAAATAAAACAGGAAAATATCTCCTTCTTGCTCGATCTCTGTATCTCTTTCTCTCTCTCTCTCTGTCTCTCCCTATCTCTCTTTTCCTCTATTTGCTACTGAATGCAGCTCTCCCTGGTGTCATAGCACCTACCTGAAGGAAGAAGGCCAGGAATCCAGCCACTACAACTCCGGACTTTGATTGAGCCCAGGCTTGGAGCATGGAGAATGCTTCATTGTTTTGATGTCTTCACTTACAAAAAAAAAAAAGAAAAAGAAAAATCCCGAAGAAGAACATCAGGACAGCTACTACAGAGTGTTAAACAGTCAACAGCGCCCAGCCCACAGCCTGCTTGTAGGAGAGCATTTCCCCAGGACCCAGAAGGGCAGCTGGCCTCCCGAGGCCTCCGTAAATACCATCTTTTTGGTTGTTCAATTTTAGGTCAGTGCTCATACAGACATGAGAGGGATGTGAGCGGCACTCCTTACTTGGACAGCAGCCCACAAATCACCCACCCTTCTTGTGCAAATGTAGAACCTAATCCAGTAGGGCTGGGGTGGTGCCAGAAATTCTGCTTTTTGAACCAGCTTTGGGTGAGGTCCATGCTTCTCTAGTCCCTGGGTCACACTCCAAGAGTAAGGAACTGTGAGGACATGGTTTCTGAAACTGATCCCACATCGCAGCTAAACTCTCAGTGACACAAGCCATTGGTCTGCTAGATTCTTCAGGGTTTTCCATAGGGACAGTCATATAACCTGTGGGAAATGACAGGTCTACATCTTCCTTTCCACCTGTCACCCGCTTAAGGAAGTCCTCTCTGCTCCTGCTGTGTGTGTGTGTGTGTGTGTGTGTGTGTGTGTAAACTGTGAATTTTCTCTGCATCAGTTGAGCTTGCTAGGCCTCTGCAGCACCCATTCTCAGCTTGTTGCAAGCTGATGGGCACTGGATCGAGCTCAGCTGTCCTGTGGGAGGTGTACAGGGTCAGGGCCGGCAGTAGGTGGTGGCTGGCCACCCATCCTGGCTCTGGGCCCTGGAGCCAGATGTTTGGGCTTAGCTGCCTGGCCAAACAGGGATAGAGTGACCAGATAATTAACTACTCACTTCTCCAGGGCTGGCAGAAGGTGACAGGGGGTGGATGGACCTTGGGCCAGAGTGCCTGACAGCCCCCCCCCCACAACCTTGGCTTGCAGAGAAGGGCAAGGAGCCTGAATTCCCAGCTGGGCCCTCTGGGGTGACCCAAAGCTAGGGTTCATCTGCTCCCCTCTAAACGAGAAAGGAGACCTTTGCTTCCAAGTTGGGGTGCCACCTTCCCAGCCCCCGACTACTCAGGATGGCAAGGGGAAAGCAGGCAGAAGCCATCCCCTTAGTACCCCCCTCCCAGGTCACCTGTCAGCAGTTATTTGTGTCTTAGGGCTTAATGAGGTCGGAGGAACAGGGATTCTCTGCATGTGCTCCTTGGCCTGTTGGCAGGGGAAGATGGTCCATCTATCAGGACCCCCAGACATTGCCCCCCCAGCAAGTAACTGGAGCCTGCTGGCTTTTGCAGGACTGTGGGGCGCCAGCTCCCTGAACTCCAGAACCTGTGAGCCAGGCTGACCAGAGAGAGAAGGAAGGGTTTCCTGCCTGAGGCTCTGCAAGCCAGGATCAGAGTTGGGGGGCTTCCAAGCCAGCCCCCAGTTTACATGCTGAAGCCCAGATTGGGGAAGAGGCTCACCCAGAGAGGAGTTATCACGGAAATCCTAACCTGGAACCCCAGGCCAAAATCAAAACAGGGAATCAGCATCATGTTATTCTGGGGTTGAGTTCTCACTCTGCTATGTAGCCCAAGGCAAGGAGCTCACCCTCTCTGAGCCTCCATGTCCTAAGATGGGCATCAAGTCCCTCTGTCTAAGGGCTATGGTGAGGACAGGGGGCAGGGTGGCATCAGGCAGAGAGAAACACAGCCAGGAGTGGTCACAATCACACTGGTTAACTGAGCATACACTGCATGAATCCCTCCTCACATTGATTCATCCAGTCTGCACAGCTGCCCAGGAGGCCAGGACTGGTACTAGCTCTGCTGTAAAGGGGAAACTGAGGCTCAGAGAAAGGAAGGGAACTGCCAGTGCCCCACAGCCAGGACATGGCCTTGAACCCAGGGTAGTTGGACTTAGGCACTGACCCTGGGTCAGACCCACTTGGGTACCAATGTTCCCTAAATGACCTCGGGCACCTGCCCTGGCTGTGAAATGGGGATAAATACAATAATATTATCACATAATGAGCACTTACCGAGAGCCAGCCCTGGGCCAAGTGCTCTCACTCCTATTAACTTATTAGTTTATCATCACAGCAAACTCATGAACACCCCCTTTTAAAATTGGGAAACACAAAGAAGTTAAGTAACTGGCTCAGATTCACACCCACAAGGGCTGAAATTCAGGCATTCAGGCTCCTAAGCTCATCCCTCTCTGCTAAGTTGTGGCAGTACCTCCTCAACTAGTGTTCACTAAGATAAAATAACATTACACATGCAAAGCTATGAAAAGAGAATCTGGCCCACAGAAAGTGCCAAACAAATATTAATCACTGCTGCTATTATGCACTCATGCATTCAACACGTTTATGGGGTGTATACTCTGTGTCAGGCTGTGTTCTAAAGCTAGGCAAATATCTGTGATCAAGACAGAAATTCTGTACTCATGGGGCTTCATCATTGCCATCATCATGGTCATCGCCACCATGATCATCTCCATCAATATCATCATCACCATCATGGCCATCACCACCCTGATCATCCTCATGACCATCATTTCCATAATCACCACCATCACCACCACCATGATCATCTTTACCACCACCATCATTACCATGACTGTCAACACTGTAATCATTTTTATCATCACCTTTATCACCACCATCATCATCACTATCATCATCATACTTATCATACTCATCACCATCATTCTCACCACCTTGCCTGGTACCTGTGGTATTCACAGACAGATCAATCTTGTGATTCCATCTCTCCAGGATTCCTCTAGTCCCCCAGAAATGTCATCCACATCTTGTTTTTAATTCAATACTTTGGTTTTCCTTTTTTGGTCAAGAGTGTTTTAAGACCCTCAAGTCCCAGATGGGGGTCACACATCTCCCCTCAGAGGCTTCTCTTCCTCCTCTGGGGTGGTGGTGGTTGGTGCAGTTGTGCTGGGGGGCCAGGCCACCTCTGCCAGTCTCTTCACAACTTCACCCAGATGCCCCAGACCCTGGGCAGCCTCTACCAGCCGGGTCAGCCCCAGTCTTAGGGCCTGGTGCTCTTGTTGGTCCCGCTCCAGGGTCTGCGTCAGCCTCTGCAACTGGTCACCCACATCCCTCACAGCTGCTACAAGCTCTACCAGGGCAGGCGGCTCACAAGCCATGACCCTTACAGGTGGCACTGGGGCTACACATGGGCCAAGGGGGCCTGGTCTCTCACCAGGGGTTGGCCCTAGGGTGAGGTGATCAGGAGGAGGTTGATCCAAGGGATGGGCTATGGAGGACAGGTGGAGATCAGGAGTCAAAGTAGGGTCAGAAGCTGAGTGTGGGGCCTGGGTAGGTGGAGAGGTTAGTTTGGGGCTCTGGCTTCTGGGTGGCTTGATGTTCTCAGTGGATGGTGTATCCATGCTTGGGACTGGAGAGGGCCTGGAGGGGCTGGACTCTGAGGCTTGAGGGGACTCTAGGTTCAATGTCATCGATGTGGAGGAGTGAGGGAGCCCCATCGAGGTCAACTGCGGGTGTTGGCTGGGCTTGATTCTTGGTGCTGAAGTGGGAAAGGGAAGTTCTGTTCCCAAGGAAGTTAGAAGGGACTTGGTAGTACCCATAGGGGTTGAGTTGGAGTCATGAGTCATGGTGGGGTAGGTAGTAGTGGTGGGGCGAGGGGTCATGGTAGGATGAGGGGTGGTGACAGCATAAGGGGTTGCAACGAAATGAGGGACTGTGGTAGGTTGAGCAGTGGTGAGATGAGGGGTCTTGGTGGGGTGATGGGTCATGGATAGGTGAGGAGTTGTGGCTGGGTAAGGGATTGTGGTGGAGTGAGTTGTGATGGGGTGAGCAGTAGTGGTGGGCTGAGAAGTCGTCGTGGAGGGAGGAGTCATTGTGGAGAGAAGGGTCATGGTGAAGGGAGGGGTGGTGGTGGAGAGCAGGGTGGTAGTGGGATGAGGGCTTGTGGAGGAATCTGGGAATCTGGAAGGTTTTGGGACTGTGTTGGGGTATGGAGCTGTGTCCCAGCCTGGAGCTGTGTCAGATTCTGGGGTCAGCTCTGAGGTAGGGGAAAGGCGGGTCAGAGGTGCAGAGGAGTCTGAGGTCAGTTCTTTGGGCAAGGTAGTTGGTGGAGTGGGTGAAAGCTCAGAAGTCACTGCTGGAGCCACGGTGGTGTCAGGTGTGGACAAAGTAAGGCCAGGGGTTGTCAAGGTTTGGTCGGAAGTCTTCCAGGAGGCCATATCTGGTCTGGGTGGCAAGGTGTCAGGAGGGTGAGAGGTCACCTCCGTTGAAGCTGCCTTGATGAGCTCTGGCGCCGAGTCGGAGGTCAGCGGCGGACCCGGGGAAGGGGTGGGGGACGCCGTCCTGGCTGCTGTGGGCCGCAGCAAACGGCGCTCCTCGGGCAATGATTTCCTCCCAGAACCTACAAAAGGAAAGATGGACGACGGAGGTCAGCCTGCCCCGCCCACCCCACGGGCCGCCCTGCCCCAAGGCTGGGCTGACCAATGGAAAGGCGCCGAGTCTCATGACATCAAGAGTCACCAACAGACTTCGTCCCGCCCTCGTGCACCACCTCCTGCTCCTCCGATGTCTCCAGGCTCCTCCGATGTCTCCAGGCGCCACCTGGCGGCCTCCTCTGCGTGAGGATGTGGGGGATGCGTGGGCTAGGATTGGTGGGAAATGTGGAAGGGTATGGAACAGGGGAGGGGAATGCAGGATGGTGGGGGGCATGTAGTGGGTGTGAAAGCGTGCAGGAGGATGTGGGGAGCAGGCAGGGGAGAGGGGGAATAAAGAGGGACAAAGGGGAGGGGTGTGGGAGAAGCTGGAGATGCTAGATGTGCACAGGCGGAGGGAGGGGTACAGGAGAGTTCCGAAGGGTAATCTCAGTAATCAAGATAAATATTCTTATGCCATATTTTTAAACAATCAAAATAAATGCAAAAGATCCAAGATGAACAAAAAGTCAAAATTTCAACCGGACAGGACCAGATAAAGCCAAGATTAGAGGGAGTCTGGTGAGGTAGGTCGGACCCTGTCTTTAGTTGATATTTGGTTCACCGTGGATTATTTTTGCACTTATTTTGATTCTTAAAACAATTGTATTAAGATTTTATTTATCTTGTTTTAGACACTCCCTGCAGTTTGGGGCCTGGGTACAATGTGAAACTTCAGCTGCTTCCTCACCCTCCTTCCAGGTCAGAGTGAATTTTAACTTTTTATTACAGATGAGGGAAATTAGGCCAAGAGGATAAGTAACTTGCCTAAGGTTGCACATGCGCGCGCACCACACACACACACACACACACACACACACACACACACACACACACAGGCAAGCTGCGGGAGCAAGATCTGACCCCAGGTCCTTTGCACCTAGAGTTGCAGTTTCTCCGTGATGAGAATGATGTGTGCTGTTCCAGATGGCAGCCACTGGTCACATGTGGAACTCAGTACTTGAAATGTGGTTAGTTCCACTAAGGAAGTGAATGTTTTCTTTTTCACATTTTTGATTCATTTAAATTTAAATCAACACTTGTGTTGGTAGCTCTAGAGAATTCCACTTGTTCCTGTAGGGTCTTTGAGGCACATCCTGTCCCACCACCATCTGTATGCAGGGTTGGAGAAACCCTTGAGTAAGCGGTTTGGCCTCCAGCCAAGCTTCCTGGGTTTAAACTCCAGTTCCTCACTCCCTAGCTAGGTGACCATGGGCAAGTCACTTAACTGCCTTGAATCTCAGTTTCTTCCCCATCTATGAACCATAGAGGATCCACAAACCTTCCTTGTAGAATTATTATGAGGGTTCAAGGAGACCGTGTGTGTGCAAAGCACTTAGCACAATGCCTATCACGTAATAAGCAATCTCATGATTATTAATATTGTCATAGTCATTTTCTGTGCCTCAATTTCTCTCATCTATGAAATGGGCATAATTACAGCACCCACATCACAGAGCTCACATGGATGTTACGAGGATTAAAGGAGTAATAAAGTACTTAGAACAGTGCCTGACACGTGGCATATGTTCAATAAATATTAACTGTTTTTAGTTATTTCAAGAATGTTGGCTTACTTTGATATTGTTGGGGCTCAATACTGAGATACATACCTAGAGTAATGATTTTTAATTTTTCAGACCAAGGTGCAGAGAGCTTAGCTAATCACACTCCTCTGTACGTTGTCACCAATAATCTCCTCTTGTTTCTCCTTTTGCTTTTAATTTTTCTCCTCTTTATTGTCAATCTCCATCCCCCTCACCTTCTCCCATAGGTACCTCCATGAATGTACTTGACATGTCCTTAAACATATGCATCCTTATACAATATGGAACGCACATATGTAGCTATGTTCATCCATAAGCATGTGTATTTTTGTTTGTCCTTTTAATTTTTGCAAATAACATTCTGCAGGAAACCTCATTCTGTTTCTTTTTCCCTCAATATTTTGTTAATACCTATCCATGCTGCTGCGTATACAGCTAGTCATTGCTTTAGCTGTTGCATAGAATTGTATCACATGCACTCATCACATTTCTCTTATCCCTTCCCCTACTGCTAGACACTTAGCTTGCTTCCAACTCCCTGATATCACAATATTCCAAACAACATGCTCACATATGTCCCTTTATAAGCCTGTGCAAGGATTTCTCTGGAATAGCAAGATTGTTGGGTCACAATTTATAATTAAATTTATTTCACTAAATACTACTAGGTTGTTTTTTACTGAATAGCTATATCTTGTGGGGACACCTGTTTCTCCACAACCTCACTCACACTCGGTTTATCTACCTTTCAAATGGTTTTCCATGCTTGTCACTGTTTTAATTTGAATTTTCTGGTTCCTCATGCATGTGAGCATTTCTACATATACTCATTGGCTATTTGGGCTTCCGCTTCTGTGAATAACCTGTTTGTTGCTTTTGCCCATTTTCTTACAGGGTCTCCTACTATTTTGTTAATGATTTGTCAGACTGAGCTACATAGTATAGGCTAGGGTTTCTTAACCTCAGCACTGCTAACATTTGGGGTTGGATGATTTGTCGTAGGGGCTGTCCTGTGCACTGGAAGTTGTGTAACAACATCTCTGGCCTCTACTCATGAGGTGCCAGCAGACTCCCTGCTCCCAGTCATGACAATCCAAACCACCTTCAGAGATTTCCCATTGCCCCTAGTTGAGGATCACTGGTGTAGATAACAACCCCTTATTTTAGAGTATATTTCTCTTAGATCTTCCTGGGGGTAAGAGTTGGGTCACCATTAGGGAATTTGGAGTCCATCTCTCTACCCCACCACATAAACATCTTAGTCCCCTTGCCTCAGCTGCATGCCTCACCTGTGTCTCCACGGACCCCTGGAGCTGGAGAGGGATGGCCTGGGCTCCTGGTGGTGCTTGCGGTAAGAGTGGATCCAGGTATGCCCGCAGAAGGGGTTCCCTTTGCTGGGGCCCCTCCTGAAGGCGTGTCCCATGTCCGCAAAGGCTCATAACCATCATCACCTTAAGCAATATGGAGAGAACTGAGTGTCACTTCCCTTCATTTTGACCCTCTGCTCCTCTGGGCCTTATCTCAGGCCTCATCCTGTCCAAATGGTCCATGACCCCACTCTCCTTCTTGACCTTGCAGCCACCTTGGCAATTCAGTTGGAATGTTCTTGGCTACCAATGAAAGAAACTGGGACTAAACTAGTTTATAAATAAGGACATTTATTATTTCAATTTCCTGAGGTCCCTGATCCTGCTCAGTCTTTGTTGTTGTTGTTTTTTTCCCCCCAGGGGAGGAAAAATACCTGTAATATCTTTATTACTGAACTACCTGGAACACTTCTGTAATATTATTCCTATGTTTTTGGATAAATATTCTTGGATAATCTCTACATGACAATTTTACATAACAAATTTATAATATATATAACATATGTATATACCATTTTATATAGGGACAATAGAAAGATAGCTCAGTCCTCTAGCTTGATCAAAAAAAAAGTATTAACGTATTAACGATAGCTTTGTTGAGATACAATTCACATGCCTTATGATTTACCTACTTAAAGTATACAATTTGGCGAGGCTGTGCAACCATACAGTCTATGTTGCTCATTTTCCTTCACCAACTGCCCCCTGCCCACCTCTCCAGCAACAGCTCTTACCACTCTTCCTTCTGGCCAATGTTCTGCTCATGTCGGACTCCTCACCCCAAGGTACTCCCATCAACCCCTTCCATACCACTGAGCCTTTGTCCATGCTGTTACCCTGCCTGAAATTTCCTTCTCCTCCTTTTTCTCTCCAAGTGAGACATTTTCTCACTCTGCACACAAAACCAGACAGAAGAACGGTGTCTGACACACCAGTATGTTTGTCACAGTCACTTTGGAGCTCTGTGGCTAGCCATCCCAACTTCAGAAATTCCTTGCTCTGTCACCTGTTAATATATGACATGCTAATAGTAAGGGTCAGTTTTCACCCAAATGCATGGTGCTGTGGACACCGCAGTCAGGCCTTCACATTATTAATGGCTTTAGTGAAATACCTTTCCCATGCCTGTTAAATGCCATACAAGGACAACTGTGAAATGCTACCCAATGGCCATACTCACTAGGAATTTTAAAAATCATTAGAGGTACTACTAATTAAAAATGAAAAACAAAAAAGAGTTTAGAGTAGAACCCATTAGGAGTGAATCACTAAAGTTTCATTACACGATGCTGGGTTTTGGGAGGATTCCACTGAGAACACAAATTGAAGCTGTGTTCCTGTTAAAATGTCAGCCCAGCAATTGCAGGCATATTCCTTGTGTCTGCATGTGCTTGAGACATGCTATAAAGCATGGCCACCTGTTTATGGTCCATAGTTTGTGATTTTTTTTTCACTAAAATACACATTTAAAAAAAAAAGAAAAAAGAGCAGTGTGTAGTTACAGCCTTTGTGAGGCCAAACCACATCCTTTCCTTTTGTTGGGGGAGCTGCTGCCCAAAATTTAGCTTATTCCCAAGGTGTCTTTGCACTTTAACTACATGCGTAAGGCTCCCTGGTTCCTTATTGATCCTGCATGCTGTAGTTTCCTAAACCAGTTTAAGACTGTGCACTTAGGCACACATACTGCACACATCCTCTCACAGCTTGCTGTTTGGCTGTGTCCCTTCCTAGCTGGGTGAGCATGTTGCTTCACTTCTCCATGACACAGTTTCCTCACCTATAAAATGGCAACCACGATGACCTCTACTCCATGGAGTTGCAGGGTCTGGCATGTGCTAAGGTGTTCTTTGAATTGAATACACAGAAATCTAGTTCTTTTTAACCTCCACATACTATTCCATCATCGGAATATACAAGCACTGATTTATCTACCCTCGTTGATGGACAGCTAGGCTGTGTGGCTGATGTTTTGCTGTTACAAATATGGTGGTAGTGAGCTCCTTGCACCCATATTCTTGAGCTCATGTGTAAGAATTTCTCAACAGCCAATTGTGGAATTCCTGTGAAAGGTAGATGCACCTCCCTAGATATTGTCAAACTGCCCTCCTAAGTGGGTACAGACTTCCTTGCCCCCCTTTATCCCACATCTTTGGTGAGGTTAGACATTATAATTTGACAGCCTCACGGAGGGAGGGTGCATGGAGAAGCCATAATGTCACTACAGATGACCAAACTGAAGCCCAGATGGGGCAAGGTGCTTTCCTAAGGTCACACAGCTAAGGAGCAGCATGGGACTTCGGACTTGGGCGAGTCCACCTGGTTCTACATGGGGACTTCTTTCCCAGTGGGTGCTGATCCATCAAGTCTTGTCCTACTCCTTCCTGGTGACCTTTCGCTCCCCCTCAATGTGGTCATGCCCTGCTCTATGTCCCTTGGGTTCTTCAGAACTAAGTCCATCACATACTCCTTTTCGATCTCCATGGCTGGAGCAGTTAAGGGCGTCTTTTGCTGTTCTGACTTCACTGTACCTCAATTTCCTTATCTGTCAAATGGGGGTAAGGACAGTACTCGTCTCTGTGGGGAGGAAGTAAGTTAAACCATGTTATGCACTTAGACGTGCCTGGCACATGGAGAGGATTCAAGGAATGCTAGCTATTATTAAAGCTATTATCGCCCAACCTCTAAATGGAATCTTGTATTTAATTGGACCCCCCCCCACACACACACCGCATGACCTCATGCAACCATAACAGACAGCGATATCCCAAATCCATGAGTCACCCCACCTTCCCCATTGGGTGTGGGAATGACATTAGACACAAATATCTATCTGCCTGGCCTTATCCATTGCCACAGCTTCAGATTCCATCCTGTCAATCTACATCTGCAGCCCAGGTGCCCCTAGGCTCCAGGATTGCACATCTAATGTCTCCATCTGGGTGTGTCATGTGCATCACCAAAGGAGCTGTTAATATTCCCACCATTGTGCTTGTCAGCACCTCCACAGTGTTCCCTAATCCAGTAAAAGGCAGTTTCCAATCCCCAAACTCCCATTACTCACCTCTAACCCAACCCCATCTCTCACTCCCAGAATATAGCTTGAATGCATGCACTCCTCTGTCTCAAATGCCACCCTGGTCAATGCCACTGTTACCTCTCCAAGGACCTCCTGGTCTCCATGCACGTACTCCTCATGCATCATTGGAGTCACTGCGTTGAAAATACACGTGATCTTGTCCTTCCTAACTTAAAATGCTCTTCCAAGTCTTGTCGCTGAATATAAAATGAAACCGACTGTAGCCTTACCTTCTATTACTGCCCCATGCCTGGCTCACACCACTCCAGCCACACTGGTGTTTTGGAGGGTCTCCTAAGGTCCCACCTCAGAACCTCTGTATGTGCTGTTCCCTCTGCCTGGAATGCCCCTTTAAATCCCTCCAGTCTCCCAATCACAGTAGACATCTTAACGATAGGGCCACAGATCTCATGCCCTGCCATATCAAACAGCCCTATCAAACACTCCACTTCAGCCCCACTGACCTCATGCTATGCCTTGAACCAGTTAAGCACACTCCCACCTGAGCACTTTGCACACACTGTGCCCTCTGTATGGAACACTCTCCCACGAGATATTTGGATGGCTTTCTCTCTCTCCTCCTTGAGGTCATCACTTTCTTAGTGAGTCATCTCTTAACTATCTTATTTTAAATTGCAACTCAGCTTCCCTTTCCCCTCCTTTGCTCTACTCACCGTGGCTATGTTCCCAGGGGTGAGTACTCATGCCTGCCACATGGCAGACACCTGACACATGAATCAGTGTCTGCGTCTCCAAAATCCATCATGTGGAAGCCTCAAGAAATGTTGTTTCAAAGAACTAGAAAGTGAAAACCCAAACTTCATAAGCCTCCAGCTTCATCTCCTATATACTCTCTCCAGAATTATACTTCAGTCTCTCACTCACTCATTTATTCATTCATTCAACAAATACATTAAAAGTCTCTACAACACAGATCTTGTGGTAGACAGAATAATGCTCCCAAAGATGTCCATACCCTAATCCCAGAACCTGTGAATATGTTACCTTAAGCAGCCAAAGAGACTTTGTAGGTTTGATTAAGGGTGCAGACCTTGAGATGAAGAGATTATCCTGTATTAAACCAAGCAGGCCCAATCTAATCACACACATCCTTAAAGTTAGAGAACTTTTCCCAACTTCAGTGACAGAAAAAGATATGAAAACAGAAGAGTCAGAGATACACAATGCTGCTGGCTTTGAAGGTAGAGGAAGGGACTATGGGCCGAGGAATGCAGGTGGACCTCTAGGAGCTGGAGAAGGCAAGGGAACCATTTATCCCCTAGAGTGTCCAGAAAGAGGCCCTGATGTCACCCTGATTTTAGCCCTGTGAGACCCCTATCAGACCTCTGATCTACAGAACTTCAAAATAATAGGTCTGTGTTGATTTAAGCCACTAAACATGTGGTGATTTGTTATAGGAGCCATAGAAACTGATACAGCTAAACATATGATATGCCTAACAATACAGCAGAGATGAAAACATTCTACACTGACAATGCAATTTTCTCAGCTTCAGCTTTTACCCCTCTGAGAATCCCCTCCCTCCTGGTGTCCACTGGTGGAATTCATACCATCTCTGTGAGGTTTTTCCTGATTGCTCAACTAGAAAGAATCCCTCCCTCACTGTAATCCTGCAGCTGTTGTTCATTTACAGTAAATAATTCTAATAGCCCATGTTTTGCGGTTTTAGACAATTTCACACACATTTGCTCACTAGCTTGGGACCTGAGGTCACCCAGCTAGTTCTAATCCCAGTGGAGCCACCATTGGACTTCAGGGAGTTGGACTCCAGAACTCACGACTGCAATTAGTTCAGTAATTCAGTGCTCTTTCCCAATCCAATGAACAAAATGTGTCTGAAATTGTTTAAAATGGATCTCAAGTGTGGCTCCTGGGTTCAAATTTAACTTTTCTGAGCCTCATTTTTTCCTCACCTGAAACATGGGCACAACAGAACCTACCTCACCCAGTCGTTGGACTCTTAACGTGCCTAGCACAGAGTAAGCCAGCTCTCCTTTACTTTTGCCAGGAACCCTGGAGCTGTATTTCTCAGAAGGAGAAACTGAGGCTCTAAGAGGCAGAGTCATTTTTTGTTTTTGTTTTTTCCAAGGTCACCTTGCTAGCCAGGATAGGAATTAATGTATGTCCTTTCCCTCGCTCACCACGCAGCACCAAGTCTTCCCATTACTAAGGTTCTATATGTGATTGTCCTACTATCTCCCCTGAGGTCGGCTCGGGTACCACCTGCTCCCCCAGAGGAAGAAACAGGTCTCCTTCACGGTCGTCCCACAGCCATCCTGTGCGACTGTGGAGCATTTCACTGAGTTTTAGAGCCCCAGGTCCCGGGAACTAGTCAGCCAATCAGGAGGCGCAGTGTGCCAGTGACGTCACTGGCGCGAGGCGGATTAACGCTTAACCCTCCTGCCCCTCTTACCCAGGCCCGCTGCGGGCCTGCGTGCTGAGATTGCTAAAAAGATGGGAAAGGGCACGAGGAGCGGGGGCGAAGTCTCTGAGTAGAAGGCGGGCAGAGCCGGGATTTTTGGGGGGACGAGGGAACGAACACACAGAGACACAGAGGGAGAGGCTGCCAGGGCCACAGGTGGTGCGATAGGCGAGAGGGGGCGGAAATGGCGACACCTAGGGAGCCTGAAGGAAACTGGGAAGAAGCCAAGTGAGGAATAGAGAGCATGAGGGCGAGGGTGCGACAGGGACAAAATGGAATGGAAGCTCGGAGAAGGTCGGAGGGAGGGTGGAGCGGGAACAGAGGGGGTGAGGTGGCGAGGAGGACGGAGAGAAAAAAGGGCATGGAAAGTTGGTGGGGGGGCTGATTGAGTAAATAAAATGGGAAGATGGCGACAAAAGCAGCAACAGAGAAAGTCCACGATGGCAATGACAGCGGATAGTGGCTAAGAGATGAGAAAAAGACAGAGGAAAAGAGACACTGGCGGTGAAAATAGAGATCTAGATGTACAGCAAAGGAGAGAAGGGTGAGCAGTGGGATGTGAAAAAGGGGAGTGGACATGGACCCAGAGCCTGGGCGGCAATGCTGGGCTGAACTGAGATCACGCACGGGAAAGCAAGCATGGGAAGGGAAGACAGAACAGAGAAACGGGAGCGATGGGAGAGAGGCTGTGCGCTTGGAGGCTACTCCTGCAGGCCAGAGGGAGGGCATCAGGGGACAGGCGGGACACAGAACCCCCAATCCAGAGGTCCCCACCTCTGGGCCATAGCCCCACCCAGACCTGAGCGTGAGCTGTGAGAAGGGGGTCGAGGGAGCTGCAGTGAGAATGGTGACTTGGTGACAGGGTGGACCCTGGCTGTGGGGTCCAGCTCTGAATTGAGAGGTGCGCACTTGGTCAGCAGGAGGACGTGGGCTCAGCCAGGGCTGATTCTGAGACACATGGAGTCTCCTCATCTCTGCTCTGGAGGAGCGTGTTAGCTCAAGCTGGAGGAAGGAACGTTTTTAGGGGCCATGGAGCCAAGGAAACGTGTCCCGTGTTTCTCAGACCTAAACCTGTTCATTTAGGAAGGTCTTTCGAGAAGCCCTACAGGGGGTGCATAGAGGCCTGGCCCTACCAGTCCATGCCCTCACCTGGGCCCAGAAGGCTCCTTGTTGCTGGGGAGGGGGTCCAGGAACTCCGGGTGCTGCCCCAGGAAACAGTGTGTCCTGGTGCTCCTCCAGCAGTGGTCCCCTGGGCCAGGTCCTCTCCAGAGGTGGGGTCCCAGGTCCAGGGGGGATAGTCCTCCTCATCTGTGTGGCCTTGAGAGAAATTGGGAGAATTGAGCCCCATCTCATCTCAGAGGCCCATGCTGCTGCTCCAAACTCCCAGAATCTCCTGGAGCAACTCTGGGTCCTCCAACCCCACTGCACCCTGACTCCATGCCCCTGGCCATCCCCTGCCATCTGTAGTACCAGTGCAAGTCAGCCCCACGTCCTCTTCATGGTCGCAATTGTGTTGTCCCCATGCCCCAGCAGGGCAGTCGCTCAGAGAGGCCTCAGTCCCCTTACAGCCCATGTCATCCAGCCAGATGGGCCCGGTCCCTGGGCCATAATGGGTTTTGCCCACACGAGGTCGGACCTGTCCACAGCCTAGCTCCCAGCAGGCCACAGTACCATCCCGCAGGTCCCAGTTGTCATCACACACCGTGCCCCAGCGTCCAGCATGCCACACCTCCAACCGGCCAGCACACTGGTTGGGCCCATCAGCCAGACGAACCTGGAATAGGCCTGTGTGGAAGGCCCCAGGTTAGGAGAGGTCACCTCAGGTCAGCCTCACCCCTTCAAATGCCCTCCACTCACCTGACCCCCCCGCAGTGCCCCCAGCGGGGGAGGGGGCTAGGTCTGTGGATGACTCTGGAGAACCTTCTGCTGGGATCTCAGCTGATGGCTCCACAGAGGCTAGAGGGATCTGCCTGATGGTGGCCTCAGAGGTCATCTCTTGGGGGCCTTGAGTAATGGGCGTTGCCACAGTTTTAAAGGTCCATACCTGGGGTGTCCGGGGGCTCAACATTGTGGTGGTGTGTGAAGTCAGCCTATGGGGGCCCTCAGTGGTCAGGGCTGTGGTTTGCAAGATCAGTTCTGGAGGACCCTGGGTGCCCAGGCCCCTGGAGTGTTTAGTGGTTGGCGTCGCAGGTGGCTGAGTAGTCGGCCTCTTTGCATGCTTGGTTGCCCACTTCTTGGTGCTCTTGGGCATTTTCCCTGGGGCTTTGGTGGTCTTCTTGGGAACACTGGTGGTCAGCCTTGGAGAGGGCTTGGTGGCCAGCTCCCCGGGGAGCCACGTATCTGGGTCTCTGCCCAGGCCAGGGATCCAGCTCCAGCTAAAGGGGTCTGAGATGGAGTCCAGACCAGGGGTCTCTAGAAGGTGGAGGGGAGAACAGGGAAGATGGCAGACCCTGTAATGCCATATCCATCCAGGCCCATCTGCTCATCTCCCCCTCTGCAGTCATTTGCCAAGCTCTCATTCATTCATTCATTCATTCATGTCACAAATATTTAATGAGCATTCCTGTGAGCCAGACACTGTGCCTGACCCTGGACATACTGTCCCCAGACAAAACTGATACTGTTCCCTGCCTCCTCGGAACTCACAATCATGGTAACTGACTCTTTTCGCCTCTCCCACTCGACCTGCACTGTCCACCTCCTCAGACGCAGCCTCAATACCTTCTGGTGGCTCTCCCTTCCTGCCTGTCCAGCTCTCACTGACTACCATGGGTCTGACAGGTCACTCCCCAGCTTAAAACCCTCTGCAGCTTCCATGGCCCTCAGGAGGAGAGGGAAAGGGCCTCGGCTCCAGGCAAAATGAATGACTCCATCTTTGCAGACTCCACTACTCACCCCACATCTTTCTGATTTGTACCTGAGTGTACTAATGGGTTAACTTCACCCAAAGAAAGGTTTGGCCTTGGCCCCTGGCTCCTAGGGTTGACCTGAAGCCCTTGGAATGTCCTGCCTGATAAAAGTGTCTGACAGTTGTAATCTAGCTCCTATAAAAATTCTGACACCGAGGCTGGTGTCAGAATTCTAACATGTCACATGGGTTTCAGTGATTTGTTGGTGCATCTCTTTCCTGCCATGAGCTGTGAGCTGCTCAAAGGCCAGGCCATGTTCACTGTATTCTGAGGACCCACCAGGAGCTCAGTGTCTGGCCCTTGATAAATGTTGGCAAACAATCGATAAACACAATGCCTGAGTCAATTGCAGCAAGCCCTCCCTCTGGTTTCTCTCCATGTTCTGGTGCCCCTATAAGCCACTTTGTCTCATCTTGGAGGGGACAAAGCTCCCCTCCCTGATTCTTGAGGGATGAGGAGGAAGAATCCTAGCTCTGACACTTAGTTACTGTGTGACCTTGGGCAAGTTACTTAATTTCTCTATGCCTCAGCATCTTCATCAATAAAATGAACGTAACACCCACCAACCTGGACTTATTGTGAGGTGTGAATGTGGTCACAAGTGTGAAAACACCTAGCCAGGGCAGGGGCATAAGAGGTGGATACTCAATCAACTTTCGTGCTCATGTTAGTTCCCGTTCCCTCCTCCAGGAAGCCCTCCTGGAGCCAATGGACAGCTAGGACTCCTTACCAGTGCAGGTGACACCAACGTCCTCATTGTGAGCGCAGTTGTGCTTCCCCCAGGGAGCAGCAGGGCAATCAGAGAGTGAAGCCTCTGTCCCCATACACCCCACATCGTCCAGCCAGATGGGGCCAGCGCCCCACCCGAAGCGGCCCACAGTGGGGTCTGGCTGCCGAGCTCCCCCGCAGCCCAGCTCCCGGCAGACCACGGCTGAGTCTTGCAGGTCCCAGCTGTCATCACACACCGTCCCCCAGCGCCCGGCATGCCACACCTCCAACCGGCCTGAGCACCTGCTGGGCCCAGCCACCAGACGCAGTTGGGGGGACCCTGGGGTAGAAGAGACTCAAAGAATTAGAGTTGGAGACGCCATCCACTCTGAGTCCTCTTCTGCCACCCCTCCATCCATCTTTCTTCCCAGCAGCAGGCATTTACTGAGCTGTGCTATGCCACTGTCCGCAGTAGGCACAAGGATAAAGCACCCAGTACAGTCCAAAGGTTCATTGAAAAGCTAAACATAGAATTACCAAGTGATCCAGAAATTCTATTCTAGGGACCTACCCAAAATAGGGTGAAATGGCTATTCAAACAGACACTGGTACACAAAGGTTCACAGCACCACTATTCACGAAGCTGGGGGTGGAAACAGCCTCAAACCCCATCAACGGATGAATGCGTAAACAAATGCAGTCCAGCTGCACAGTGGAATATTATTCAGCCGTAAAAAAGTCAGGAAATTCGGACCCCTTCTATAGTATGGATGAACCTTGAGGACATTATGATCAGTCAAGTAAGCCAGTCACAAAAAGAACAAGTTCTATATGATTTCACTTATATGAGGCCCCTAGAGTTGTCAGATTCATAGAAATAGAAAGTAGGACAGTGGGTGCCCAGGTGGGCAAAGGCGGCTGAGAAGTTAGTATTAATGGGTCTGGGGTTTCTGGAGATGGTGGTGGTGACAGCTGTACAACATTCTGAATGCATTTAATACCACTGAACTCTACCCTTAAAAATGGTTAAAATGGCCAATTTTGTGTTATGTATATTTTACCACAATAAAAAAAGAACAAAGGCTGTGGGCTCTGGAAAAACTTCCTTCGCCCGGGTCCTGGCTTTCTCACGTCTCAGCTGTGGACTCATTTGTGACATGAAGACCAGAATGTCCACCCAGAATAAGTGGTGGACCACTACCCTCTGTAGACCCTCAGGGCGCCTGTAGCAGCACTGGCCACGCACCAGTCAGTGTGGATGTTGTGGTTACTATTATTCAGAAACAAGGGAAAGAGGTGGCCCATACTAGTAAACAAGCTCCCTCCCTCTTTTCCCAGTCCTTTCTAGCCTAAAGAAACAGCTGTGTCAATCATGCCTTTTTATTTTCTGTATTTCTGAGGCTGTGACATCTCAGGGACTTGTGAACATGAGAGGGACTGCCAGTCCTCGGGTAGCTGACTCCTAGAGATAGGAAACTTCTGGAGCAAGCCATTTGTTCCTATGCAAACTAGCCCACTAAAAGACTACATCCCACCACCTCCTCTAGGAGGCTCGTACCTTCCAGGCCACTGTCCCCAGGGCAGGTATCACACAACCATACACCAGGGCCTGTTTCTCCCATGGAACCAGTCAAGGCTCTTGCCCATGGTTCCCCCACCTGATGCACCCCATGTGGCCTTGCATGCAGTGGGAACAGAGAGACCACTCCCTTTCCTCCTCACCTGCTGGCCTCACCATCCCTGAACAACCATAAAACCTACATTTCAAAACAGCAGCCACAGTTGATCTTCCCAGCCTTTGTGAGAAGGAGGAGGCCAAAAGCACCATGCATTTCCAGATGACAACCACAAAGTGCTGCAGCAAGCATGGCCCTCTGAGCACCACCTTGGGCGCCTGTCCCCCACCCTTCTCTTTGCCCCTGTGAGACGGTCTCTGAGCTGGAGGAAATGCACTGGAGCTGGCTGGGGAAGCAAACAGAAGCTAAGACCCCATTTCCTTAGGGAGGTGAACAAACTCACCCACTTCTGGCCCAGGCTCCCAAAGGGCAGCTGAGGAGGAGGGCGGAGGTGAAACGCCCAAGGTCTGAGTGGCCTCGCCTGTCGTGGGGCCCAGGGGCCTGGATGCTGCCTCCCTGGGCATTGAGCTGTTGCTGCCTAGTGCGGTTGCCATGGGTGGCACCTGCGCAAGAGGCATGCCTGGGACAGGGGCGAGGGAAGAGGCAGTCACCACCACCACATCCTATCAGCGGCTCCCACACTCCACCCAGGACAGCTGACTAGGGTGGGGCTTCACAGGTAAGCCTGGGCACGTGGGCGGTCTATACAGAGGGAGTGAGGGACATGGGGTACCCAAGTGAACCACAAGCCCCCTAACTTCTGGCCCCTCCATGCAAGGCTCCACCACACCCACCTCCCCAGCCTCTTTCTGAGCCCCTCACCATCACACACGGCCCCTGCGTCCTCCCGGTGGTGACAGTCATGCTGGCTCCAAGGTCGAGATGGGCAGAACCAAAGGGCAGTCTCATTTCCCCGACACCGAAGATCGTCCAGGAAGATGGGTCCAGCGCCCTCCCCAAAGAAGGCACCTCCAGGGGCGGCCAGAGCAGCCCCACAGCCCAGCTCCCGGCAGGCCACAGTGGCATCACGCAGGTCCCAGGCATCGTCACACACCGACCCCCAGCGCCCACCATGCCACACTTCCAGGCGACCTGCACACCCGTGAGGGCCATCAACCAGACGCAGCCGGGGGGCTGGACCTGGATGCAGGAGAGGGAGGAGAACAGGGAAAAGGAGACAGAACAGAGATAGGCGAGCATATGTGGACTCCACCGGGGTCATACTTCCCACCAAGATGATGGTGGGGAGAGGATATTTCATCTTCAGCTCACAAATGAGGAGAAGGCCCCGAGACAGGCTATCACTCACCAGGAGTCTAACTCTCATCTCTCCACCCTCATGGCCTGGCTTCCCAGGGTAACTGAGAGCTCTGCCCCTGACCATCCCCCATCTTCTTCCCCAGCCTGGCTCCCCACTTCTGGTATCTGGGAGTGCTCGTCCTTATTTTTGGGGCCATCCTGGGCACTGTCCAGGACATTTGTCCAGAAGCATCCCTGGGCTCCACCACTCAGAGTCGAGGAGCACCCACAGCTGCCGACAACCAACAATGTCTCCAGACTTGGCCCATGGCTCCTGGAGAGTGGAGGGTGGAAAAGTGTCCTCCCCTCCCCCACATTGAGAACTACTAGTCTAGACAGTAACCTCCTGTTGGTTTTAGGGTTCATTTCTGCTTGGTCTTTCTGGGGTAGGACCTGAGATGACACTGGGAGAGTGTGGAGTCCATTACCCTAGCTATAAACATGGCGGGGGAGCTAGAAGCACCCTAATCAGTGCTCCAGACAAAAAAAGCAGACCAGAGAGAGGCCAGAAATGCTTGCGCTTATGTCTTCTCATAAAGGACAGGGGCTCCCCTCCAGGGTCACTCTGAGAATTCAAGGGGTTGAGGCACCGAGCTCCTCCAGACACCTTAGTGGAGTTCACTTTTCCCCAACAACATAACCCTCTCTGAGGCCTCGACTTACCACCCATGAACTGAGTCCCCCTTGTGGCCCCACATGCTCTCTACCCTGTGGCACATGAAGGGACTCCTTCACTCCTCGGTCCCCTCTCTGTGCCCCATCTGTCCTACTGGCCTCCATCCCCACCACACAGTACATTTCAGATGCCCAGGGAGATGCCCCAGACCCCGGACAGACCCAGGCTCAGGGCAGGGAACGCACCTGTGCAGACCAGCCCTGCGTCCTCGCTGTGGTCACAGTTGCTCCGACCCCAAGGGCTTCGGGGACAGTCCCTCAGGGCCTGCTCTCCACCTCCGCACCCCACGTCATCCATCCACACGGGCCCCAAGCCTGGGCCAAATCTGGCCCCTCCAGGGGCAGCCAGTGCCCCCCCACAGCCCAGTTCCCGGCAGGCCACCGCGGCATCACGCAGGTCCCATCCGTCGTCACACACGGTCCCCCAGCGCCCACTGTGCCACACCTCCAGTCGACCCGCACACCCATGGGGGCCTGAGACCAGGCGCAGCCGCTCTGGGGGGACAGACAGGGGCTTCGTGTGAGGCAGCTGTGATAAGCAGGCCCTTGTCTTCCATCTGGAGAAACTGAGGCCCAGAGAGGGCATTGGCCTGAGACCCGCCTGCCAGTCTGGCTATTAAAGGGAGAGCAAGGATGTGAGTGGGGCAAGTGCCTAGGCACCAGGAGTAGACACCTGGGTCCCTGACCGGGCAGGATGGGAGAACAGGCCTGACGTGAAATCCCGAGGCACGAGGTGTGTTCCGGAGCCCCACCAGGGCCACAGGCTAACAGAAGGACACTCTGGGGGCCCAGGGCCTGTCCAGATCTGCGGAGGGGAGGCCTACAGGGGACTTACCCTGGTGGGGGGCTCCGGCCGTCAATGCAGGGGCCCTGGTGGACTTGGCCTGCTTGGGTGGCCGCGGGCTTTTCTTCCGCAAACTGCTCTGGGGGGTCCCAGCTGGGCGGAGGACTGGGAGAAAAGACAGTGGCAAGGGAGGGTGGGGCCGCGCATCCCTCTTCCAGCCTGGCAGTCATGCCAGGACCCTTGGAGTTGGGGAGGAGATGACAACCGTCTGTCCCCTGGGTGATCTGAGTGTGTTAGGCCCTCTCCCCCATAGCTGAAGCAGGAGAGGGTACGGGTGCGTGGGCTCACCGTGCGTCATGGGGGGCTCCTCAGAGCTGGGACTCAGCTCCCCAGACAGCCCCGGCCAGGAGTCCCCATCCAGGAGTGATGGTGAACCGTCCATGTCCCTAGAGTTAGCCACGCGCTGACCTGTGGGGAGCAGGGGAGCTCCAGGGGACGAGCCCTGAGAGAGGCTGGGCCAGGCCCCAGGGCAGTGCTAAGTCGGGGTCCTGGAAGGGACCCCTGGCTCTGGAGGAGGTGTTGGGGCCTCTGGACCCACAGTAATTGGGCCAAAGACTTGGGGTCCTCACCTGCACAGACAATGCCTGCGTCTTCCTCGTGGGAACAGACATGGGCCTTCCACCCTCTGTGGGGACACAGGCTCAGCTGCTCCTCGCTGCCCCGGCAGGCCAGCTCGCTCAGCCACACTGGCCCTGCACCCTCCCCAAAGAAGGCGCCTCCAGGGGCAGCCAGTGCCCCCCCACAGCCCAGCTGCCGGCAGGCCACCGCGGCGTCACGCAGGTCCCATCCATCATCACACACCGTCCCCCAGCGCCCGCTGTGCCACACCTCCAGCCGGCCTGCGCACCCGTGGGGGCCATCAGCCAGACGCAGCCTCTCTGGGGGGGATGGAAAAAAAGCTGTGACATCTCAGAGGCTCTGGGGCCAGGGGCTGTCCTAAAGGGTGCAACTGGATGGCCAGCACCCAGCTGCTGGTGGGGACTCCAACTCCTAAATGCCCAAGAGAGCAGTGGTGAGAGACCCTGGTCCCCACAGGAAGTGAGTGGCTGGCTGCCCAGGTAGTTCTGGGGGGAATGGTGCCTGAGGTCACAGCCAGATTGGAGGTGGCCAGGGAGGGTGAAGCTGGGAAGGGGTTGGGCTTGGAGCTGGGTGAGGCCAGACAAGGCAGTGCTCTGGGCCACTTACCAATAGCCTGGATCCCCATCAGAGCTGCTGGAAGGGAGTTTGGAGGGGTAGGATACAGTGAGTGACAGGCCCCTAGCCTTGAGCATCCCGACACACACACACACACACACACGCTCGCACTTCTGAACCAGAAACCGCTCCCCCTCCGCCCCACCGGAAATAAAGCAGGACTCCGAAGAGAGGGGCAGGGCCCTGGATGCCACAGGTCAGGGCCAAGGACCAGGCTTCAGGTCAAATGGTGGGTGACTCCCCACAGGGTCAGGGCTGGTGGTGGTGGGGGGGTGTGGGCAGATCCCTGGGGCTCCTCAGAGGGTAGGACTGGGTGTGCAAAAGGCTGGGTCCCTGGGAGTCAGGCAAGGAGGGCAGATATCCTGTGTGCCTAAGCACCAGGACTAGGTCCTAGAAGTCTGAGTCCCTCAAATGGATGAGTTCAGGGTCTGAGGGTGGGGCCCAAGTCCCTGAGTCCCCAAGGAGAATGGGTCACTTACCTAGGAGGCAGGCCAAGACCCTCATGTTTGCAGAGTCTGAAGCAGGGATGGAGTGAGAGGGAACCAGAACAGGAGAATGGAGGAGACCACAGCCACCAGAGGGAGGGAGGGAAGGAGGGGATAGAAGCGCCTACAGAGACGCTCTGGACCTGGGAGGAGCAGGCAGGAGCTGGACTCTTTGCCAGGAGCAAGAGAGGCTGCCGAGGAGGCAGCAGGGGACAGGAGGGGGGGCGGGGAGGGGGTTGGCCAGAGGCTGAGGCCTGGGGAGGAGGGGGGTGGCAGAAGGGAGGGAGGGTGTCCAACTGAAAATATCCACACAGAGCCGGGTGTGTAGAGATGCTTAGGCTGAGGAGAAGGGACGGACAGGGGTGCATGTGGGGGGATGGCATGGGCAAGGCGCCCACCCATCTGCATCCTCTCTGTCTAGCCAGGGAAGTATGGTGGGATCATGGTGGACAGGCTGGAGGGTAGATAGGAGTTGCCAGACGTGAGAACCTGGCACAGCTGGGCATCACCATTCAGCAGCAAGAGGGCCTCAAGCCAGACACCAGGAAGGACTCCCTGAACTGCAAAAGCAGACTGAGAAACCCCTCTCCCATCCCCCGGTGGAGTTGGATGTAAAGCCACCCATCTGAGGAAGAAGTAGCTGAGCTTCTATGAACCCCCCACTCCCCGGAGGGAACCGGGGTAGGGAGATGGGCAGACCAAGGGTCAAGCCCTAGATGGGGAGGTGACTCCACACACACACTCTCACACTCTGCACCAGGCAGCTGGGAGGCGGAAAACTTGGGTAATGGGGAGCATGAGTCAGAGGGCTGGCAAGGAGCAGGGTTGCTGTGAGCTCACCGCCTCCCTTCGCCATCTCCCAGACCAACACCCCCACCAACAATTAATGTCAACTCTGGGAAGGAGGAGCCAGACAGAAGGGGTGGTTCAGAGATGACTGGGAAAGGCATCAGACAGAGAGCCGGGTCCAGAGCAGTTCCAGGATTTATTAACAAACGGGTGTAAAAACCAGACGGGACTGGCTGCCCCTCTCATCTCTCACCTTCTCCCAGGGAAGAGTCACCACTCTGTCTCAACCCCTCTTCGCAGAGCTCTCTGAGACCACCCTCCCCTACAGAGGCTCTGCTCATCCCCTCTGACTCCAAACCCATCCCCTCCAAGCATAGGCATCAAACCCCACCCCCTCCATGGGAGGCCTCATCTCAGTTTGGGGTGCCCCTGCCAAGCCCTAATCCTTGGAGGAAACACTTGCTCAGCCTCCTTCCTCTCCTTCCTGCATCTTTCCCAGACCCATAGCACAAACAGTGTAGGCTTTGCAGAGACAAACTGTGCAGACAGAATCTGAGGCAGGGGGCTGGATGGGTTGACCACTTCAGACACTGAAGACAGCCTGAGGCCTCAGTCTGGACCCTGGGCAGGCTGGGGTGCACACAGGGGACTGCGGAAGTGCCCACACCGGGTAGGTGCTCACACATGAGTCATAGGTCTTTGCTGAACTCCCTTACCAGCGTGTAGCCCATGCAACCCCAGCTCCCCTCAGCCTGGTAGCCACAGCCCTCCAGCATCCCTGCCACGCCCCAAGCCGCCACAGCCACTGGGACCACGAGGCGGGCCCGGGGCTCCCCCATGCCCCCTGCCCAAGCACGTGCTCGGGACTCTGCAAAGGCCAGCAATCGCCTGCCCACGCCTCTGCGGCGGTGCCAACGGGAGACAGATAGGCGAGTGACCCGGGCCCCATCCCCAGAGTGAGAGCCAGGGGCTAGGGCCAGGACCCCACATACATCACCAGAGCCACGCACTGCCACCCAGGGCCCCCCCAGGCCACCCGGCGGAGGCAGGGAACCCCACCGGGCCCGTAGGCCCAGCTTCATGGCCACCACAGCCAGGAACACAGGCAGGAGGAGGGCCAGGGCAAAGGAGGCCAGCACAAAGCGCAGGCCACTGCTGGCAGCCGCCAAAAGGAGCAGGGCAGGTGGCCGTGTCAGGGCGTGGAGGGCCACTCGGTTCTCCGTGTCCTTCACAGCAGCCTGTGGGTGTGAGGGGCAGTCAGAGTAGGGGACTCAGCTGTCCATTATACCAGGGACTAGGAGTGGGTGGACCCTGCCTGGGAGGGATCCGGGCTGTGGGGTCCCAAAGGAGAAGGGAAGGCAGTATGACAGGACTTGTGGCTGACAGACACAGCAGGGCCTGGCCACATCTGCCCTAGGCACTATCAAACGCCACACCTGGTAAACCAGGCTTTGAATGAGTGAGCGACTTAGAATTAGGAGGCTGGGGACACCCAATTCAGAGGAGGGACAGGCAAGAGGAACCAGGGAAGGCTGAAGCCAGAACAGAATGGGAGACAGGCCCCACTCAGAAAATGGGCAAGCTCTGGGTAGTAAGCAAGGAGGCTGGAGTGGGGACAGTACAGGGCTCAGGGCCCTGGCTCTGCTCTGAAGAGTATGGTATAGGAGGCAGAGTCCCCACAGCCCTCCAGTGATAAAACCTTCCTTATTCCCAAGGGTAGGAAGAGGGCTAGAAGGAGACCAGGCCAAGCCAGAAGCGGCTTAGGAGGAAAGCGGGCTTTCCAGGGCTCCGGGCTGGCTCACCTTGCCGCCCCGCCCCCAGGCTCTCTGGTGCCCCGCAGCCCTCACCTTCAGCATCTCCAGCACCAGGGGTTTCTCATCCTCCCTCATCTCCCGCACCGACAGGTGGCTGGGAGCCATCGCAGCCCCCGTTCCCCAAGGGAGCAGGCGTGCACCTGGTGAAAACAAGCAGGTGAGCGTCAGGACGGCACTTCTAGTTCCCGAGCGCCCCCGGGGTGGGGACCTGCAGTAGCATGTCCCAGATGAGAACAGTTAGGTCGCTTGACCCCGCCCCACCCAAGCGAAGTGACGGCCGAGGCAGGCCAGGCTGCCCCCTTCACCCAGCCACCTCCCTAACGTCTCCCGGGATCTCGCCCCCCAACTCCGTGTTGAGCGATCTACCCCTAAATGACCTGTGGTTGCCGACACCTGGCAAAACAGGGGTCCCTCCCAAGCTCTTGAGCTTCCCTGGGGGGTCGGCGAGCTCCCCTTCCACGACCAGAGGATAGACCGCGCTCCCCACGACCCAGCGTCCCTCTCCCAGAATGGCCGCAGGAGCAAGGACTTGCAAGGACCTCTGTGGGTCGCTCCAATCTCTGACAAGGTGGGGGTACAAGGTTGGGGGAGGCGGGAAAAAAAAAAAAAAAATCGCCGGTGACGGAAGTGACGTAAGACTCGCGCACGTTAGAGGTAGGACGGCGCCTTTACTCGGCCTTAGCAACTGTTGCCAACTTGGTGGTCGCTGAGGAGGAACGAGGGCAGGACATGGGGACGAGGCCAGGGATGGGGTTAGAAGGACCGATGGGGAGAAGACCCGTAAAACGAAAACGGGTCCTGGAGGGGTGAGGGCTGGGAGCTGTACTTACCAGCCTGCGGGGGCGCGCACGCTAGCTTCACGACGTTCCCTGGTTGCTAAGCAACCAGCGAGTAAGTGAGGGCGGTGATGGGAGCCGATCAATACTCATTGGCACCCGGGTTTTCGTGGGAGAGCCAATTCCGTATCCTGAGACCATCAGCTCCCAAACTGTCCACCTCAGGGACCTCCGCCCCAATCCCAGCCCGGGCTCAGTAACCTTCAGGACAAGTATTCCCCACAACGGACTTTTCAGATGAGAGGAGGAGTGGGGTGACCTACAGTGAACAAGTGGCAGACCAGGATTCTAGATTCCTGCGCCCCCCACTGGTGACCACTGCACCCCTTCTTTTAGGGTAAACAGAGCCCCACGCAGAAGTGGCTGCCCCCCCCCCCGCCCCCCAGACGCAAAGCAAGTTACCTGCGAGCCGGGATGCAAGAGATAAGATTCCAAATTCCCAAATAGTAGCTATGGCCATGACATTTTCCCCCTCCCCCACAACCTACCCCACCCCCAGGAAAACAAAACACAGGAGAGATTCTGGTCTTTATTAGCAAGCCCAGCCTGCAGCTCTCCTGCGCCCAGCCCAGGGAGAAAGTGAGTCCGGCTGTGTGTGGGGGGCAGGAAGAGGTACCAGTGTTCCTACTCAAAATGTGTGTACCAGCTGGACTGCAGGGAGAGTCTGGACAATCTGGATGGAGGGCAGGCTCTGAGGGGCCATGCTCCCTGGCGCAGCTCCTGCAGGGACTACTTGTACCACCTGGGGGACAGGAGCCGTGGGGAGGCTTGCGGGGGCAGAGGCAGGTGGCTGTGGGGCCAGCAGCTGCAGTGTGGCTGCGCCACCCCCAACACTGTTCTCCAGCAGCTCAGTGGCTGGGGCGCTGCGGATGATGAGCAGTTTCTGTCCAGGTGGCCCAGGAGCAGGTGGCTCTGCCATCCCAGAGGGAAGGGTCTCTACTTCCTGCACACACAGCTGGGTCTGGTCTCCATCGGCCCCACTCAGCACCAGGACACTCTGCAACCCCTCATCTGTCTGCAGTGTCTCAAAGAGCACATCCTGGACCACACTGGTGCTAGCCTCACTGTCACCTGGCTCCCCCGGGCTGGCACCTGCCAGCAATTCTTCAGCTGCCCCACTCTGAACCACCAGCAGGTTGGGAGCCTCAGTGGTAACGGCTCCCCCACTGGGATTGGATAACTCGCCCCCTACAGGCTGGAGCTGGACTGTAGTCACCTCCTGTGTGGGCTGGAGCTGGACCGTGGTCACTTCTGGTGCTGGCTGGAGCTGGACCGCAGTCATTTCCGGGCCCGGCCGGAGGGGCTGGAGCTGGACCCCACTCACTTCCTGTGGCCCAGCCTCCCCACCCCCTACATTCTGCAAAAGGATGAGGCTCTGCCCTCCCCCACTGGCCCCGGCGTTGCCCCCTCCCTGTACCCCAAGTCCCGCAGGGCCTGGCAGCCACACTACTCCAGCCCCCTGCCCAGCCTTCCCCACTGCCCTTGGACCCTGTCTTGCCTGGCTGCCCCCACCACTGGTACTGGAAGGCAGCAGAATGAGTTTGGGAGGGGCAGGGGGCGGTGGGGGTGTAGCAGGCTGCACACTGCTGGGGATGAGCTGGAGACCCTGGGCCGTCTGCACCAGGAGGAATGTCTGGGAGTTGGGGGCTGCCGGACCCAGGGGTGGGGCCTGGGCTGGGTTGCCTGCCACCTCAAGGGAAAGTGTGGCCTGGAGGTGGGGGAGCACATGGACATCTTGGGTAGCTGGCGGCACTGGGGCTGCAGCTAGAGGGGTTGCGGGTGTAGGGCCAGCGGCAGGGGTGGCCTGAGCATGCGTCCTCAGGTGCCGCTGCAGGTAGGCAGCCATGACAAAGCTGCGGCCACAGACAGGGCAGGCAAAGGGGCGCTCTGCCGAATGGGTGCGCTGGTGCAGCAGCAGGTTGGAGGAGTGCGTGAAGGTCTTGGGGCAGAGCGGGCAGTGGAAAGGCCGCTCACCCGTGTGCACGCGCTGATGCTGCCGCAGGTTGGAGGTCTGCGCAAAGCTCTTGCCACAGACGCCACAGGCATGCGGCCGCTCGCCTGTGTGCACATGGCGGTGGCGCCGCAGGCACGACGTGTTGCGGAAGGCCTTGCCACACTCCCCGCAGGCGTAGGGCCGCTCGCCAGTGTGCAGCCGCAGGTGGTACTGATAATGGGATGACCACTTGAAGGTCAGGCCACACTGGCCGCAGGTGAAGGCCCGCAGGCCAGTGTGCACACGCTGGTGGATGGCCAGCAGCGACGAGCGCTTGAAGGCCTTGCCGCATTCGCCACACTGGTAGGGCCGCTCACCTGTGTGGTCCCGCAAGTGGTAGCGCAGCCCCGATGAGCCCTTGAAGGCCTTGCCACATTCGGCACACTTGTAGGGCCGCTCGGTAGAGGTGGACGCGGGGGCAGGCGGCTGCAGGGCAGGAGTGGTGGGGACCAACGGCTCCTGTGGGCAGGTGACCTCAGCAGCCTCAGCTTGCGGGGGTGGGCGCCCAGCCGCCGCCTCCTCCACATGGCACTGCTGGTGTGCCAAGAGGCTGGCCAGCTGTGGGAAGGCGCCGTCGCAGCTGCCACAGCGGAACGCCTGTCCACTGGCTGTCCCGTGGCTGTGCTGGTGGCGGGAAAGGCCAGCCACTGTCCGGAAGGATTTCCCGCATGGGACGCAGGCGAAGCCAGGGGCAGCGGTGGCCGGAGGGGGCTGGGGCTGCTGGGTTGGGGCCATTGATGCAGCCTTCTCCGTCTCCGGGGCCATGTCCTGGGTTGCAGGTGCTGCCTCTGGCCCTGAGCAGGGCTGGTGTTCCAGCAGCAGCTCCTCGCTGCCAAAGCCCAGCTCACAACCGTCGCAGCGATACACCAGCTCCACCGTGGTCTCAGCTGCCGCCAGGAAGAGTTCAGGCACCACGGGCGGAGGCGCGGGCGCTGGGGGCACCGGCGGGCTGGGGGAGCGCAGGTGCGGCTGCAGGTAGGCATCGGTGACCAAGACCTTGGAGGGCTCCCGCGGCGGCGGTGTGGCAGCAGGGCCAGCACCGTGAGTGCGCTGGTGCAGCAGCAGGTTGGAGGAGTGTGTGAAGGTCTTGGGGCAGAGCGGGCAGCGGAAGGGCCGCTCGCCTGTGTGCACGCGCTGGTGCTGCCGCAGGTTGGTGCTCTGGGTGAAGCTCTTGCCACATACGCTGCAGGTATAGGGCCGCTCGCCTGTGTGCACATGGCGGTGGCGCCGCAGGCTAGAAGAGTTCTTGAAAGCCTTAGGGCAGTCAGGGCAGGGGTAGGGCCGCTCGCCCGTGTGCTGGCGCAGGTGGTACTGGTAGTGGGACGACCACTTGAAGGCTAGGCCGCACTGGCCGCAGGTGAAGGCGCGTAGGCCCGTGTGCACGCTGCGGTGGATCTGCAGCAGCGACGAGCGCTTGAAGGCTTTGGGGCAGTCGGGACACTGGTAGGGCCGCTCACCGGTGTGGCCTCGCTGGTGGTAAAGCAAGGCTGAGGAGCCCTTGAAGGCCTTGGGGCAGTCAGGACACTTGTAGGGCCGCTCGCCCGTGTGCGTGCGCTGGTGGTGCAGGAGCCGCGACGACCAGCGGAAGGACTTTCCGCACTCCCCACACTCGTACTGGGCCGCCGGGGCGGGGGCTGCGGGGCCAGGCTTCTCCCCAGAGCCCTCCGCGGTGGAGGCCGGCGCCATGTCCGCGTGGGAGCCAACCATCACACCTGGAGGGGATTCCAGGTCAGGGGAAGGTGGCCCCCTCCCCCCACACATACCGAGTCATCTCAACCCCAAACCCGCACTGCAGGCTACACTGCCCCTTTAAAGGCAGGGGTGCCTCCCCTGCCCGCTTAGCTGCAGGAGCCTCAGTCAGGATTAGCACCCACCAACGGTCCAGCTTTGCCCCAAGATGAAAGAGTTCAGGTGCTGAACGCCCAGCAAATTGGGATGGGGGGTGACCAGCCTTAGGAGGTAGGTCAACCATCTCCTCCAGGAGGCCAGAAAGGCCTGAAAAGGCTGAGCAGGACTGTAGGGCTCTAATCTAAAAATGTGCCCTACAAGAAGTGGGGGAGCCTCTCCAGCACCCTGGCTTCCAACCCTTGACCCCTCTCCCTGTAAAGACCCACCCATCCCCAGCCTCAACATCCACACCCACTGCAGGACCCTTAACCCTTCCCTGTAACTGAAGCCCTGTGATCATCCCCCTCTCCACCCACCCTACCCCCAATTCTGCTCTCCTGGTTCCCCTTGGTCCCCTGACGAAGACTCCCTCACTGCGCCAGATCTCCACTCCACTGCCCCTGCAGGCTCTGTGCCCTCCGCCAGCACTGCTTCCTCACTTCTCCTTGCCCAGCACAAGGGCTGTGGACACCCCGAACTGCTAGCCCTGTCCCCTTTGCATTTGTGCCCCACAATAGCAAACTCCTCCCTACTGGCCACACTGTTCATTTGCATTTCTCTGGTCCCTTCACCCCCCCTAGGTGATACTTGCATGATTTTTTCCCCTCAAACCTCTTTTCCCCTCTTGCTCTTGGCAGGTGACCCTGCCACTGATCTTGTCACTGGGAAAATAAAAGCAATCAGAAGAGAAAATTCCCATGTCCCAACCACACTCCAGTTGTTCTCAACAGGACAACTGGGATTCCCCCCCCCACCCATGGCACCTCACTCCAAGGGACATTGACAATGCCTGGAGACTGTTCTGGCTGTCAGGCTGTAACCTGGAGGAGCAGATGCTCCTGGCCTCTAGTCCGGGGAGGGCAGGATGCTGCTCAACATCCCACAGTGGATGGGGCAGGCCTCACAGCAGAGCGATCCAGCCTCAATCAATGCCAGTGGTGCTGGGCCTGCGAAACCCACACTGCCCCTCCTTCTAGCCTGCCTCTGGGCCCAGGGGCCCTGAGGACCCCCCTTCAGCAATGCTCCTCACCCATACCACACTCATCAGCATGCCCACAAGCTTTGTCTCCCATCTTGACAAACACACCTTCACCCCACCACCCCCTCCAGCTAAGCTCTAGTTTCTCTCCATCTTTTCACAGCAAAACAACTCAAAACTGCCGTCAATAGCAGCTCCTTCCCACCTCAAACACCATGGCCTCCGTGGTACTAAACCCATGGCCTATGCCCAGTCCAACCAGTCCCTTTGGTTCCTGAGATGCCATGCTCCCCACTTGCCCCCTGGTCTCAGTTTCAGGTGCTAGTCCTTTCCATCCCCCTTACTCGTGCCTATAGGGGCATCCAGGTCCTAACGGCCCAGGGAGCCCTGGCCTCCCTCAGGCCTCACCATCTATACATAGGAGGACTCCACAGTCCACTTTGACACCTTTTCTTTGAACTCAAAACCCTTGCTCACGATGCCATGTGCACAGCTAGACACCTCAAATTTAACATGCCCCAAAACTAACTCCAGGCTTTTGCTCCTGCTTGCCCCCTACCTCACCCCCAACCCTCCTTCATCCATAATTTTCTCCACCCCCCAAAACAGCTCTATTCTTCCTCAGGCCAAAAGCCTTGAGGCCACCTCGCCTCTCACTCTGTGACTGAGAAAATCCATCAGTGCTTCCCCTGGCCCAGTAGAAACATACTTGCAATCTGGCCACTTCTCACCAAGTTCCCTGTCGCCACCTGTGTCCAGGGTACCTACACCCCACTCCTGGCAGCTGCCATAGCCTCCCAACAGGCCTCGTGTTTCCAGCCTCACCCTCACTGGCTCAGTATACTCCCAGCAGAGAGGCTTAAAAAAAATCCTGCCAAAGCCTCACAGCTCCCATTTCCAAGCAGAAGACAACCTCTTAAGAGAGCTACACCGCTTGGCCTCCTCCCCTCAATGCCCCGCTCCTGGCTGCTGCAATCCTCATAGTGCTCTCAGCACCCAGCCTGGTTGGGCATGCCTGTTCCACCTGGGGCACTTACAGAGGTCCCTGCCTAGGAGTCTGTTCCCACACATCCAATGTCACCAGCAGGAAGCATTCCCTGACCAGCCTGCCTAAACCTGCAACCCCTTCCAACACTCCCCATTCTCCTCTAACTTACATTTTCTCCATAGCATTTATGACTTTCTAAACTACTTTGTAATTAGAGTTTCCCAACCTCAGCACTGTTCAAATTTGGGGCTGGACAAGTGTGCAGGGGGCTGTACCATACACTATAGGATGTTTAGCAGCATCCCTGACCTCTACCCACTAGATGCTAGTGACAGCTTACTCACTGTTGCATCCCAGCGCCTAGAATAACGTAAGGCACAAAGAGAGTGCTCAGTAAAAACATCCCGAATGAACGAAGACTGGACATCTCCTTTGAACAGATGATAAAGATTCCTTTTATAGATATGACCATCCCTTTGAAAGTGTTTTAGGAGACAATTATCCCAAGAAGCTACACGTGTCTTTCAGAAGGCTGGGCATGCCTTAAACAAGAGATGTTCTGCTCTGGAAGAGCCGGGGCTGTTCTACCCTTCCAAAACGCTGGACCACACCCTTCCACCAGACCCGACTTCCCCTTTAAGAGGGTGCTCCTGCTGCAACCTCTGCTCCACCTTTGTTGAGCTAAATTAGAGACTATTTTGAAGCCACCAGGATTTATAAGCTTTTTCCTTCGACGTCTGGACAATGTCACCGCTCTTTTAAAGAGAGAACCTATTCATAGCGGGATGAAAAGCAGAAGTTCCTGTATACAACGGAACCTGCCCCGCCCTCTAAAAGCAGCCCCTTGCCCCTTAAGAGAGCGGAGCCGGCCAGGCCGATAAAAGTCGGAGGTGAAGTAGCGCCCTTTCCTTTAAGGCATCCCTTCCGGTTTCACGCTCGCGGTTTCCCCCATGTCTCCGCCCTCCGGTCCCTCCCCCCACCCCTCCGGTCTCTCACCTGCAGCCCCGACCCGGGCAACGAGCGGAGGAGACCCAAGTCCCTCCCGCGGGGGTCGATGGGAAGGCGGGGCCCCGGCGCCGGCGGTGCAGGCGTGGGGGCCGGGGCGGGGGCGGGGGCGCGCTCCCTCCCAACGGCCCCGGCGCGAGGCACCCAACCTTTACCCGCTGCCGCTCGCGCACACAAACACCGACGTCGCCGTCGGAGCGTCACGACGCCACGTGCACCTAGGCCCCGCCCCCCCGGCCTCCGGCCCTTGCAGGTCTTCCACCGCTCCGGCAGCGCGGGGCATCTTAGGAGCTGTAGTTCTCCCCGGACCCTGACGGCCAAGTCCCGGAAGCGGTCACGGGGGGGTCAACCCAAGCCTGGAAAAGCCGGACTGGGATCCCAGGTCGCACGTTCTCCTTTATTAATATTGATTCCCTCTCGTCTGTAATAGAGACCCAGGCTACGCGGTTCTGAGCAGGCCTTGCCCACCAGAGGTGTTGGTCGGCCCTGGCCTGGTCCCCACTTCCAGGTAATCCAGGCTCTCTTTCCCAGCTCATAGAGGTCCCACGTCCTTGCGGTTCCCAGGCGCCTGCTGGGTTCATGGATGCAGCTGTGCATGAACCTGAGCTTTGCAGTGCAGGGGGCTGCCCAGGACGCCGGTGGAACACTTCTTCATTTCAGTGCTCTGCCCGCATCGCCTCAGGCTTCCGGCCACACTGACTTTTCTCCGGGTCATTCAACACAGGGTTTCTACACCATGGAACTAGTAACATTGGGCCTGATCAGCCTTTGCTGAGGGGGCATCCTGTACATAGTAGAGTGGTAAGCAGCATCTCTGGCCTCCACCCAGGGGAGGCCAATAGTACCCCCTCTCCACTTGCTCGCCTCCCCCACACTTTATGATAGCAGTCTCCAGACGTGGACTCATGTCCCCTGGTTGAGAACCACTGCTCCAACGCCATCCTCCCCTCAGCCTGAGGGCCACTCTGCGTGCTGTTTCTCAGACCAGCTACCCCATTCCTTCTCAGCTGCTGCTGGAAAACCTGCACACAAGGTGGGGTCCCATTCCATGCTCAGCGACACTCATCTGTGTTCCATGACAGCATAGAAGGGTCTGTCTTTGCCACCCAGGTGTCCCCAACAAGGGGCCTGATCATAAGTAGGCGGTACCCTCTCCCTGCAAGGTCTTTGTGAAGTCCCTGTAAATTTGTGCCTGTAAAATCTGCTGCCAGCTCAGTCCAAACATTCCTTTTCCTTCCGCTTCTACCTCCCCCATTAGAAAGGAGGCTGCCCAAAGCACTGGAAGGGAAACCGGAGCAGAGCCTTGAGCTAATGAGGGGTGAAGAGAAGACAGGAGGAGAGTAGCAGGTACTGGAGGTAGAGCTAGGAGGCTCTGCCCATTGGGGTCCGACCTCACCTGTGTCCAGGGCTGCCAAATACCAGGCACTACCCTCCTTGGCTCTGGGATGGAGGGAAGAGCCCATGCTGGGTGTGGGTGTGGATGTGGAGTGTGCTTCCCAGCTGGCTATGGGCAAGGGGTGGTGTGAAGGTACATAGCCCACAGTCACCCCTCACCTCAGGCCACTGGGGTACCAGCAGTAGTGAAAGGAATCCGGACCAGCCCCATTTACCTGCCTGTCCCAGGTGGTCCATGGCCTGGGAGTTGGGGACCCGTGGTCTAGAGGGCAGAGATGTGAAGCATCAGTGATTCTCTTGCTGGCCCTGAAGACACAGCCTCCATGGGGTTTACAGATGTGAGTCCATGGATTCTGCCACATGACCTTAAAAGGGGTCCCTGACTTCAGATGAGATAGCAGCCCCAGCCAACACCACATTGCAGCCTGTGAAGTCCTGAGTAGAGGACCCAGCTGAGCCACAGGTGTCTGGACTCCTGACCCAGAGGAACTGTGAGAAAATTAGTGTCTTGTTTTAAGCCATTGTATTGGTAATTTGTTACAGTGTAGATAACTAGCACATTTCTTGTGTTAGTTTGCTACAAGTGCAATAACAAAGTGCCACAGGCTAGCGGACTTAAACAGAAATTTATTTTCTCTCACTTCTGGAGACTAGAAGTCTGAGATGGAGGTGTCGGCAGAGCAGGGTCCTTCTGAGGCCTCTCTCTTTGGCTTATAGATGGTGTCTTCTCCCTGTGTTCTCTCATGGTCATCCCTATGTGTGTGTCTGTGTCCTCATCTCTTCTTATAAGGACACCAGTCATACTGGCTTAGGGTCCACCCTAGTGACCTCATTTTACCTTTAATCACCACTCACTTTAAAGACCCTATGTCTCTGAATACAGTCATATTCTGTCTCAGAAGAAAAGATGTGAAACAAATATGACAGGGTTGACCCCTTTGAGTTCTGAGTTGGGGACACCAGGAACCTGCCACCTGTAAATTCTTAGAATACATTTTAAGTGAAACAAAGTCGCTCTGGGACTGGGTGAGAGAAGTAGCAGATGAGTGGGGTGGAAGCAGGGAGGGACAGCCTTGTCTGGGCTCCTTGCTGGTCCTGACACCTTGGTTTCTCCCTCTCCAGATTAGAGGAAAGTTTAGGGGCAGGGTCTCCACATTCCAAGTGCAGTGAGGTCTGCAAAGGAGGCTGAGGGAAGAGTCCTGAGGTCTGGGCACCACCTTTGGCCCAAACCCTTCATGGCTCCCCTTCAGTCGTGCCCTCATAACCCAACTCCTACCTCACCTGTGGGCTTAGCCCCTGTCCACTTCTCTGACTTTTCTTCCCACCATCACTCCCTCTCTCACACCAGTCAAGCTTGCTCCTGCCTCAGGACCTTTACACCTGCTGCAGATCTCTGCCTGGTTGCAGGACAATTGTCACCTCCTCAGAGAGGCCTTCTCTATCTGAAGCAGCACCCTTCCCCAATCCAGCCACCAACTTATTGTGCAGCTTTAGAACCTTCACAGCACATCCCCAGCTGGGATTTTCTTGTGTATAGGTGTCCCTCTCAGACTCCTACAGGAGCAAACAGGGCATGTCTTGCTCATCGCTGCATCCTTGGTCTCTGCACACAATAGGTGCTCCATAAATGCCCATTGTGAGGGCTGGAACAGGGGAAAGGGGCTTATGCATACCTTCCACTACCTGGCAGGGCAGGTCCTCAGCAAACACCAGATGAGGCGGCCCCAGCTGTAGGCGATTCTTAGCAATGACTAAGACAGGAGGAGAAGAGCCCAAAGTGTGAGCCCCATGCCTGTGCAGGGCCTCCCCGTGCCAGCCCAGGAGTTGGCGCCCCCTGGTGGAGCACCCCATGTCAGAGCCTGCAGGGCCTGCAGGGCCTGCAGCCCTAGGTGTGTCCCAGGCCCCTCCTGGCAGTGGCACAGAGCTGACCAGCAGATATTGCCCTTGGCTCCTGGTGACAGATGCAGGCTCGCCCTGGAGCCACGAGGTGGCAACTCCTTGCCTGTCTTGGGACCTGACCACCAATCCTCAGAGAACTGGGATCCACTCCTCCATCATGGGATGGTGACTCTGGTTGCCTAGTGAACCTGCAGCTGCTGACCTCACTATACTCGTCAGCCCATGCAGACTCACAGCACCTCTAGGACATGGCCTACTGCCTGCTGCTGGTTCTGGGCTGCCACCACTGTGCTGCCCCTGCCCAAGGTGCTGCTGGCAAGGCAGCAAGTCTGGCACGCAAGGGTGTGGTCTTGGGGCATCTACTGACCTGGTTTGAACCCCTGCTTTGCCATTGACTTGCTGTGTGATCGTGAACAAATAGTGGAGCCTTGATTTCCCCCCATGCTACCTTCTTATCCCAGCTTTAACACTGACGTCATTGAGGCTTAAATTAGAAAAGATATGCGGTCTCCAAGTGGTGGCACTGGGATTTTTTTTTTTAATTTATTCTGTAACATTGTACATTTTCATGTGGTTACAGTGTATTCACATCTGGCAGTTCTCATTTCAAAAGGAACCCTTATTCTATTCCCTCTTTCCAGCCAGAAGTGGTTCCACCACAGTCTTTTATGATGTGCTACTGCTAATTTTATCAGGGCACCATTTGGGGGAAAAAAAGAACATTTATAGTGAGGCTACTAAGAAATATTACCCTTTAATATTAATGACTAGGAGAGATTTTAGAAAGTTCTTGATGTCCCTCCTATTTTTCCCCTCAAGGATTACATCCCAGCTCTGCTGCTCTAACTTTGGGTGACTGTGCACCCTGACCTCACTTTCTCCCTCAGGAAACAGGGGCAGTAATCCCTGTCAGTGCCCAGGAAAGGGGGACATCAGCAGGAAGGGAGGACATCAGCAAGCTGCCTGAGCACTGGGAATCCCTAGGAAACACCCTCACTTTTCTGTCTCTGTCTCTCCCCGTGCAGATGCTGGGGGCCCTGGTCAGCCCAGGCCCAGCCTCAGCAGCTGCAACTGTGCCCGGGGATGTGGATCCAACGGGAGCTCAGAAGGAACCCTCACTGAGCCCCCTCCCCTCCCATAGCGACTGAGTAACAGTCCCCAAGGATGCCCAGGTCCTAACCCACAGAACCAGTGAATGTGTCACCTTACATGGACAGGAGGCTTTGCAGATGAGATTGAGTGGAGGGTCTCAAGCGGAGGAGGTGACCCTGGTCACCGGGGGCTATAAATGTAATCCTCATAAGAGAGAGGCAGGAGGGTAAGAGAACAGGATGGGATGAAGGAAGCAGAGATTGGGGTGACACACTCTGGAGACTGAGGAAGGGGCCGCAGGCTGTGGAATTGGAGAGAGAGGGAAGTCTACAAGCTAGAAGAAGCAATGGCATTGATCCTCCCCTGGAGTCTCCAAAAGAAAGACCTTGATCTTAGCCTGTAAGATCCACCTTGGACTCCTGACTTCAGAACTGCGAGACAATGAATGAACGTGGTTTTAAGGCATTAGGTTTCCGGTCATATGTTACAGCAGCCATAGGACACATGTCCTGTAGAGAGCGGGTTGCAAGCTGACAAGGTCCTTGCAATCTGTGAAGTCAACCAAGGGTTGCCTTACCTCTACAAATCCTAAGAATGAGAAGTAGGAACTGATCGGAGAACAATGCAGGCATTGAAATGCAAACAATTATAGAAGGGTTACCCTATGGAAATGTAAATAATTATAGTAGGATGTGGAGACTGCATGGGGATAATCTCATTTTAGCCAGCAAATGTATGCTCTTGTATAAAAGCAACTTGCAAAAATAAATTGCTCTCTACTCCATCATCAGTGTGGATAGTGGGCCTCCTGATCCCAGCTTTCTGTCTTTCTTTTCTCAATCTCCCACCATTCCCACTCAGGATTATTTTCCAGGGCTGTGTTGGATGCGGCAATGTCTGCCTTCCGGATGCAGATCCCTGACACAGTCACCAGGGCGACAGTGACACACCCCATCCCACTAGACCAGCCAGCCCATTCAGCCAACCTGCCCACAACACTGCCAGCCCCTGCAGTTCTCTGCCTCTCCGAACACCAGGGTCCCCTGGAACCCTCTGTAAAATACCTTGGAGGAAACCGTGCCCATGTTTTCGCCTCTCTCCCATCACAGCTGCACCCGACAGCCGCCCCCCCAGTGTCACCCACCTAAGCAACCTGGCCCAGCCTGTGGGTGATCCATCCCTCTCCCCTGCTCCCTGGCTGCACTTGAGAGTGAAATTCAGGGCTTGGAGGTCAACCCCTGCCAGGAGCAAATTCCTCTTGCTGGCTGGAGACCTTGGGCATAGTTGAGCCCCTCTCTGAGCCTCAGTTTCCCCAGGATGCTGGGCCTGAAGCAGAGAGAGGCAGGAAAGCATGGGCAGGTGTGTCTGTCAGGCAGCTGCAGGGTGTCTGCTCCACAGCTCAAGGCCCTTGTACATCTCCTCCTCCCTCCCAGCCTGCACCTAAGCTTCCCACCACCCCCCTCCAATTAAGGGTCCTCAATGCTAACTGCTGTGGTTGACTCATTGACTGGGCTCCTTGGCATTGCCTCCCTGCTAAGGTCTTTGTCACCTTAATTGGCCATCTCCAGACGCTTTTCTCTGCCCCCCCCCCCAACTACACCACCCTGCCCCATATCCCAGGTCCAACTATGTGCTAATTGGGCCTCTGGGGGCGCACAGAAATCCCCCTCCCCTGCCCGCCCCCGCCTTTCTATATTAGCCCCCCACCTACTGTCCACAAACCTCAGGGTCCTGCTCCCAGGAGGTAGGGACCAGGAGGGCACGGGAAGGATGCTTGGTCATAATCCCCAGCCCTACCTCCTGCAGCCCAGGTCGTGCCCTCCCCTCCAGAGTCCACGGCCCCTTGCAAAGGCCATTCTTCCTTGTCCCCCTCTCCAGCTCTGAGCCCCCAGCCCTGGTTGCCCCTCTCTTCTCACAGATGTGAAGGGGTGCCTTCTGATCAGCAGGAATACTGTGGGAAGTTAGCTCGAAATTACCTGGCCATGCACCCTGGGGCCCCCACAGCCCCTGGAGTATCTGAGCCCAGCCCCAGGGAGCTGTGTGCTTTTGTAAGCGGGGCGGCTGCCCACATGCTACGTGCCCTGCATCCCCGGAGGACCCGGCCCCCCAAAAGGAGACCCAACCACAGGAGGTTCCTGTACAACCAGATCTGCAGGTGAGTGGGGGATGGGCTGAGGGGGTGTGTGGGGAGGGCCCAGAGCCCTGGGTCTGGAGGAGACAAGGCCCAGACAGAACAGAGAGAGGTGGTCCCCAGGGTGGGTGTAGCCACACTTAGCATGCAGTTAGTGAGCACCTCCTGCATGCCACTCCCAGAGACCCATCAGCAAACAAAGCCTCTGAGCTCCCTGTCTTTACGGACTTATGTCTGGTGGGGGGGCCAGCAGGTCAGGGGTGGCCAAAACAAAGAAGTAAATGGTACACACGATGCTACAGGATAGATGGACCTTGAAAACATGATGCCAAGGTCAAGAAGCCAACATGAAAGGCTGCAGGTGGTGGGTTCCCTTCATAGGAACTGGAACAGGCAAACCTACAGACATAGGAAGCAGAACGGTGGATGCCAGGGCCTGGAGGAGGGGGATAGGAGGGATTGTTGATAGCTATGGGGACTCCTTCTGGGGCGATGAAATGTTCTGAAACTAGACAGGGTGGTGGCTGCAGAACATCGTGAATGTGGTAAATGCCACTGAACTGCACACTTTAAAATGGTTCATTTTAAGTTATGTGAATTTTACCTCAATTTTTAAAAATAGTATGGTATGTCAAAAGATGGTGAGTGCTATGGAGGGCATGCTGGAGGAGAGCTGGCATTTTAAATAAAGTCACTGGGGAAGAAGCACTGAGAAGGTGACATCTGAGCACAGCCCTAGGGAGGGAGCAGAGGAGCCTTCAGATGACTGAGGGAAGGGCACTCGGGCAGGGCACGGGCATTCTGGACCCACTCATCTTTTTCCCATGGCACCCCCAAATCTGTCTCCAGACCTTCCCACATTCACACACACACTACAGACCAGCACTCAGATCCAGGGACAGAGCACTTCCTGTCCCCAGAGGCCCTCACGGCGCCCATCAACCACCATGCTGATTGCTCTCACTGTCCATCAGGTTAGCCATTCTTTGAATGTTCTCTCAGTGGAGTCCTGGGCTACTAAGTGTGAGTCTTGCAGTCTTTGGTCACATTATGCTTGGGCATTACTCTGTTAGAACTGCAGTGATCAAACACCACAGACTGGGCAGCCTGAACGACAGAAATTTACTTTCTCACAATTCTGGAGGCTAGAAGTCTGAAATCAATATGTGCTCACATGGTCCTTCTCCCTCTGTGTCCAAACACCAGTCCTTTTGGAGTAGGACCCAACCTTAATGGCATCATTTAAACTTAATCACCTCTTTAAAAACTCTGTTTCCAAATATAATCACATTTTGAGGTCCTGGGAATGTCAAGGGGTACAATTCAGCTCATCACAATTTGTGAGACCCATCTGTACTATTACTGAGGGGAAATCAGTGCAGTCATCCAGATGGGAGTTGCTAGAGACAACCCCAGGGGGCAGATTCAAGAGCTAAGAGGAAGCAGAATGCACAGGGCATCATTGTTATCAGTGCACAGCTAACTCATAGCACACTTTTGTGTGCAATTATTTTCTAAAGGCACCCTTGAGACATTTTTCACTTTCATATGTTGGAACGTGGTCATAATAAATGTAAATGTCAAAGTGTGCGTAGTGCTCAACAAGACGTGCTACCTTGTGCAGCACACAACCCCCACAGCCAGTCAGAGCTTCCCTATAAATGGAATCAGAAATACTGAATTGTCAGACCTGAGAAAAATGGACCCAGGGGCAGGAAGACTAGCACAGAGAAGAAAAATGAGGAGGGAGAGAAGGCACAAATCACATCTGAGATGAAAGATGGGAGGAGACCTCTTCGTAGTCACCCAGCTAATGCCTGTCTCTCTGCAGGCAGTTTGCCAAGATTGAGGCCGCCACCCAGCACCTGGCCCTGTCCCTCCTGTCTCAGGAGGCACCTCCCCAGAGACCGCCGCCCCAAAGACCACCCGTGCCACCCCCATCCCCCTTCCTGGGGGTGGCCCATGCTGTGGCCCCCGCGGAGGACCCCCATGCTGGCCCCAGCCTGAGCCTTGCTGTCCTAGATGCCTCTACTCTCGACCTCTTTGATGACATTGCACTCACTTTCGAGTGTCCCTCAGTATCACATGACCTGTCCCAGCTGGACCTCAGGCAGGCCCCACGTTTCTATGATCCCCTGACCCCACATGCCCTAGTGGGAGGGGACAGATTCTTGGCTCCTGAGGAGGGCTGGGTGGGCAGGTGGGAGATGCCTTGTACCTGCCATTCCCAGGGGATCCCTGAGGGATGGGGGACCTGTTCCCTATGATGCCCAGTCACAAGCCACCCCAGGCTCCAGAACAAACCAGAGTCCTCCCTATGACGGCTCTCTGACCTCCTGTCCCAGAGCCCCCATCCCTTCCACTCCCCTCCTGGCAACCCCCTGGGAAAATGACCCAGACTCCCATCTCAGCCCAGAGCCTCACCTCTGCCTCTATCAGGGGCCCCTTGCTCTCTCCTTCCCCACCTTCTCTCTTCTCTCCTCCCAGTCCAACCCCTGGCATTCCCACTCTAGCCTCCTCTCACCCTGGCTCATTGCTGCCTTATGTCTGGTTGGTCTCATCTCATTTATTCCCAATGCACCTACTATGTGTTGAGGACTCAGCAGTGAATAAAATAGATAAGATCCCTGCCTTTGTGGAGTCCTCATGGGGGGAGGGCAGTTCAGGGGACTGACAATGAGTACATTCATACACTTTTAAAATGCAAGATAAATTTCCAGTTTCAGATTGAAATTACTACTGTGAAGAAAATAAAACAGCAACCTGACCAAGTAGCTGGTGGTCAAGGAAGGCCTTGAATGACAAGAAGGAGCCTGCCATGTAAAGGACCTGAGATGGGACACTGAGGAGCAGCGTGGCTGGAGTAGAGCCAGTAGGGGGAGAGTGTTGAGAGGTGACGGTGGAGAGGTCAACAAAGGCAGACAATGAACTGGGGAGTTCAGATGGAAAGTTCTCTCCGTCTCTTTCTCTCAACCCCATTTCCAGGCACAAAGTCTAAATACTAGAAATACCACCCCTGGGAGGCAGGTGGTGCACAGATGGGAAAACAGGCTCCACGAACACAGGCTGAGCGGCCGTAGGGGTTGGGGTCACCTAGGCTCCGAGCTTCATCGGCTTTAACCCTGTCCTGGAAAGTGGCTGGGACTCTCAGTTTCTGTCTCCAGATAGAAGGCCCAGGGTTCGAACCGCTGGCTCATTCCTGCCCTGGGCGGAGCCCTTCCCTCCCTCGGCCTCGATAGCCAGGTCTGTACCCCACCGCAGGTCGCCATCACTCTACCCAGATATAGCGGCGTTCTCCACGCCCACCGCATGGCCCCGCCCAGGCCCGCCACTCATGCCCTCTACGGCTCCCCATTGGCCGGACGCTCTACCTTCCCACCCCTCCCTGAAGGCCAATCATATTCTCAGGTGGAGCAGTACCGCTTGCGGATTGGTTGAGAGTAGGGGCGGGGCAGAGCTGGGCCACTGCCGATTAGGCAGCTCGGCCAGGGTGGGCGGGCCACGTGTCACCGCCCTGCCAAACGGTGACCCGGTCTTGGAACCCGGTGCGCGGACCTAAAGAGGCGAGTGACCCCAGGACTCACCTGCTCAGGAGCAGAGGCTGAACTCGAACCCAGCTTCTTCCAGGTAAGTTCCCACCTCCCCGGCGCTGGTGGAACCGGCGTCCTCGCCTTTCAGGTGGCGAAACTGAGACTCTGCCAGAACGTCCCGTGCCGAGGTCACACGGCCAGGGCGAGGACTCCTGCCTGGGCCTTACAAAACTTGCTGGCCGAGGGCTGGAACCCTCTGCGGGTTATGCCCGCCCTGCCCTTGTCCCGGGCCAAGTTTCGCACTGTCCTCGTGGGGTGGATGGGTTTAACCCCCATTTCTCCGAGGAAGAAACTGAGGCTCTTGACAGAGCGTGAAACTTGCCCAAGGTCACACAGACAGGAAGTCTGGACTGAAGGGATGGTTCCGCCGAGGCCACGAGGGGATCTAAGCAGCCCCTCCCACCCCCAGGTTGCCGCCCACCTCAGGCCACCCTTCCTCCTCCGGCCTAGGGCTCCACCCACCCACCCAGAGCTCCGTTCTAGACCCACTCATCTTTCCCTTGCGGCACACCCAAATCTGTCTCCAGACCTCCCCACATTCACACACACACTACCCACCCCAGTTTTTCATCTTATGCCAAAAATCAGTTCCCCTGTCCAGTTCCCCAATTAGTCCCTGGGATTTGCCACCCACAGACCAGAAACCTGGGGGTCTTCCTTCTTCGCCCTTCCCCCAAAGCCAGTCCCACACACCGCTGCATCTCTCTGTCCTGCCTCCCTCCTCTCTGTCCCTGTTGCCTGAACTGTACCCTAGGCCTCACCCTTGCCCCACTGGACCTCAGCCCCAGCTTTCTCCCTGGCCTCTGCCTCCAGTCCAGTCCCACAGCAGCCAGCGAGGCCTCCTCTTTTATTTTATACTTTGAAAACTTTTAATGGAAGAATATCACATATGCAGGAAAACATAGAAGTCACAGATACACAGATCAAGTAACTTCACCAAGTGAATGCTCTGATGTAGACAGCATCCAAATCCAGAACATCCCTTACACCCCAGAAGCCCCCTGTCTTTGTCCATGGGGTCTTTGTCCATGAAGAATAACCATTATCATAACTTTAACGCCACGGATGGGATTGGCTGTGTTCTCACCTTATGTGAATCTTACCATACTATATTTGTCCCTGACTACACAACCTGTTAAACACTGTCAGTTCAAAAGGAACAGAGTAGAACACAGTGAAAATCAGATCTTCACACTCTGTTGTCCTTCAGTGACCTATTCCCCTTCCTAAAGTCCCTGCTCCTTGCTACCTGCCAGAGTGCAGATATAGCAGTCATACACTTTTCCTATCCTTTTTTGGGGCCACAAATGGAAGCATTGCTATACATGCCATTCTGCTTTTTTTTTTTTTTTATTAACATTAACATCTTTTGGCCACCTTTGCATATAATTACTTTAAAAGCTTGTAATTATTCCTGGCTGCAAAGAATTTCATAGCGTGGATACACCGTAACTCATGAAAGCAGTACCCTAACCTCAAATGTGTAGGTGGACTTCTACTGGCTAGTTTTGCAGGAGTCCAGTAGTGAATAAGCTGTTTCATTTCACAAGCAAGTCTGCAGGATAAATACTTAGGAGCAAGTTTTCTGGGTCAGAAGGCTCATGTATCTCTTATTTTAACAAATGTGGCCACATGGCTCTACCATGTAGGAACTATCCATAGGCCTCCTACCAGCCTGAGGGCGAGTTCCTGGCTGCTACAGACCTTGTTGTAGGCTTTTGGACATTCGGCCTGACCTGGCCCTGTCCCTCCTGCCTCTGGAAGAGTGAACACCATGAGTGGGAGTAAGAAGAGCACTCCGAGGGGAGAGAACAGCATGGAGCCAAGGTCCTGAGATGGAGATGGTCCCCAGTCCCTTGCCGGAGGGGTTACATCTTAGTCCTGAGTACAGAGAGGAGAGTTGCTGAGACAGGGGAGTAAGAGTCCACTCTGTGTTTTCAAAGATTGTTTCCCCTCTCTCTTCACTGCCTCTGGGAGAACTGACCCTGCCAAGACAGACGGGTTCCCTGGTAACTCCAGTTCCGGTCACAGCTGTAGTTAATTCAGTGTGGTTTTGTTTTAGAGGGCATTCCCCAGTATTTTTGAGATAAAATTCGCATAGCATAAAATTCTCCATTTCAACCATTCACTGGTTTTTAAATTCCAGATATGTCACACACACAACATTTTCATTGGTTGATGTGTTCATTAGAAAGAATAATTATAAACACCTGCATGTACAAACCACCCCACTTGACAGCTTCACCCAAGGGTCAGTTGTGTTAGCCTCCTGCCCTTCACTGGGTCTCCCATTTCCCAGGTAAATTAAGGGATAAATGGGTGAACCTGCAGAGGGGGAGGGAGCTGCAAACAAAATCTCAGATGGAACTCCCAGGTGTGCAGCAACTCAGACCTGGGGACACTACTGGAGCATGCTGAGATTCCAGGGGCCAGGGCTCCAGATGCTCTCACAGGGAGGCAGTTCTTGCAGGACCTTGGTGAAGCCACGGCCCTTTTAGGTCTCAGCACCTTCCCTGGGGAAGGGCTGCTGGGCTGCTGTCTCCACCAGCTCACGCTTTCTTCCCCCACCTCCTTTTTTTTTAATTATTGTACAATACACATAACATAAAATTTACCATTTTAAAGTACACAGTTAAGTGGCATTTATGTACCTTCATGATGCTGTGTAACATTTCCATCCTCCCAAATGCAAATTATGCCCATTAGGCAGTCACCCCTCAATCCTGCCCTGTTCCCAGCCCCTGACGCTCACCAATCTGCTTCCTGTCTCTAGATTTGACCATGGTGGACATTGTGTACACGTGGATTTCTACACATGTGGCCTATAGTGACTGGCCTCAGTGAGCATTGGGCTAAGGTTCATCCATGATATAGCATGTGTCAGCACGTTCTTCCTTTTATAGCTGAATAATGCTGCACTGTCCAGCACATCAGCCTTTCTGAGCCCTGGAAGGCAGTTCGGCTGGCTGCTTCACATCTGGGTAAACTGAGTTTCAGAGGCCAAGTGGAACCTGCTCCCCCCAGGCCGTGAGAGGGATACAACTGGAGAAGATGTGGCTTTTTTTCTCAGGAATCACATCTCGCTCCTTGAGTTATCCACAGTGGGCCCCTGGGCAGGTCACATCACTGCTAAGGCCTCAGTTTCCCCTAGGGGCAGGGTGAGGGTCACAATTGAAGCCTGAGATGCAAGACAGTCGTTAAGGACTTGGAAGAAACCCCCGTGTACTGTGCCGTCTCAGGAAGGAGGGGGCTTCCCAGGGCTCCAGGGAGCAAGGCTGAGACTTGGGGTAGGCAGGGTCAGAGGATGACCTCCCAGCTGAATAGGACACATTAAGAAAAAAGTGTTCTGAGCCTGGGAACAGTTGATGCCAAACCCTGCAGGTGGGAAGAAGAGAGTGAGAAGAGCCCTCAAGGTTTAAGTGCATGGACCCTGGATGTGCAGAGAAGGCAAACATAGCCCCTGCCTGACCCCACCCCTCGGCCCCTCTGCCCACCCTTAGGACATGGCATCTGTGAGGCCCTGCCTGGGCCGAGTCCTCCCAGGATCATCCATACTATTTCTGTGTGACATGCAGGAGAAGTTCCGCCATATCACGTACTTCCCCCAGATTGTCTCTGTGGCCGCCCGAATGCTTAAGGTACAGGTCCTTCCTCCCTCAGACCCAGGGTGCATCCCCTCCTCCCTCAGTCCAGGGGTACAGGCCCCCAGCTCCTCCCTTGGGCTCAGGCTTTTGTTGCCCCTCCCCGGCACAGGTGGCCCAGCTGCTGGAGGTGCCAGCCGTGCTGACAGAGCAGTACCCACAAGGCCTGGGCCCCACAGTGCCTGAGCTGGGGGCCGAGGGCCTGCAGCCACTGCCCAAGACCTGCTTCAGCATGGTGCCAGTGGTGCAGCAGGAGCTGGATGCACGGCCTCAGCTGCGTTCTGTACTCCTCTGTGGCATAGAGACACAGGCCTGCATCCTGGTGAGACCCTGACTGACGCCTGGGACCCCTCCCCCCACCATCCTAAAAGGATGTTTCTTCCTGACCCAGAACCCTCTATCCCCTGGTAGGACCCCCTTCCTGACCTATTATCCCCTCCTGACCTAGGACTTAATCCTTACTCAGGACCCCACTCTACCTGGGCTACCCACCCTGCCCTGGAATCCAGTTGTAACCTGGGGCCTCCTGCCTTGGTCCAAGCCTTCCTCATCCCCATCCCTGCTCCCCGGTCACTAACCCAGGACCCCTGTTCTTGTCTGAACTCGGCCCTGACCTCTCTCTGCTCCTAGCACACAGCCCTGGACCTCCTCGACCGGGGCCTGCAGGTCCACGTGGTGGTGGATGCCTGCACCTCTCGCAGGTGAGAGGGTCCCGCGAGGGGTGGGTGCATGTGGGATGAAGACAAGACACCCAAGAAGAATGAGGAGGTGGATGTTTGGGCTGCATGCTGACACCCTCCCCTGCAGCCAGGTGGATCGGCTGGTGGCACTGGCCCGGATGAGGCAGAGTGGCGCCTTCCTCTCCACCAGCGAAGGGCTCATTCTCCAGCTAGTGGGTGACGCCTCCCACCCCCAGTTCAAGAAGGTAACTGGCTCCCGACCCCCCACCTCTCATGCATCCAGCTTCTCAGCACCCACCAGTCTTTGCACAATACATCCAGGAGCACATACATCCGGGAACACTACAGGCTGCTGCCTCCAGGGGGGTTCTCCGTTCTCCATAAATCAATGAGAGCAGAAGCTGATGGCTTGCAGTGAGACTGGAGAGAGAAAATAGGGAGTGGCTTGCATCAGGTGGTCTGGGAGGCTTCATGGGGAAAGGTGATTTTGGAGTGACATGAAGGCAGGAGAGAACCAGCCAGACACAGGAAAGAACCATCCAGCAGAGGCCATGTAGATGGGAGCCCCTGGGCCCCTCCACCCCAGCCCTCCCCCAGTCTCTGGCACTCAGGCTCAGCCTTTCACCACACCACCCAGTGCCCTTCCTAGTACCCAGGTCTGACCAGGTAGTCACCACTGCTCCACACTCTTTGTCTACAGGATAACAGGACATTCTAGAACTTGACATTCCTGGCCCTCTGATCTCTGCCCCTTCCCCTCCTCTTAGTTCAGTTCTGTTGAGCTTTTATCGAGCACCTACTCCTCCTGACCTAGGACTTAATCCTACTATGTGTCAGCCACTGTGACAAGTCCAGGGGCAACAGCAAAAGCCAGTTCGTATTCCATACACTTTGTGGTCTGGAGCTAGGAAGGGACTATACTGAATGTGTGAGAAATTACCAACAGGGGTCTCTCCCAGGGGGTGGGAAGCAGAGCCCAGAAAGGGGAGGAGCAGCCAGTCATGCCAAAAGTTTTTCTGGCTAAGGGACCACCTGGGGCCAAGTCCTGGAGGTGGAATTGAACTTGCCTTATTCCAGGAGCTGTAACAAGGCACAGTGAGTGAGTGTGGAGGAGGGGAGGCTGGAAGGAATTAGACCATATCTTCATGGAAGATTAGGGATTTTAGTGAACGGCAGCCATGGAGGCATGCACAGGGGAGCTGGCCATGTCAGATCTGCAGTTTGGTACCAGTGGATATGGGTGGGTGTCAGGAATGAGGGAGACCAGAGTGGTGGCAGTGGGGATGCAGGTTTGACTTATTTTTATTGTTTAATTAATGGAGGTAATGATGGGGTTTGCTGACAGGTGCAGTGTGGGGCTTTGGAAGAAGGCAGCCCACAGAAGGCTTCTAGGTTGTCAGCTTGAGCAGCTGTGCTCATGTTGTCTACTGCTTGCAACAGAACAGCGAATGTCAGGGGTCAAGTTGTGATGGACATGTAAGAGGCAGCGGATAAATGAGTCTGGAGTTGAGGGGAAAGACATGAGTTAGATTTGGGGTTTGGGAGATGGGAGAGGTGAGATGACTTAGGAAGAAGCAGGTATAGACAAGATCTTAGCCCCAAGACAAAGTCAGTAGTGGTGCAAGCCAGCTAAGCAGACCAAGATAGCAGGTGATCAGGAGCTAACCTAGATGGGTATAGTGAAAGGGAGGCCCCAAGAAAAGTTCAGAGTAGAGAGAGTAGTTGGTTTGGCCATTTGCTGCCAGGAAGGCAAGGGAGATAAAAGTGGAGAACTGTTCCTGGGATCTGCCATGGAGATGGGGACCCTGGACTGTTCCTGACCCCAGTCTTCCGGCTACAGATCCAGAAGATCATCAAAGATCCTGTTCCAGACAGCGGACTGCTTAGCCTCTTCCAAGGCCAGAATTCTCTCTTCTGCTGAAACTCCCATCTTGCCTTGAGGGGATAGCTCCCTCCTGTCACCTGGACCTTGTGGAAGCGCTTTCCCCCACCCCCACCCCCCATCCTTGGATCCCAAGAGTGGTACAGTCCACCGGGAGTACTGCCCCTTGAGTGGGAAGGCAGGTGCTGCCTTGCCATTGGGCGGCAGTTCCAGGAGATGCAAATGAGCTTCTGGAAGCCGGATGGCCATTGGTGGAGCTGCGCTGGAGGTGGGGCTCTGTTCCCAGCCACTTCAAGGAGCGGGAAAGGGAGGGGCGGGAGTGTCACAGACTGTGTGGGACCCGGACTCGCAGAATAAACATTGAGGTGGCTGTGGACCGAACCATTCTTGGGTTTGGGGGATATTCCGGGGGCTGCGGGCTGGGGGAGGGGAGGAAGCGGGGTCCCCAGCAGGTGGGGAGGGGGAAGTGCCTCTTCTCAGCTCCAAGCCGGCGCAAGGCAAAGGCCCTGTCACATCTGCACGGAAAAGAACTGCCAGCCGGGTTGCCCAGCACGCGCCCCCCACCAGCGCGCGCACGCCTAGCCCGGCCAGCTGCAGACACGAGCTAGCTCTGCCTCCCCCAGCTGGTCCCCCGCGCCGCTGCTACCCCAGACTCCCCAAGGGGCCCGCATCCGGAAAGTGAGGTGAGCGCAACCGCACCCTGTGCGGAGGGGGAAACTGAGGCGCTTGGAACATGGGAATGGGAGGAAGGAAGAGACAGGCATACAGATGAACAGAGGAACAGATGGGAAGGACAGACAGCTTCATCTGAGTGGGTCCTGCGCCCCAAAGGCACAGGAGTCAGGGGATCCGCAGGGGGCTCCCAGAATTCTGCAGCCCCTTTGGAAATCTGGAAGTGGGGACTCTACGGAACACCCCTCCCACCAGTCAAGGCCCCTCAGCCCCTTGAGATTCGTAGTCCTTGTTCCCCACCTCCCTCAACCTCGGGAGCCTAAGGAGGCAACCTCTGAGTCCCCCAGGGACTCAGGCCTCAGAGCTCTCAACCGGCCCGCCTTCAGTGAGGAATCAGAGACCTCCAAACCTGAAAACCAGACCCCTCTCAGAAAACCAGTCCCCAGAAACCGGTGTCAGAGTGCCCAGCATCCCCTCTCCCAAGGGACTTAGGAGTCCCAGCCTTCCCCCTCCTCCAGGACCCCTTAGGACCGGGCGTCAGCGCCCCTGGCCCCCGCTTTCCGGATCCAGGTGTCCCCCCTCCTCACCCCCCACCCTGAAGCTTCGCGTCTCTGAGGCCGCGCTCGCGTCGCCATGGCAACAGGAGTCTATTTTGCGCTGGGAACACACAGCTCCCGCTGCAGCGCCCCCCCACACCCACCCCGCCCCTCCAACCTAGGGCCAAGAGAGAGTGGGGGGACCCGGAGGGAGAGCGGGGTTCCAGAGTGAAGGGAGAGACACAGATGCTCGGAGGGGCAGAGATCTGTAGACAGCAAATCCGGGAAAAAGACACAGAGAAAGAGACATGGAGTCAGAGAGGTAGAGAGTTGGGGATGTGGAGACGGGGAAACAGGATGCAAAAGACAGAGACGGGGTGGGGGCAGCGGGGAAGAGGAAAATACTGGTATACAGGAAATTGAGACTCAGAGAAGGGGACAACGAGAGAGAGACACGGAGACGTCGGACAGAGACTCAGAGACGCCATGAGACGCATAGAGACACCGGCTGAGAGAGACCAAGACCCAGGACAGATTCCATTAGAGGATAGAGACCCGCAGCTGGCCAAGGGAGGGGGTAATGGGAGGCCGGTCCCGAGAGGAGGGTTGGACCAGGAGACATCAGCAACTGGAAGGTCTAGGGACCTGGGTGTGGGGCGCAGGGATCGAGTCCCACTGGCCTCCGGAAGTTCGTCCCGGAGAGAGTCCACCTCTCTCGTTCAGTCTCCGCCTCCCCGGCAGCGAGCTAGGGATGGGGGTAGGGGGTGGTGGGTGGGGCCAACGCTGTATCTTCCACCCTGCCGCCCCCAATCCAGACCCCTCCGTTTCTCCCTCCACCTTCCCCCATCTGCAGGTCCGCCTCCTCTTGAACCCAGATTCCTGCCTCCTTTTGCCTGCTTTCCACATCTCTGCCCCAAACCAACACTCAACCTCCAGTATTCCTGGGAGTCCCTCCCTTTGCCCTCGGACCTCGTGCGCCCCGCCCCCACCTCTCCTTTCCTACCCACCGCGCAACCCTTTCCAGCCCCCAGCTCCCTGCATCAGGGCTTCTGATTCTCTTTCTGGGTCTGTACCCCTTTGGGGGTCCCTGTCCCCCTATCTGAGCCTCTGCCCCCCTCCCAAGGCTCCCTTTCCCTGTCCCCTTCCCTGGTCGTGCTCCAGGCTTCTCTGGAGTCAACTCACCTGGCCCCACCCAGCCTACCGAACCCTAGCCCCCACGTCCAGCTGGCTGGCTCAGGAGAGAGAGGAGGCGGGGTTGGCTGGGTTGAGACCAAGTGCTGTGCAGAGTGGCAGGTGTGTATGGGGGGCCGGAGAGTGGGTTCTCCAGGAACCCAGGGACTGAGTGGGGCTTGCTCCACGACCCCTCCTCCAGCTGGCTTCCCTGATCTCTGTCCCCACATCTGTCTCTCTCAGGTCAGGTCCTGGGCTGAGGTGGAATGCAGGGTGTGGGGAGTGAGGAGACTGGTGTTGGAGGGGCCTTCCTCTCTAGCTGTGGAGAACCAAAGTGCCTCATTTGGCGGGAGGGGGGGGGGTGTTAGGAGTGGTGCTGTGTGTGTGGTAGGTGTGTGGTAGGGAGTCACATGCCTGGTTGTAGAATCACCACTGCTGGGTGAGGGTATGTTTGCACATGTGTGTGCACCCACAAGGTTGCATGACTGGGGGCTGTGATGTGATGTCCATGTGTAGCTGGCTTAGGCAGGTTGCTAGCCATGTTCTTGAGCTGTGTGTGGTCCCAGTGTGTCACAATATCTAAGACTGTGTCTGAGTCTTGTGTGCTTTAGGATGAAACACATAGACATGCCTGGCTGTGTGTCCATGTGGAGCTGTGCATTTCTGAGGGGGAGAGAAGCTTCCAGGTGTACCACCAAGACAACACTGGGTGTCCTTGAATGTTGTGTCTGAGACACTGGGTGGGTGTCCTGTGCTCTGTATCACTGTGTGTAAAAGTTCTGTTGTATGTCTATGCTTAGTTTTGTGTGAGCTAAGGGAGGAACTTGTTCCTCTGTATCCTTGTATCTGAACAGGCCACTGTATCCCTAGGTGTGTGTCCCCTCCCCACCTGTAAGTGCTGCCCTGCATTGGGAGGTGTGCAGTAAGGTCAGGAAGCTGTAGGTTCCTTCATTGCTAGAGGAGCTGTGCATGTGCGTGTGCATGTACGTGTGCGTGTGTGTTTTTGTGTTTTGTCTCTGAGTGCATTGCTGGGTTTAAGGGGATTTGTGCCACTGTTCCCTGCCCCCCAGAGTTGCCAGTGGCCTGGAATTGTTTCTTCCTGGGTGTGTGCACTGTGTGCTGTTGGAGGAGACAATGGGAGTGTCGGTAAAGAATTTGTGTTCATGGGCCCAGTGGAGACCTGGCCCAGAATAGGGACTAAGTGACATACTGCTAGCCCTTAAGGTAGCCTTTATGCAGATAAGCAAAGGTGCCCCCTAACCCAAAGCAGCTCTCCAGTGTCTGTGGTTTGGCAGGCAGATGACACCCTTGCATGAGTCTAAAAAGGGTGCCCCTTCCCACAGATGGATGTAGCCCCAGAGACACACCTTAGGGAAGAGAGGCCTGCTGGATTCCACCAGACTCCCTTGTGCAGTGTATAAGCTGCCCAACCACATATAACTCAATGAATGAATCTACATCGCCATCCACATCACTGTGTGCATGTGTCACTGTTGGAAGGGGTGTGTCTGATGCATCCCAATTATTTCCCTGTGGTGGATAATGTCATCCATGTTCTATGGGTGGTGGTACCCTGAGGCCCAAGTTCGAAGCCCCAGTCCACTGGTTGGCCACTATGGAGCTCAGGCAAATGAAGGAATTTCTTGGAACCTACCTTGGTGTTCTCATTTGAAGTGTGTGTGCGGTGGCGGGGGCGGGGAGGGGGACGACTGGAAATTCCTTGATTACTACACCTAAATAAGGAACAGCATTTGTGGGGACTGAGGACCATATGGGTTTAAGCCAGAAGTTCTCAATGGGAGCAACAATGCCCCTCTAGGGGAAAATTTGGCAATGCCTGGAGGTATCTTATGCTGTCACCACATGGGAGAGTATGAATGCTCCTGGCATGTAACCGATGCTGTCAAACCCCAGTTCCCAGAAGTCAGTACTGTGGAGGTTGAGAACCGTGTGCTACCTCTTCCCACCTGCCTGGTCTATAAACTCTCATTCTCAACTCCAATCTCTTTCTCTCCCCCTTCCCCCTCTCATCCCCCCACCCACACCTCTTTCTCTGTTCTGCCTTCATTCCCTCTCCCTGTGCCCACTGACTTTTTCCAACCTCCTCTCCACATGGCCACGTTCCCTCTGCTCCTTTCAACTCCCAATCCTCCTCTTTCACCCTATCTCTCCTTTCTCTCCTTTACCCGCTTCCATGGATCCTTCTCCTTTCATTTCGTCTGTCCTCTGGTTTTTGTTCACCCCACCAACATCTCCTTCGCTAACATTTCTCCCCATCCTTCACTCCCGTTGATCCTTTCCCTCCACCCATTAACACCATTCTCCTCCCGCATGGTCTGAGCTTGATTTTGTCGCCACCCCCCCACACACACACCCACCACCCTCCTCCCCCTCCACTGCCCGGTTGGACCGCCAACGTTTGGCCCATGCCCTCCCCCTCCATGATTCTTGTCCATCCGTCTACCTTCCCTCGGTCTGCCCTCCTCATCCTCTCCAGCCACCGCTCTCCAAACTTCCCTACCTCTGGTTATCTCTCCAGCCCTCCTCCCCAGCTTCAGTTCTCCGCTCAGCCTGGCGACCCTGTACGACCTCCTGCACGCCGCATGGCAGCCCTCCTGCTCCTCGGGACCATTCTGCTCATGGCCTCGACCGCAGGTCAGGCCGGGGCGCGCCCATCCAACGCCACGAGCGCGGAGCCTCCGGGCCCGCTGCCCGCCCTGCTGGCACACCTGCGGCGCCTGACTGGGGCGCTGACGGGCGGTGGGAACTCGGCGGGCCCAGGCGCCAACGGCACAAGGACCAGCTCCGCGAGCGGGCCAGGCGCAGCAGCGCGGGCACCCCCTCCGGCAGAGCTCTGCCACGGCTACTACGACGTCATGGGCCAGTATGACGCCACCTTCAACTGCAGCACCGGCTCCTACCGCTTCTGCTGCGGCACCTGCCACTACCGCTTCTGCTGCGAGCACCGCCACATGCGTCTGGCGCAGGCCTCCTGCTCCAACTACGACACACCGCGCTGGGCCACCACGCCGCCGCCGCTAGCCGGGGGCGCAGGAAGCGCCGGGGGTGCGGGCGGGGGGCCCGGGCCCGGCCAGGCCGGGTGGCTGGAAGGGGGCCGGGCAGGGGGAGCTGGGGTGCGTGGGGGTGAGGGCCCCGGGGGCAGCACGGCCTACGTAGTGTGTGGGGTCATCAGCTTCGCCCTGGCTGTAGGCGTCGGCGCGAAAGTGGCTTTCAGCAAGGCGTCCCGTGCACCTAGGGCGCACCGGGAGATCAACGTGCCCAGGTGTGTGCATGCTGGGGCAGGAGGGTTGGGGCCTGGGGGCGGGACCTGGGCAATAGAAAGTGAAGCCACACGGGCGAGGCTATAGGGATAGGGGTGAGGTCAGGCAGCCACCGTGAGACCAAAGACGTGACTGTTGAGTGTCGGGGAGGCTCAGGCCTCACTCATTTCCATAAATATTTCTTGAGCACCTTCTGCGGGCAAGGAGCTGGGGATATAGCAATGAACAAAACACGGTCCTGGCCCTGGTGGGTAAACCTGGCTTCTAATCCCAGGTCTGCTGCTTGTGGGCTGTGTGACCCCAGGCAAGCTGCTGAACCTCGTTGTGCCTCCATTCTCTGGTCTGTACAATGGGGCTAATAAATGTTTCCCACCCATTCAGACTGTAATGAAGATTAACTGGGTCGATTCATCTTGAGCCCTGGCACACAGTAAGCCCTCAATAAATGTTGGCTACCATTATCATAAATGTTGGTGGTCCAGACAGTAAGTAAAAAAAAAAAAAAAAACATATGCAATATACTTTTAGATATTGATAACTGCTGTGGAGAATATGAAGCAGCATAACAGGTTGGGAGGTGGTATTTTATATGAAGTGGTCAGCAAATCTCTCTCTGAGCAGAGACTTGAAGGAAAGGAGTAAGCCAAGTAGATATCTGTGGGAACGGCATTCCAGACCAAGGGAGCAGCATGTGCAAAGGCCCTGAGGTGGAGTGTCTGCAGGGCAGTGAAGGGGATGATGCAGCTGGAGAGCAGGGGTGATGAGGAGGTGGACAGGAGCAGGCAGAGGCTGGGTTTATTCTAGGGTGATGGGGAAGCCACAAGAGGGTCCTGAGCTCAGGCTGTGCAGTGAGACTAGACTGCAAGGGATAAGGGCAGAAACAGGAGACCAGTTAGGAGACTACCAATGATCCAGGTGAGAGATGGGGCTGAAGCAGCATGGTCAGAAGTGGTACCATTTGGGGTGTATTTTGGAGGTCAAATCCACAAGATTGCTGAGAGGCATCAATGAAAGAGAAAGAGAAGTCAAGGGTGATTCTAAGGCTTGGGGTCTACATAACTGTCTAAGTGGGACACCCGTTATCCCCATGGGAAAGGCTGCAAAAGAAACAGGATTAGAGGCGTGGGGTCCTGGTGGGGCAGGGCCACAGGGAGGGCAATGTGGGAAGGACTACAGAAAGGGTGGGGTCCAAACGAATTGGGGAAGGGGTGCTTCAAGCAGGAAGTGTGGTCTGAGGGACCCTGGGATAGGCAATGGTCAGACTACCATTAGAGAGGGGCATGACCAAAGACAAGAAGCCCAGGAGAGCTGAGCTGACAAATTACCCAAAAGGTAAGAATAAGGAGGGGAAAGAAGCCTGGCCCCTCCCTCTCCCTACCCCCACCATCAGTCCCCAGGTCACTGACCATCCCTCTGCCACCTCTAGGGCTCTAGTGGACATTCTGAGGCATCAGGCAGGGCCTGGGACCCGTCCAGACCGGGCACGAAGCAGCTCCTTGACCCCAGGGGTTGGAGTTCCTGACAGCATGACCCCCAGGACGCCCAAGAACCTCTACAACACCGTGAAGCCCTCCAATCTCGGTGAGTGTGACCTGGGAGCTCCAGCGGCCTCTGACCACGGCCCTCATCCCTGTAGCCCCACTCTCTCTGGATGGCTAAACCTCCCATTACACAGGCCCCCACCCCTTCAGCTGCAGCCTCCCTGGCTCCACAGAGAGAGAGACTTCCCCCCTCCCTGCCTCCTGTGGACCCCCTGGGTGGGCGCCATGGATACCACAGTGATTTAGATTTGGACATTCTCAGCCTTGGTACTTGACGAACTCCCACAGCCAACAACACACAAGGACACACCTAACTATTGAGATAAAACTTGTCTGGAGCCAGACTGTCTGGGTTGGCATCTTGGCCCTGCACCTGTGCAACCTGGACAAGTCCCTGTCCTCACCCAGAAAATGCGAAGCATACAATGACTCCTCGCATAGGGCTGCTGTGAAGGTCCAATGAACTAATGAGCCAAGTGCTCAGAGTCATGCCTGGCCCAGAAAATGCACAGTGTAAATGTGAGCCGTTGTAGTATTTCACACTGAGTGTGTCATAGGGCCACCTCCTGAGAAGGAGGATGGCGGGGAAGGCTCCCCCAGGAAATGCAGTTCAAGCAGTGGCCTGGAGGGTGAGGGGTGTAACTTGGGCTACGGGAGCTCTGAGTGGCTGAGGCAGAGCTCATGAGGCCAGGGAGATGTTGGGCAGACACACCTAGGGGACTTTGAGTGCCAGGCTGAGCTGAGGAGCTCTGCCTTTTGTCCTGATGGCAATGGGGAGCCACGGAGAATTTGAGAGTAGTCAGACATGGAGGAAAATCATCCTCTGTGAAGGGGGAGAGATGAGAAGATGGCTCGGGAGGAGACTGAGATGGTGACCCAGGCTGTAGAGGATAGGCCTAAGCTGAGTGTGAACAGTAGTAATAAGGAAGAGATGTTTGAGATGGATCTGGAGAGATGAGTAGGGGTTCTTCCAGCAAAGAAGGGGAGGCAGGGATTCAAGGCTGCAAGAACAGCATGTGTGAAGACCCTGTGGCAGGACTGAGCTGGGCCCCTTCAGGGGTCAGAGAAAAGGGTGGCTTTAGGGGAGGGATAGGAAATGAGACTGTAGCTGGGGCCAAGTCACACAGGCCTCAAGTGCCACTGCCAGCTTAGACTGTCCCGCATGGGTGATGACAACACATGAGAAGAGTATGGAGCAGCAGAGGGGTAGGGGTGAGTGTAGGAGTGCTATGGTGGGGCTGATCTTGATCATGGCTCACCAGGTAGCCAGAAGACTGCTCTGATGATCCAGGAGGGAGAGGCAGACCAAGGCAGAGATTCAGGAGGCAGGAGGGACTACAGCTGGGGAGACCAAGTGGATGTGAGTGTGGGTGCTTCCAGGACAGAGGCACCAGCTGGGAGCAGGTGATGGCAGTAATGCCACCTCCCTTCTTTGTCCCCACAGATAACCTGCACCACAACTACCTGCACCTCAATGTCAACAGTCCCAAGCACCATGCCACCACGCTGGGTATGGACCAGGGCTCAGCTGGGGACCACAGGGCTCTTTTCCTTCCCACCCTTGATTGAGCCTGAGCCAGGTGCCGGGGATAGAGCAGGTGTGAGACCCTGTGAGTCTGTCCTCAAGTCTAGCCAGGTAACCAAGCGAACCTCGGTTTCCCCATTTAGACACAAGAAACAGTCATCTCTCTCCACCTGAGTTGGTGTGAAGATGCATGAAGAGCATCCCCAGCCTGGGGTGGGGCACAACAGGGCTGAACAAGTGCCAATAGTTCCTCTTCCTGTGACATGTCCTCCTTTCCCAGCAAAGAGCATATCTCTTGACATGGGTGGAGTGAGCAAAGAGAGCCTGGACTGCTGGAGCTTCGAGGGGCTGAACTCCCAGATTTATAATTCCCTAAGGGGCTGAGGGCCTGACTCTTGGGTCTGAGGGAGGTGGAGGGGCTGGGGACCTGGTCTCCTGGATCTGGGGGAGGAGGGTGGGTGCCTAACTTCTGGGTCTGAGGGAGGAGGGGCTGGGGGCCTGGACCCCCAGGTCTGAAAGAGGAGGCTGGGTTCTTGAACTTCTGGGTCTGAGGCAGGAGCCAGACTGACCTCAGCCATGCCTCTCTGTCCCAGACTGGAGGGTGGCTCCGCCACCTAGCCCCTCCTTGCACTACTCCACGCTGTCCTGCTCTCGTTCCTTCCACAACCTCTCGCATCTTCCCCCATCCTACGAGGCCGCCATGAAATCCGAACTCAACCGCTACTCCTCTCTCAAAAGGCTAGGTGAGTCCCCGGGAAGGGAAGAGACCAGGACCAGGGCCAGAGCCAAGGCTCATGACTATGAACAGTGGGCAGTGGCCCAACAGACTTCTAAAGGTTTAGAGCCTCCCTCAGTTTTTCCTTCGAGTTTGTTCCAGGATTACCTAGGGAAATTTTCTATTGGAATTACCTAGGATCCTTTTTAAAATACAAACTCATGGTGTTCCCCCTCCCCAAAATCTACTGTATTTATCAGGACTTTTACTGCAATTAATAGAAATGTAACTTAAGCACACATACACAAAACTAAAGTAAGCTCGATCTTCGAAAGGCTATATATAGGTCACGAGCTTCAGGTGTGGCTGGATCCGGGATTCTACACCTCTCACTTCTGCTAAACAATGGGCTGGCTTCATTTCAGACAGTCTTCCCTCATGATGGCAAAGACTGACTGGAGACATTTCAGGCTGTCAACAATCCCAGGCCTGGGTCTGATGTGCCCAAATTGTGTCACATGCTCACCCCTGAACCATACACTGTGACTCTGATTGGACATTTCTGGCTCTATGGCCCATCCCTGGCAGTGAAGTGTCCTTTAAACTGAGAGCCACAGTAAAAAAAAAAAATGCTTTTTATATTATGACCTATGAGAAACATGTATATTTGTATTTTTTAAAATACAAGAAAGCTTTGGCACTAGTTATTAAGAATGTTTTCAGAAGCATTTATCTCAGTCTGTTGAGATCTTGCTTCCAGGTGTATCTTCTGTTTGGCTCAAATAACTTTATAAAAATTATCTCTACCAAAAAAAGAACAATTTTAAACATACCCAGAGGAGAGAAAATTATAAAATGAACCCCAATGTTCCCATCCTCCAACTTTAACAATGAGCAACATTTTGTTCACCTGTCCTCCCTCCATCCTCCATCCATCCTTTGGTGGATTATTTTTAAACAAGTCCCTGGTATTATGCCAATACATTAGTATTTCAGTAACACACACATAACTGAAATAAAAATGTTACGAACCAGTACTCACCTTTTTCCCCTTATTATGGGGATGCCTTCTGATAAATAGAATTTTCTATGCTATTTCATTTTTCAAAATGCCAGTCACTACCCACAAAATGGACTTCGCAATGCACCTATGGGTCATATCTCCAAATTTGAAAAACACTGCTATACGATGAAAGGGAGGGAAAAGTTGTTCCTCCAAAACAAGCCTTTGATTCCACTTCCAAAAGAAGGGAAACCCCCATGCCAAAAAAAAAAAAAAAAAAAAAAAGGAAGCCTCCACATCTCCCAGCCAGCGCAGCAAGAGGGGCCTGGGAGTCTGTATTCTGGCCATATTGCCGGCCTGATTGTTCTGATTTATTAAAATTGTGCCCCTGCCCAAGCTAATGACCAGTGTTCTGGATGATGACAGAAGTCCCTACAGGGGTGCAAGGTCCAGCGCAGGGGTGGGATTTAAGGAAGCAAAGGAGGGGGAAAGTTTTGGGCTGTCTGGGGACCCACCTCTGTGGCTTTTTCCCTTCTCCCCAGCGGAGAAGGACCTGGATGAGGCCTACCTGAAGCACCGGCACCTGGGGGAGATGCCCCGTGGGACGCTGCCCCTGCACACTCTGCGGCGACCTGGCACAGGGGGTGGCTACCGCATGGATGCCTGGGGAGGCCCCGAGGAGCTGGGCCTGGCGCCCACTCCCAACCCACGGCGGGTCATGTCCCAGGAGCACCTGCTGGGCGACGGGGGCCGGTCACGCTACGAGTTCACGCTGCCCCGCGCGCGCCTTGTGTCGCAGGAGCACCTGCTCCTGTCCTCTCCCGAGGCCCTGCGCCAGAGCCGAGAGCACCTGCTGTCTCCCCCACGCAGCCCCGCGCTGCCCGCTGAGCCCGCCTCTCGTGCGGGCCTGGCCGCCTCCCACTCTAACCTGCTGCTGGGGCCCGGGGGCCCCCCTACGCCACTGCATGGGCTGCCCCCACCGCCCGGCCTGCACGCGCACCACCGCCATGCCCTGCACGGCTCACCACAGCCCGCCTGGATGGCGGACGCTGGCGGGGGCGGGGGTACACTGGCCCGGAGGCCGCCCTTCCAGCGCCAGAGCACGCTGGAGCAGCTGCAGTTCATCCCCGGCCATCACCTGCCCCAACACCTGCGCACTGCCAGCAAGAATGAGGTGACTGTCTGAGGCGGGGCCGGGGGGCTTGAGGGCTGCGGCCTCGTGGATCCCCTGACACATTTTAGGGGCCTGGGACCCAGATTGGCCTGTGGCCCCCAGGGGGCTGCTTCTGAGGACGTCCACTGCTTTGGATGAAATAGTCACTGGAGACAAAACCTCCTTCTAGAATGTCACAGCAGATAAGATCCCTCCTGTGGCACTGTTTGAGGCCAGGCCCTCTTCCCATGACGTCATCACAGAGGAAGAGGCCCACCCCTGAGGTTATCACTAGAGGCCATGTCTGTTCCATGATGTCATCACAAAGACTCCCTTCTTGTGATGTCATAGCAGAGACAATGCTTTGTCCTGTGACATCATTCCTAGAGACAAAGATTCCTGTGATATCGCTGCAGACAGTCTCGCCCTTACAGAATCATCTCTGGCCCCACAAGGCCTCTTTTGACATCCTCGTCACCAGGAAAATGTTTTCCTCCAGAGAAGATGCCTCTATGATGTTGTCACTACAGACAAAGCCATCTTGCTAGGACACATCACCGGAGAAAATGCCTCACCAAGTGTGTCCTTGCTAGACATAAGGCCTCCTTTGCATGACATCATCACAGGAACTCTGCCTCCTTCCTATGATGCCATTGCCAGAAAAGGTGCCTTGTTCTATGACATCATCAGAGGGACTATGCCTCTTCCAGGGAGACCATCACCAAAGGTGAGAGCCCTTCTGTGATGTCACCACTGAACTCTGCCTGCTCTGAGATGATGCCATAAGACACCTCACTGCTGCTGCCACACCACGGGAAGGCATGGCATGCCCGGAGTCCATGAGAAAGTGCCCCGTCCTGATGTCACCTGAGGGATATGATCCCTGGGGAGGCTGCACTGTCTGGAAAGGTCTCCCCAGGGGTGACGGTCTATCTGTAGGTCATTGGCAGACTCCCTATCCTTGTCCAAGGCTCTGCCCCAATGCAGTGATGTCATCACCAGAGAAACTGCCTACTCTGGTGAACCATCACTTGTGATGGTGTCATCAGTTTCTGCCTTGTTCTACCATAACTTAGCTTAGTTGCTTCTTCCTCTGACCCCAGGGACATGCCCTGTAGGATCTCTTCTAGAAACTCCTTCTATAGGAAGATTGGGCCTCAGGTCCCACCCTTGTGCAGTTATGTCACCTCCTGTATGACTCCTGAAGGACAGCACTGTTGGACTGGCTTCTGCTCTTAAGGAGGCTACCCTGGCCACCAGCCTCTTGGAATCCTGGGACTTGTACATGGCCCAAAAGCCAGAACCACTTCTCTCTGCTGTAACTAGAGACATCATCGCCTCTGTCAACAAAGTCCTGGCCTCCTGTTGGGGTGGGAGAGTGTGGGGTATGCCTGCTATTGGTCTTGCTGATGACATCATCAATGCGACGACTTCCACCACTCATGATGGCATTGCCCTTGGAGTCAAATGCTAACCACTTATGATGATGACATCATTTCCAGGATTCTCTATGACCTACAGTGTCTTCATCTCCCAGGATCTACCACAACTATGGTATCATCCTCATCTGGAATTTACCATGACTATAGGGTCACCTTCTCCCAAGGTTCCTCATAGCCAGTGGTGTCATCATCTTCCATGATTCTCCATAACCATTGTATCATCATCCCCCAGGATTCACCATAGCTGACATTGTCATCATCTCCCAGAATTCACCATGATCAATGATGTCATTACCTTCCCAGTTCCACTGTGACTGATGGTAACGTCCTCCACCAGGATTCACTAGGACTGATGATGCCACCTTTTCCATTGTCCCCCATAATTGTAGTGTCATCAACTTGCAGGATCCACTTCAATCATAATGTCTTCTTGCCCCAGGAGCCACCATAGCCATAGTGTCACCACCTCCCAGGGTCCACTTCAGCCATGATATCACTACCCCCCAGCATCCACAGAAGTCAGTAGTGTCCTAGGACTCAGAATACCCAATCATGTCATCATCTCCCAGGGTCCACTTCAACCATGCTATCGTCTACTAGGAGCCACCATAACTGTGCATCACCTCTAGGATCCAGGACACCCAATAGTGTCATCACCTCCCAGGATCTATTTCAACCATGGTGTCATACCAGGATCTACCATAACTATGATATCTCCCATGATTCAGGACACCCAATAGTGTCATCATCTCCTAGGATCCATGATATGCATTTGTGTTATCACCTCCCAGGATCCGTTCCAACCATGGTGTCATCATCTACTGAGATCCACCATAACTATGGCATCATCTCCCAGGATCCATGACACCCAATAGTGTCATCGCTTCCCTGGATCCATTTCAATGATGGTGTCATCATCTGCCAGGAACCACCATAACCATGATATTACCATCTCCCAGGATCCATAACATGCAATTGTATCATTATCTACCAGGATCCAGGACACCCAATGGTGTAGTCATCTACCAGGATCCATTTCAGTCATGTATCATCTTTCAGGATCCATCATCTTGGGAGCCAAGTACCACAACAGCTGTATTATAATTGTATTCTGTGGTCACATGGCAACTACAGTTGTTCCTTTAAGAGAATCCAGCACAATACATACCATTTTCCCATTGTCTCAAAAATGGAGTAGAATGGGGCCCCCTCTGATGACACTGTCCCCACTCTGGCCCTTCTCAATGATGTCACTGCCTCACTCCCGATTTAGGCTGATGCCTGCATCAATCCCACCACAATCTTGACCTTGGCCAGCCCCTCCCCACCCCCTGGTGAGAGCATCTAGGCCCTTCCTGATAACTCACTGCCCTTCACCCAACCATCTGATCACTGGACAGGGTCAACATGAAGACCTCTTATCACCACCAGAGGGGGGCTTTCCTGTCCTCCGGTGAAATCGCTGCCCTTTGCCCAATCTCTGTTACCTGGACCTCCACCCAGAGCAGTACTCTGTTGGCTTGGGCCAAACTCTCCTCAGACTCCTGTGGGTTGGGCCAACAGCCAATGACGTCCCTGGGACCTTTGATCACATCCTCTGCTGGCCAGCTCCTGGGGTAGGCATACCCAGAGAGCCACACTACTGCCAACTGCATCTGTGGGGAGGGGGATCCCCTGCATCATCCCAAGAATCAGATGCAGCATTCTCCTCTCATCTCCCCTTGACACTGGGGAGTCTCCAACACCCAGTGCACAATTTGCCCCCAGCTCTCTTTGTACATAGCTGTGATGTTGGGGGCGGCCATTCCCCCACTCTGAAAGGGCTACATGCCCCCTCCCCCAGCCCCCAGGGCAAGGGGGAGGGGCCTCTTCTCCCTCCTCTGGGCCGTCCCCCTCCCTCTTCTGTTCCTCCCACCCTGAATACTGGCACCTCAGTTCATTCCTACGCAGTCCTCAGCTCCCACAAACACCAGGGAACGCAAGTGGGACTTACGCCCATGTACCTGGGCCCCAGTGCCTGTGTTCAGCTCCATGCTTACAGCTGCTCTTGTGGGTTTCCTCCACCCCTTCTATGGCCACCTCATGCCCAGTGCCCCTTGAGCAGATTGTGACTTCCCCAAAAGGAGCTAGCTTGAGCATCGCCCCTTCTAGACCCTGCTCCTCTGCTCAGTACCCCCACAGAGCACTCAGCTATCTCCAACCCAGAGATAGGGGGCTTGGAGCCTTTCAGCTTTTGTATGCCCCACTCAACTTGCTTTCTTCCAGCCTGGATTCCAGGTATCTCGCACACACCCCTCCCCTACTCACTAGGCACAGGCTGCCTGACCCTGAGGCCTTGACCTCTTATCTCAAATAAGCCATAGTGGGGAGAGGTCCTGAGGAGGTAAAGAAGTGGGCATGTTCTGCCAGACTCCTTGGATGCTTTCAGAGCTAGAACCCCTCCAACTAAGACTTCCCCTGCACCCTCCATAAACACACACACACACACACACACACACACACACACACACACACACACACACTTGCACTTCTGGTCATTGGCAGTGGGGGCGGTACAGAGACAAGATAAACAGCTTTGGACCCGCGCAGACCCTCCCCAGTTCTGCCTCCCTCCTTATTCCCCCAGTTCCTTGGTTAGGACAGCCAGCTGAGCTGCAAGTTGGTATTTTTGGAATAAACAGATGTTTTCCTGATCCCCAGTCTCAAGTTCACTGTCGGGAAGGAATGGGTTTATACCTCCGTGTTTACAAGTCACTGGGAGTCCCCTGTGTGGCTGAGGTAGGGGGCAGGGCTTCCTCCCAGCGTCCTCACCGAGGGAGGAGTCAGACATGGGGTGGAAGGTGCCTTTAAGTCCTCAGTTTCCTCCTAATAAAGCCTTTCCCTCTGAGCATTTAAGCATTTGTTGGCAGATTCTATCTGTTTGCACCTCCTTGTATTTGAATTCTCTGGCTGAACATCCTTGACTTGGGGATCTAATAATTTCTTGGGGCTGCTGTAACAAAGCACCACACACTGAGTGGGTTAAGCACAGAGATGTATTGTCCCCTAGCTCTGGAGGCTGGAAGTCTGAGATCAAGGTGTCACAGGGCTGGTTCCCCCTGGGGCTGAGAATCTGTTCCCTGCCTCTCCTAGCTTATTGTGGCTTGCTGGCAGTGGTTGGCATTCCTGTATATGTCATCTTCCCTCTGTACACAGCTCTCTCTGTGCCCAAATTTCTTGTTCTATGGGAACACCAGTCCTGTGGGATTACGGCCCAGCCCACCTACTCTTAACTCTGTGGACTACAAAGATGCCATTTCCAAATAAGGGCACATTCACAGGTCCTGTAGGTTAGGACTTCATTGTCCTTTGGGGGGCACAACTCAGCCCACAACAGGGGGTGTGACAGGGTACAGTCCAATGAAGTATCAGTTTTTATGCTAACTAGGAAGCGTTTTCTCCACCTCTCTTCTCCCACCCACTGCAGAAGAGTATTCATTTAGTGCTGACCAGAGTTGCCCCTCCTCGCTTCTCAGGAGGAGACCATAAGGCTTGGCTCTGTGAACCTTAGGGGAGCCCTCCCCTAGGGCTATCTAACTGTGTGTTTATGAATGGTAGACTCTCACCATGCATCTAAGGTTTCCTTTGTACATCCCTCTGGGTGTGGGTTGTGTGTGAAGTACATTTCAGTATTGATTGTATTGTTAAGAAAATCCCTTCCTCTCTAGTGTATTTGCTTCTCAAATATTAGATTTTATTCCATAGTAGGGTTCTCCAGAGAACTAGAATAGAGAGAGAGAGAGAGACAGAGAGAGAGAGAGAGAGAGAGAGAGAGAGAGAGAGAGAGAGCGCACGCGCGTGTGTGTGTGTGTGTAGATTCATTTTAAGAAACTGGCTCATGCAAGTGCAAGGACTGGCAAATCCAGCAGGCAGGCAGGCTGGAAACTCAGGTGGGATTATTTGCTGCACTCTTGAGGTGGAATTTCTTCTTTTATGAGAAACCTCATCTTTTGCTCTTATGGCTTCAACTGATTGGATGAGGCCCACCACACGACAGAATCATCTCCTTTACTTGGAAGTCATCTGATTGTAGATGTTAAACACGTCAATAAAACACCTTCACAGCAACACCCATATTGGGGTTTGACACAACAACTGGGCACCATAGGTTGACCAAATGGACATATAAAATCTGACCAGCACATGCCAGGAAGCGCTCTTTGGAGGAAGGTGTGTGTTGGAAAAAGCCTCTTCCCCTCAGCGCACCATTGGCTGGATTTCATCTGCTCAGGTTCGTTTGCTTGCCTGTAGATTAATGGGGCAATGAGAGGTGTGGGGGTTATTCAAGTATTTGTATTGTAATCCTCCATAAAATGCCCCCTAGGTGAATATGACAGCTGTTTGTATATTCTTAGAATTTACTTCTTTGAATTGGAGTCTTTGTCCACAGATCATCGGGTGTGAGAGGGGAGAAGGGTGGTGATACAGTGTGTCTGAATAGGGTTCTCTGAGCACTCAGAGGTGCTCCTCCTGGAGTAGGGATGGCAATTCTTGTCCCCCTGGAAGTGCCTGTGGGATATGCTAGAAGTGTGAGCAGAAGTACTTTTCCTGGTGGAAGCTTCCAACAGCCAGTGTGTGGATACCCATGCTCCTCTGCTTCCCCCCGTCACTGACAGTATCTCAGTAAGGGCTACTTTTTCCAGCCTGGATCCTAGACGCATCCCAGAGAAGGATGATGCCAAGTAGGGGCCTAAGCCAAGCCAACCCTCAATGGACATGTAACAGGAGAGAGACAAACATATGCTGCTTTAACAATGTATGTTTTGGGGCCACTTGTTACTGCAGGAGAGTTTAGCCTGTTCTAGCTGATGCTGCTGCCTGTGGAAAGGGTAACTGGCTGGCTGGGGGCTTTTCACTATATAGTCTTCTTTTTTTTCTTTTTTTTTTTAAACTTATTATTTGTGCCTACAGAACTTGGTCTTCGTAGGTGGTCTCCTATCCAAGTACCAACCAGGCCCAACCCTGCTTGGCTTCCGAGATCAGACATTGGGTTTGTTCATGGTCATAGACCGTGGACTGTGGCTCCACTGGGGCATGAACCCAGGACCTTCTGCATGTAAAGCGAACGTGCTAACTGCTACACTATGAAACCACATCCTTCTTTTTTTCTGTTTGTTCTTTTTGTTGTTTTCTTCTTTTTTTCTTATCTTTTATTCATTTTGTCTTTACTATATAGTCTTTTGTACTTCCAAATTTTTGTGTTATCATTTTTTAAAAATAAAGTGTAAATGTAAATGTAAATGATGCAGGCTTTGACAACCAGGGAACTTCATGGGGCATATGCTCTGCAGTAGGTGTGAGATGGACAATTTGTGTCTTATTCCTCTCCCATGTAGGGGAATCAGCGCCCCACTCTGAGTTGTAATGCCAGGGCTTAACTGTGTGTAATTTTCATTCAATGTGGCCTCTGCATTCCAGTCAACCACTTCATTTGTGTTCAACCAAGAAAAAAGCCACCTGATCTGCATATGCTGTATTCTGCTTGGACAAGTCAAAGAGGAGATTTAACAGAAGCATTTGTGTGCTGTAACCTAACACTTGCTCAATTTGCAGCTATGCTGTGTCAATAAACACAGCCTTGGAGCAGCTATTCTTAACCAGGGCAAGATTGCGAACTTCTGAAATCTACACCAGATGTTGTGTTTACTGCTTTTATTTTCCAGTTCTTCTTAGCTTTGTATTTTGAAATAATTCCATACTTGCAGAACAGTTACAAGAATAAGTCAAAGATTTTGCCAATTCATCAGTTGTTAACATTTCATCACACTGCTTTATGGTTTTCTTTTCATATAAAGTCTCTTTTTTTCAGAAACATTTGAAGGCAAGTTGCATACATCATATCCTTGTACCCATAATGGATATTTCTGAAGAACAAGGACATTCTCTTACTCAGCCACGGTATAATTACCAAAAGCAAGAACTTAACATTGATCAAGTCCATGTTCAAGTTTCACCATCTGTCTCACTACTGTCCTTGAGGGCAATTTTCTTTTCAGTCCTAGCTATTCTGGCATTCAGTGCTGCATCTGGTTATATTGTGTCTCTGAAGTCTCTTTCAATGTAGACAGTCCTTTCGTCATCTTCATGACATTGGTGCTCTAAAAGAGTCCAGGCAGGCCGCTGTGTAGAACATCTCTGAACTTGAGTCTGATGTTTCCTCACGATTAGATATGAGGCTCTATGTGTCTGGCAGGAGAACCACAAAAGGGACAGTGACTTGACAGCACATCAGTGTTGTGGGACCTCTGTAATTAGGAAGTACCTTGCCTGGAGATATGTTGACACCACATAGACATCTTGCTCCTCCTCAAACTTTCACCTGCGGCTTCGAGCCTCCATACATGATTCTCTTGCCTTACTCAATTATTATGGTGTTTGCCAAATGATGTCTTCTAACTTCACCATTCCCCTGGCATTTACTAGTTAGCATTCACATGTGCTTTGGGCGGGGAGGATCTAGGACCTTCCATTAGATTCTTTGAGACACCAGTCACTGCAACAACAAAGTCACCATAATTTCCAATGGCTATAGAATATTCTATGCTCTGTAGATACAGCATAATTTTTCCCCAGTCCCTGCCTCTAGAGATTTGGGTTTTCCTTGTTCTTTGCTACTATAAATGATCCTTTGAGGAGCATCTTTGTGCATACAACGTGCGGCGTTCACCTATTTTTCCCTGGGATGAGCACCCCGGTAACCGTCTATGTCGGAGGGCAGGTGCATTTTGAATACTTACTCCACAATGCCAAGTTGCCATCCCAAGAGCTTTGCTAAGTCTACATATGTGAGAAAATCTATTTGCTCGCACTCTTACCAGCATCAGGTGTTATTCTGCTTAGCGTACAACAGAGGTGTCAGTTTTATAGCCATTAAAGGAAGCCCCTGTGCACTAAAATGTGTTTTTATCCAACACAAAGTCTCTGACAGCATTCTAGGGTTTGTGGAGTGGGGATGAGAGCCCGTGGTTCATCACTGGTGTTTCTGTCACTAGAGGGAGCACCTGATCCATCTCACCCAGGAGAACTCTAACCTCTGCTCACCAGGCACAAAGGAAAATAGTTCTTGTTACAGCTACCTGCCACGGTGTGTGCAGATGACACACTTAGAAATATTTAAGCCACTAGGGGCAGAAGACCTGCTAGTGACCACAGATAGTGGACTCAGAAATGAAGATGGAGGCACTGAATACATGAAAAGATGCCCAGATGCACCAGGAAGAGAGGAAATGCAGGAAAACAGCGAGGCCACTTTGTTTGCCTCATGAGTTGAAGACTCCTAAGATTCTGGCTCATTTCTGAATCAGCACACTGATATTCCTGCTTCCTCTGTCTGGAACGGTTTTCTTTGGAGTTCCACAAGATTTGCTCCCTCACCTCCTTTAAATCTTAATTTACATGTCTCCTTATCAATGAAGGTCAACTTTGACTACCCATCTACAACCCCCTTGCCCTGCTGCAATTCTGTAGTAACTAATATCTTTGGATAGTCTCAACCTCTCTCACCAACTCACCTGGAATGTTCCCAGTGTGATACTGACAGTCCTGCATGTTTGGAAAAGCTGGATGGTTGGCCACCCTGGTCTTTGAGCTTCTGGTTCATCATCTGTCTCACCACCAGAATGAAACCCCAAGAACAAGGTGATTTGCTTCCTGTCTTGGTCACTGATGTTTGCCAAGCACCTAGAATAGTGCCTGGCAGTTGGTGCTAAATAAATACTTGTTAAATGAACAGGTCAGATCTTGATGGGAGGGATGCAAATAAATAGAACCCTCCCAAAAGCCACTTGGCAGAATTGCAAACACACATGCCCTTTGATACTACAACTCCACTTCTAAGAATTTCTCTAGGAATTTCTCCTCCAGAAAAGCTCAAAGATAAACTTTGTGAGTGCTCTAGGGAGCTTCTAGCCACAGACTGAACCCTGCAGAAACGTCTCAGTCAGAGACTGCTAGAAACTCTGGTATGTTCTCATCAAAGAATGCTGTACAGCCTCTGATCTACTTGCACTGCCAAGGCAGGATGTGTGGGGATGTGGACAAATGCATTTCTATGTAAATGCCCAGGAAGTATGAGGAGGAGGACACCCTGGTTGTTGGATGTTACTGGCAGGTACCTGGGGGAGAAGGGGGAGAGTGGTGCATGTGGCAGGTGAAGGAAGGCTAGAGCCCACCTCCTGCTTTTACTTCTGGCACTTCAGTAACCATGTGACTGTCTCTCCAGGCATGTATTTATTTGTTATTTAATACAGATGAACAGAAGAAATGAAGATTAATTTCTGAAGCTAGAATTCCAGCCTAAGGGATAATTTGAGTTTCATTGTACAAAAGTTTCTGAGTCACCAATATTCAGCAAAAGGGTATCCTTTCCCCTCCCCAACCCCTTCACCTATCCCCTGCCAATTACAGTCACCCCAACTAACTCAGACGGCCCAGGCCCATTGCTAGGCCACCACCTGACTAGTTCTCAAACCCATTCCTTTCTCTCTGACCATCTCGTCCACTAGCCCAGCCCAAGTCATAATCAACTCACTACTGGATTCTCTGCTTCCACATGAGCCGCCATTCCAGTCTCTACCCAGCAGTACTGAGCTAGAGTGTTGCTGTGAGTTTCAAATTCACCCACACCTCCTAATCACAATTCATCACTGGCTCCCTAGGGCTCCATCGAGCTCTTCCCCTTGTCTCCTCCATGCCCACCTCTGCCAGCTTGGTACATTCTTCCCTCCCATCTCTCTCTTTCCACACCTCTGACCGCTTTTCAGTTACTCTCATCATAGTTTTTCTCTTTTCAATTTTTTAAAATAAGTTTTATTAAGAAAAAACTTACAAAGCATACATACAGCTCACCAATTTAAAGTGTGCATCAGTGGTTTTTAGTATATTCTGAGTTGTGTAACCATCACTACAGTCAATTTTAGAACATTTTCATCACCTCAAAAAGAAAATCTATACCCATTGACCATCACTTCCCTATCTCCCAACCCCCCAGCCCTAGGCAATCACTGATCTGTCTGTATGGATTTGACTATTCTGGACATTTCATACAAACGAAAACATACAATATGTTGAATGAACACCTTCAATCTGTTAGGCACTCCACTAGGGGCTGAGGACAGAGTTCCTGCTCTCCTGGGTCTGATCTAGTCAGGTAGACAGAGACAAACATGTAAGTAAATTATAAATTCTGATAGACCATGAAGATCAAAGAGGGTGAGTGAACAAAGCATGGGAAAGGAGGTGAGAGAAGCTGATTTATGAGGTGATATTTTAAGATAAGCCTAGGCCACAAGGAGGACAGAAGAGGGGGTGGAAAGCTTTCTAGGTACAGAGGATTCACCTGTGAATGTCTTCATGTGAGAAAGAGCTTGGCTTATACCAGGGGCAGACAGAAAGAAGGCCAAGGGGGCCTCAGGGAAAGTGTGCTGATAGACATCATGAGAATTTGGGATAGAGTCAAAATGAAGTGTTGGGTGGGGGCTCTTGAAAGGTTTTTAGCAGGGGTGGGGCACATTGGAATTTCAGGGGTAGGTAAATGACAGCGTCCTTGAGGGCCAACTCCAGCTAAGGCCTGTTTCTGAAACAAAGTCTGATTGGAACAAAATTGCCCCTCCCGTCTGCATATCATCTATGGCAGCAGAGCTGAGTAGGTTGGAACACAGACTGAAGGAACTTAAAGACAAAAACTTTTATTGAGAAGGTTTGCTGACCCCAGTTTTCAATTGTTCAGGGTGTAGACTATTCCTTCCCTCTCTCTCACACCAGGTCCAGCCTAACACCAATTACCGTTGACTTCACCCAACCCCATTGTCTCTCCCATCCTCATTGCCACCAAACTGTTGAACCTGTAGGCATCACCACTTGGAAGGCTGCAATTACCTCCTTACTGGTCTCCGTTCCTGCCCATAAGTCAGAGTCACACCATCAAAGACTCCACCGCTCCCCAGTGCTTGAAAAGAACACACTGCTCACCACAGCCCAGGTGGGTGACATAACTGCCACTCCCCCTTATCTGTCTGACCTCAATGCCCTCCACCTGCCCAGCTCACTCTGACCTGGCCTGGCTATGTTGGGGTGCCTCAAACACATCAAACACAATCCTCTTCCTGGGCCTTTGCATGTACTGTTCCCCTTTCTTGGAATTCTTTTTCCCGTAGACCTTCCTGCAGCCCAGATGACCCTTGTTCAGAGAGGCCTTCCCTGCCCAGCCAAGGTCAAATAGCAGCCCCACTCTCTCACTCTATGCCCCAACCTTGGCTTATCCATTCTCCAGTCTTTATCATTCACCCATGTGATGGTATATACTTATTTGCCTGCTGTCTGACTCCTGCATGAGGACAGAAGCTCCATGAGCACAGTTTTGTCCCTTTGATTCTCTGCCATTTCTTCCTGCCTGCCACAGCCTAGGTGCTCAAAAGAAGTTTATTGAATGAATGCAGGTGTCCAGAGGGGAACCGTAGCTATCCATCAGGGATATTGCAAAGGCTTACATGAGCTCAAGCATGCAACGGACTATAACAGGGCCTGGCACACACTATGTAATAAACAACAACCTTTATTATCATCATAGTTATTAAGTCTATTGGGTGGGTTTTTGAGATAGAGCTCTGTTTGACTGCCACCTTTGCCTTGTCCAGGCTGGGCTGGGGCCTAGGTGAGTCACTCAATCCCGCTCATCCTTCAGTGTTCCATCTGTTGAATAGGTCAAAATCACCTGAACCTGGCAGGGGAAGACTTAAGGTCAGTTGTGGGAGATGCCCGCATGCTCAGGCCTCCACAAACCCTAGTGATTACTATGACTGTTATTCTGTGGGTGTCTTTTACACCTTCCTGCCTCCTTTTCCCGTGAGGGAAAGCTGGTAGCAGAAGGTCTTTTCTGGACACTATGGCCAAGCTGGACTCTACTTTGCTGAGAGGAGAGGCTATGAGATGGGAACCGCAGCCACAAGGTACAGATGAGCCAGCATGGCCACTCCCGCCTCCGGGCTTCCTCATTTCTTGACATTGATACAGGCCTCCGTTTCCAGGCCACTACCAGCCCATTTTCTGAAGCCTGGGGCAGCTCCCTTTTCCCAGCAAATGTGTCCACTTCCCAGAAAAGGAAGGTGAGTCCCAGCGAAGGTCTGAAGGCTAGACGCCGTGGGTCAGTCCCAGACGGGGCCATAACCCTCTAAAGGGCCTGGGGACGCTTCCTTCTTCTTTCTCGAGCTTCACGAGGGATCCCAAAGCCCACTTCCCACATGAAGAAACTGAAGTCCGCGTCACGACTGAGGCCCGGCCAGGGTCAGGGGTCACATATCTGAGGACCAAGTGAACAAGCTGTCAAGGCCGCACTGATTTGATTGGTCTTGGAACCTCCACAACATCAAACACAGGTCACAGGTCATTCCCAACCAAAACGGCACTTCGAGGGAAAACGTAGACTTACTCTCGGCGCACCCCCACACCACGGTATGAGAAGGGTGAGCTGGCCGCCCCTCCGAGCACACCTCATTTGCATATGCAAAACCAACAAATTTCGTTGACTGTGAGCGACTTGCAGGGCACTAAGCAGGCTCCCATTGGTCGTTTTAGGTCCTCCCCTCCCCTCCCGCACCGCCTTCTCCGGCAAGGATTGGCCCTGCGAGTCTCCGGACAACAGCCCACGATTCTGCGTTCCTATTGGCCGCAGCGCCTTCCATCATCCGTTTAAATCCTCCGAGTCCCGCCTCGCCTCGCCCCGACCCGGCTCCTGGGCCGACCGTTAGTCGCGTGCGCGATCTCCTGAGCGTAAGGGGGCGCGCGCGTACGCCAGGCCGTGGCGGCGACTCATTCAAACGGGCCAATCAGCGGTCGCGTCGCCTCTCGCAAGTTTCTTTTTTTTTTTCCCCACCTCTCTGTCTCTTCTCAGCCCTTCCATACTCTGGGGTCCCCTAGTCTGACCCCCGCACTGCCCCACTAGCCGGTCTGCCGCACGCCCCCTCCTCAACTTCTCCACCTTCTGTTCGAAGCTTGCAGAAAAGGAGCGAGAGCGTCGAACACTGAGGACCGTGCGTGCTGACGTCACGGGTCGAGGTGCGGCGATCCGTGGCCGCAAGGGGGCGTGGTCTGTGGGCGGATATAAAGGGGTGGCGGTGCGCGCGCCACCGGCTCAGTGCGGCCGGACACTTGGGGCGGGCGAAGCTGTAGGTGGTGTACGCGGTGGGTGTCGGAGGCAGCGGGGAGCGGAGTAGGGCCGCCGGGGCCTCGTCAGGGCCGTAGCGGTAACAGTTGGGCCCCCCGCCCCGGCCGGCGGCCCGGAGAGCGCAGGAAGGGGGCCGGGGGGACCCGCCCCCGGCCGACCTCAGTCATGGTGAGCGCGGTAGCCAGACCCAGGAGGGGCAGTGGGGGGAGGCCCCCCTGGAGAAAGAGGCGGGGTCTCAGAAGCTTCTCGCGGGTGGCCTAGCGGGGTGCAGGGCTCGCCCAGGGATCCTGGGCCGAGGATGGGCCCACTGGCCTTCCTACAGGCGGGATAGGAGCTCGGGCGGCCTGCAGGTTCCCTGGAGGGGAAGGCCTGGTTGATCCCCGGAGGTGGGGGGTTGGTCCGGACTTTGTGGCCCGCTTGTGGGTGTTTTGGGAGCAAGGACGCTCGGTCTCCATTTCCAGGCCCGAACTAGGGTTTCCAAGATTGTTTTACCCAGATTAGGTGGGGGAAGGAAGCAAAGCAGGCCTCAGCCTTACCCGGAATCATTGGGCACCCATGCGGGGTTACCAGCGGTCTTTGGGGGCTTCTGGAGAGGGTAGAGTCATCCTTAAGCCCCCTCGGAGTCCCTGTCCCATTTCTAGTGGGAGATAAGCTTGGAACAGCCGCCTGAAGCATCCCGAATAGAAGTCTGCCAGTTCAGGCATGATTGAGTTTGGGACTGCAGGGTCAAGACTAGGGTGGCCACAGCATCCTAGATCCTGCAGGGCGTCCCGGCTCTGCAGGCCATTCACCCCCTTCTTTCTCGTGCCCAGAATTCCAACGTGGAGAACTTGCCCCCCCACATTATCCGCCTGGTATACAAGGAAGTGACAACGCTGACCACAGACCCACCCGATGGCATCAAGGTCTTTCCCAATGAGGAGGACCTCACCGACCTGCAGGTCACCATCGAGGGCCCTGGTGAGTGTGGGAATGGAAGAGAGAGGTGCACACTTCCTAGATTGTCATCTTTAGGACAGGAACAGGAAGCTGTAGTTGTGAGCTGAAGTCTGCCAGCTACTGGCAACATAGCAGTAGAGAGGTCAGGTACATTTCTTACTTTAGAGGTGCTCAGTCTGCAAGGCAGGACACCACAAATGACAAATAATTGTGTTTATTTGTTCCATAAGTGTTGTGAGAAAATTCTTGTCTCTGGGTGCATATTGTGTGGCCCTCATCTAGGGGTGGAGCGAGGCTGTCAGACACAGGGCCCCTTGGCCCTGTAGAGGGGTAGGAATTCAGTGGGGATGGATGGGAGTAGCATGGCAGGTTGGAGGGAAGGCCTAGCTAGTGACCTCAGACTCCATCCTGCTGTCAAGTGTCAGGAACTCCTGGGACATGGCAGAGGAAGCGCCTGAGGCAGCCCTTGGGGGAGACCATGGTGGTGTAGCTGAGTGAGTGCACATGGCTGCTTCTTGGCGCTGTGATTTAGCAGATGCGCCACGTTTCTGTCGTTGACTTTTACAGAGTTAACCAAGGCATTAAGAGTGATGAAGGACATGGTCAGGAGTGCGGACAGTGGGGCGGGGCCCAGGAAGATGTGCTGAGGTGACTCCTGGGAGGGGGGCAGGGGAAGAGAATCTGGAAGAGCCCTGAGGCAAGTGCTGTGGGAACTTTGCAGGAACAGAGAAAGTGAGAGGCCAGGGAAGCTTTTAGGAAGTGTCTTTGAGGGCTATAGGCCTCCCTGTAAGAAGTTGGGAACAGAAGCTGTTGGCAGGTTTAAAGCTGGTGTGAATGGTCCCTGCAGAGTTGCCTTTGACTTTAGGGGACTGGAAGCCATCAACCACTACTGGCACCAGGTGAACGGTGAAGTGGTTCAGCTGACCTAGGAGTGGGGTCAGGACTGGACCTTGAGGTCTGCTGCCCCAGTTACTAATGGGTCAGCTGTGAAGACTGGGCATGAGGAATAGCCATGGGTCCAGGCTGGCTCCTACGGCTTTTTGGTCTGGTCAAGTGGGTGGACAGGAGAACTGTTGATTGAGACAGGAAAGACCATGGAGTTGACAGAACTGTCCCATCATTTGCCCACAAAGCTTCCAAGCAGATGTCTTCCCAGGAAGACAAGTGGGTACGAGGATCTGCCTCTTGGGAAGAGTGTATGACAGGGGCCTTCACATAGAAGAGAAGAGGCATCCAGAGCCGGGTAGAGACCAGGATTTGGTGGCAGCACAAGTGGGGCCACAGTCGGGGCTAACGGAGGAGGCTGCCTGTGGCCCTTGGGGACCGAGCACCATCCTGTGCTCCAAAATCCCCAGTCTAGAAGAGGCAGCAGAGCATTTGCCTCCCACCCTGACTGTGAAGACAGGGCTCTGGGATTTGTGGGGTGCCTGAGAGTGCAGAACCTCCTGACCCAGTGCCCTCACACTCCAGAAGGGACCCCATACGCCGGAGGCCTGTTCCGTATGAAACTCCTGCTAGGGAAGGACTTTCCCGCCTCCCCACCCAAGGGCTACTTCCTGACCAAGATCTTCCATCCAAATGTGGGCGCCAACGGTGAAATCTGCGTCAACGTGCTCAAGAGGGACTGGACGGCTGAGCTGGGTATCCGCCACGTGCTGCTGGTAAGTTCTGGGGTGGGCCCAGGCCTGGACACCCCCGTCATTTCTGAGCCCCAGTGCATTGTTTCTTTTTTTAAAATCAACTCTGAAGTAGTTGGGGGCTTTCATGTAAAAATCCACGTTTCCAGTTTTTCTGGAAAATTCTCGAAGAGTTGGCAATGCTGGCCCTAGGACAGCAAGTATGGTTGTACGGGTTGTTCAATACTTGGAGCACCTTTGTTTTAAACAAGTGATGGGTTAGGTTAGTAGGGCACTGTGTAACAGGTCAAGCCAAGCATCTGGTGACAGACATTCCCCCTCTCCTCCTCAAGTTGTAAAACTCACTGTTCTAAAGTGTACAGTTCATTGTTTTTTTAATTGTCACAAAGTCTGGCAGTCATCTCCCTATAATTCCAGAACGTTTTCATAAACAGTTGTTTCCTAACCAAGGCAGATTTTGCCCCTCTCTGGGACTTTGAGTTACCAAGAGACATCTAACAGGGGAAACCAGGGTTTCCGCTGCACACCTGCAGGGCAGAGACGAGCCCAGTGGAGACCATCTGGGTGACATCAGTGCTCCAAGGTCCCCACTGGCCACTTAAAGCATTTAGGTCAACATCTCCCTCCCCACTTCCTTGAAGCTGAAGTTTTTCTTGAAAACTGAGTTTCTAATGAGCCCCTGGGGCAGATGGTAAGAAGAGGGGAGTCAGGATTTCCTGCAGGGCACTGGGGAGGCTCAAGCTCCAAGGTAAACAGACCCCAACCTTTCTCTCCCCATCCTGGAGTGTCGGTGGTAGCTGCCAGGCAACACCAGAAACAAACTTACAGAATAATTCTGAGTGTCCCCGGGGGCCATGCTGTGTCAGGCTTGGCCATCAGGGAACTATAGGAAAGGCCTCTGATTGTGGGGTGCAGAGGTCAGAATTGGGGTATGATCTTGGATCCCGGATCATCATTGATGTCTGCTGGGCCAGGTGCCATGTGTCACAGCAGCCCCTGCTTCCATTTATAGGCCAGAGCAGTCCCATCACCTGGTCAAGGCCAGGCACGTTCTGGGACATTCTGGGTTCCCCTTCAGAGTGAAGGTAGAAGATGGAGGACAAGCCTGTTTACGTTCTTGGTGCCATTCTCTCGATCGCGGGCCAGCCCTGCCAGAGTCTGCTCTGCACTTGGGATTCCCGTTAAAGCCAGTGGAGGCTCGGGGCTTATGCACCTCACTAAAGTGTTGAAAGAGCTTTGAGGTCCAGCAGGCCCTAGTGTAGGCTCCTAAACTGCGCCCCTCACCTCCTAAGTGGTCCTGGGAAAGTCCCTTTCCTCCCCAGTTCAGGCCTCAATCATTGGGCCAATGGGGGTGACACTGAGCAAAGATAAGAGAGGGATGTGGCCATGAGCTGGGTGACTATCCAGTCTGGGGTAATAGTGTTGGGAAAGGGAACAGCCACAAGGTTGGATATGGGAGGCTTGTGGGGCCATGGCTGGCTGGCCCCTGACCCCATGCCCATTCCCTACAGACCATCAAGTGCCTGCTGATCCACCCCAACCCCGAGTCTGCCCTCAATGAGGAGGCGGGCCGCCTGCTCCTGGAAAACTACGAAGAGTATGCAGCCCGTGCCCGCCTGCTCACAGAGATCCATGGGGGTGCCAGTGGGCCCAGCGGTGGGAGGGCTGAGGCCAGCCGGGCCTTGGCCAGTGTGGCTGCGGCCTCCTCCACTGACCCCATGGCCCTTGGGGGCCCAGGAGGGGCTGAGGGGCCCATGGCCAAAAAGCATGCAGGTGAGCGTGACAAGAAGCTGGCAGCCAAGAAGAAGACGGACAAGAAGCGGGCTCTGCGACGGCTGTAGGGGGTTCTTCCCTCCCCACCCGACCCTCAACTGTCTCTAAGTTATTTAAGTTATGGCTGGGGTGGGGGAGGGCATGGGGCACTGGGACGTGGATTTGTTTTTCTAAATAAAGTTGGAAAAGCAGCTGCTGTGTCTCTTAGATTCCTCAGGGCCAGCCTCTTGGGGAAGTGGGCTCAAAGTAGGTGATATCCCGCCCTCAAGTCCACACTGAGGCTGTAGCATTAGGGCCTTCAGCTCAGCAGACCTGGTTGAGCTCTGGAGCTACCCTCTGTCCTCCTGTGACAGTGGAGGGAGTCACAGCCCTCTGGAGTCAAAGTTCCCATCTGAAACAGACTGAGGGGAGAGGGCCTGGGGCCTGCTCCAAATAGCCCAGCCAGGAGAAGGTATGAGGAGACTTGCTTTTGCCTCCTCAGACAAGCTTTGTCCATCTGCACTGGGATGAGTTTCTGTCCCCTCAAAACACCAGATCCTGTCTTAAGATTTGTCTGGGTGACTAAGCGCATTATTCCCATGTTTGTTTCTGCAAAATAAGTCACCAATCCCAGACCCAATAAGACATCCATCTCCCAGTTTCAGTGATGAGAAGTTCCAGTGTGGCAAGCTGGTCACTTGGCTGGATTTTATGTTAAAGTTGAAGTTTACACCAGCTGTATTCCTTTTTAGGCCTTCTTAAAGGTCACAATGGATTTCAGCTCTTGAGGGTGTAGGGACAGTCCTCAGCTAGGAGCTGTGAGGGTTCTTTCTCCCTTGGCCACACATGTCCGACTTCAGAGCCCAGGCCTTTGAAGGGCTCAGCTGATATGAGGCATCCTGGGTACTCGATTATCCAAGGGGTGGGGACAGAGCCCATCCTCTCCTGTTTCTCGGTCCTGCAGACTGAGGACTGGCAGTTGTACCCCTCGGGTTCTGTGGAGGCTCAGGGCTTAGGGCTGCAAAGTGAGAGGGTGATGGTGGGAATGGGAAGCAGTGAGTCTTGGAGAAACAACGAAAGGCAGAAACAGGACCAGAGAAAGTGAGCTGGCTTTACCTCAGTTTCTCATCCGTTAGCAATTTTGTTGCCCTGTGCTGGACCCCCAGGACAGTGTCAAAAATGATCATAAACAAAATGAAAGGAGGAAAATGTGTGTCTACACAAAGACTTGTATGTGGATATTCATAGTTGTTTCCTTCTGTAGTAGGCAAAAGCTGGAAGTGACCCAAATGTTCAGATGAATGAGTAAAGACATTGTGAGTGTTCATACAATGAAATGCTACTCAGCAAAATATTGATACACAAAACAACATGGATGAAACTCAAAAGTGTTACATGCTGAGTTAAGCCATAGAAGTGTAAAATATTCCATTTATATGAAATCCTAGAACAGGTGAAATTAATCACTTAATGGCTGAAAGCAGATCATTGGCAGTGAGATCAGGGAGGATCAAATGCATGGGCATGGGGAAGTTTTGGGGTGATGAGCACTTTCCAGATATTGATTACGGTGGTGATCATGCCAGCATGTAAGTCTGTCAAACTATATACCTAAAATAGGTGTATTTTGCTTTGTATAAAGTATATTTCAAGCTGATTTAATTTTTTAAATGAATTATGAGTGAAATATGAGCCAGTGGGGCAGATATATTTGTAAGTCACATAACCCAAAAGGACTAATCCAAACAATATATAAAGAGCTATAATCAATAAGACAGCACAAAAAAAAAAAAGTGGGCAAAAACACTTGATCAAACACTTCACAAAACAGGAAATATCCAAGTATATGAAAAGGCACTCATCCTCACTAGTAATTAAAAAAATGCAATGTAAGTCAAATTTGAAACCCCTACACTCCCATGCAACTGGCAACAGTTACTACATAGGCTCCTGGTGGTACAGTTGAAAACCCTCAGCATTCTTGCCCCTATACCACAGGCTTTAAACAACCCTTGTCACAACTGCAAATAGTATAAACATACTTGCGTACTCAAGAACCAGTTTAACAAAAACAATTAGCTGGCACTGCTTCCAGCAGTGTGGGAAGGTGTGGGACAATCATGAACGTCATGACTGGCCAAACAAGTCACAAAAGAAACTGATAGTTTGAGTGCCTTCCTACTTCATTTCCAAAAGGGTAGAGATGAGTGCTGCTGCTAAGCAGATATCCCTACCTAGCAATGATACAGGACATCACTTGTAAAATTCTTAATCTTTTTAGTAAACTTAGATAAGTCTTTTCTTTCCTCCTTTCTTTGGGAAAAAAGGCCCTCTCTCTCAAATCCAATAATTGCTCAGAAAGTGGTGACTCAAGTTCTCTGGCTATTGATAAGGATCATCAGTCCATTATTAGTAGAAATGGCTTTAGGCCAGACAGGGCCCTTAGAGGGGAGGGGACTTTTAGGCCAAAGGTCTTTTTATTCTTTAAGAAATATATTAACCAAGCCGGTTTTCCTTTACTCACTTAATAGGCAAATCAATAATAGAAAATTAATAGATCTATGATTTAAATAATGAGTTCGTATTTTCCTTTCCTTGTCTAGGGACTGAGGTGGCACTTCAGCAGGTAACCCAAGACCCCGTCCTGGCTAAGGCAGAAAGGGAAAGAGCTCCATGAAACCCCAATAGGCAGGGACTATGACCCTTCCCAGCAGGAAGCAGATACAGAAGAGAACTCTCATCCCTCAATATCCATACTAATAATAAGGAGGTTAATGGCTCTTAGAAAAGAGTGAGGAAGGAAAGTTAGGGGTTTTCTGGTCTGCCTGCAAGGGCACTGAGGTCATCCTATTCTAGAAGGGGTCTGCCCTAGTCCACCCACAATTAAGCAAGCCAGAAGGCATTTGGGGGCTAACAGTAACTCAGAGAAACAAATGAGCAGAAAATTGAGTACTAGTTTCAACCAGTCACTTGCACCTGCACAATAAAGACCCCAATGACCCTCAGTTTACCTGAGCCTCATTATACCATCATTCTAATATGATGCATATGCCCAAAGTTCATTAATAGCATTATAACAGACTGAGTTCTGAGAATGAAAATGCACAGAAAGCCAGTGATGAATCACTGAGTCCTGTCAATCTTAGTTGTCATTCAAGAAGCCCACACTTCTAAGAAAAGTAACCACCCACAGAATAAAAATCCCAAAGGCTTTGTTACTAGGCCTTTGAGCCACTCTTCTCTTGCCCAGGCCCACTTCCATGTCTGGAAGTGTACTATCACTCCTAATAAAGCTTTTCTTTTCTGCTGTACTTCGGTGTCTAGCTCAATTCTTTGAGACATCAAGAACCTGGACTATACACCGGGAGAGGAACCCCACTCTCCAGTTAACAATAAAACTGTAAAAGTATGGAGGTTGTTTCCACAAAGCTTGGGACCTCTGATCACCTCCAACCAACAAGCAGCACGGGAAGGCTTCTGAGGGGCATTGTCTTGCTTCTTTACTTGGGTGCTTATTACACGGTGCTTCCTTTATAGTTATGAAGTGTAGAAATATTTTATGCACCCTTTTGTATGTCTACTGCATTTCAGAATTTTGAACACATGAAGCAGCTCATTATGTACAGATATTGCCCAATTTCCAAAATGTTAAGTGAAAAAAAAACATGCAAATTGTGTATATGCTACTATTTGTTAAAGTTTTAAAAATTTTTAACAAAGGATGCGTGTGTATATCATTGCATATGTATTTAATGCCTCTGGAAAGTCACCTGAGCATCTGCATATATTGTCTCAAGGAAGGAGAGCCTGCAATACCCTGTGGATGTTACCTATTCAAAAAGCAAAGATTTTAATTTTAAAGATAAAAGTTTCCACAAAGAGTTCCCTCAGTCCTGTTTCCCCAACACCCAGTTCTCTCAGTCAGGGACAACCAGTGTTACTAGGTTCTTTTGTTTTTCTGGAGACATTCTACCCAAATGCGAGCAAATTTAAACATTCTTCTAAGCCCACTCCCTTTAACACATTGGAAATGTCCTGTACACAGCATGTAGCACCTTGCTTTTTCAGCTTAACAGCATATCTTGGAAGTGTGTCTCTTTTGGTACTTACAGCCCTTCCCTTTCACTTGGAGGGAATTGGAGGGGACGAGAGCTGCAATGGGGTTCTGAGCTGCAATGGGGTTCTAAGCAGACGTTAAGTCACATGGACTTAGTGCCAACAGGATACCGCTCCATCTGGGCTGAAAACAGGCCCAAGCGGGGCACAGATGGAGGCTACTCTAAGAGTCCAGGCAAGACAAAGAGTTTGTCAGGAAGTAGTCAGGGTTATGTCTGTTAACTGGGGAACACTGGAGGGGTGGAGTGGAGGTCAAGAGCTCTTTCAGGGAGTGCCACTGCCTGGCTGCCTCTGATATACCCATTTTGCCAGGGCTTCCCCCCCACACCCCAGCTGGAGGCCTGAAAGAAGCCCTTAGACCTTGGCCACAGAGCTGTAGTGGGAACAAGGAATGGGGTCTTCATCTCTGCACAGGGTCCCACTTGATGCTAGATTCTCAGGCCTTGACACAGTGGCTGGCATGTAGCAGGTACACAGGAAACTTTTAGGAGCCATGATGTGACTTCCCCCAGATCTGCACCTGTCTACATCTGTACAGTGGGAATGACACCTGCTTCGTGGGGTGCCAGCACCTGGATGAGAAATAGCCAATCCGCAGGTGTATTTATGGATATGTACATATGTACACACACATGCACATGCCACACAGAATTGTTAGACAAGGTCCAGCCTCTCCCGGTGCTTACATTCTCCACACTCTGACCGAGCTGGTGGTAGACCAGCTCAGTGTGATAAACAACATATGCAGAAAAGGGATGAGGGGAAGCAGGAAAACCAGGAGAAACTTTTTTAGAAGTGTATCAGACAGCTGTGACACCCTGAACAAGTCAGCCCTGGGGAGATGGAAATGTCAGAAGCAGCCAGGCAGTGGCGCTCGCTCGCCAAGAGCTGTGGGCATGAGTCAGCGGGGCCAGACCCGCAGTGCCTGTGGGCAATGGGGGTCTTCTGCAGCGTGACCAAGAAGCAAACAAAGGCTGGAAGCTGGAGAGAGAAATCATTCCTAGTCTAGCCGGAAGTAAAGACAGAGGGGTAGCTGGGTCCTTAACCAAGACAGGTTAATGACATGGCTGCTGGCTGGTGGGAAATGTGGGGCTGCCACCTCTCTGCTCGTGGCTTGTGTGGGTTTCAGTGCCCCTTTTCAGGAGAGGGACAGCACTCCTGAGCTGTGGATTCAAGAGCTTCATCGCCTATTTCAGACAAGTACATATGGGCACTCGACCCCAAACCAGCAGCGATGGAATCATGGGGCCCCAAGAGCTGTCCACCTGTCTCTAAGCCCTAGGACATGCTCTTCACTATGCAGATGGACAGCTCGCCTGTACCCTGCAGGATGCGAAAGGGCTGCTTCTGAGGCAGGTGGCACTCTCCCCAAGTTCTTGCCCTTGAGTGCAGCATGCCCCAGGAAAAGAATGTCTAAGGGTGGGGTTGACAGATAGCAAGACTTAAATGGTAGGCGTGCCCATCTCACAGGCCATGCCAGACCCTGCTGTGGGAGGTGCATGGGGCAGATTCGGCCACATCTGTGTGCCACCTTAGCCTAGATCCCCTTCCGAGATCTGAGTGTTCAGGGATCTAGAGTGTCAAGATCTTCTCTAAAGTTAACATGTGCCGGCAGTGAAATTCTGATTTTAGACAATTTTACTTGTTTAACCTGCACTTTCTAAATGTCTCATTGTACATTGATCTCTGATGTGCTGAACCTCTGAGAACTGACACTAGTCCAGATTGCTCGGAAAAACAACTGGGGCTGGCTTCCACCCCTGTACCTGGTTTCCCAACTCCCAACATTGCAACCTGTGTGGTACTGGTGGCTGGAGGAAGCCTCCCTAGGAACAGCTGAAAGTTCTAGTGATACGGCCAGAGCACTGCAGCCACAAAGAAGAGAAGCCGAGGCAAGGTGGTTGAGGGTCAGCTGACACTTTTATTTCTTGGAGGGGGAAGAGTCTCAGGAGCTCTTAGTGGGGCGGGCCCGCTTCCTCTTCACCATCACAGGCTTCTGGCTGCGCAGGATAGCGCTGGCTCTGCGGATGGCGGCCATGCGCAGATCAGGGCGGTACTTGTTTTTGCGGATCATGTGTCGGATACTGCTGAGGGTGGCCCGGGCATTCTTGTTGATGGTGGTCCGCACGTAGGAAGTGGCTGGCTTTCGCTGGCCTGGTGGGGGAGAAGGGGAGCCCCAAAGGTCAGTTGGATGATCTGGGCCTTTAACCCACCTTCTAGGGGGTAAGGGCGCAACTGCACCCTAGAACAAGAGGGCCTTGGCAGCCAGCCCTACCTACAGATTTACGGGACACTGAGTGACCATTCCACAGCCCAGGTCCTGCCCTGGGCACTGTATAGGTGCCTATCTCTTCACCACTGTGTCCGAGAGAGAGCATTCACCACCACATCACTTTACAGTTGGAATCCCGGCTGCCTGACTCTGGGATAGCAATGGGGAGGTGAGTACTTGGCACTGAGCTGGCCAGATAGTGAGACCTTGGCCTGCAGCTCATCACTGCCCCACCCTCCCAGGCCCGCGGTATTCCTCTCTGCAACAAGGGTCTGAACCACCAAGCTGAGGCCGAGGAACAGGGATCATGGAGGGCTGAGGGTAAGGAAGAACCTCCTACCTGTGAACAGCAGAGTGTCTGGACGTTGTTACCCAGGATTAAAACACCCTCTTTCTTGCACCAGAGCTGACAAGGTCCTAGCTGGAGTCCTGTGCTCCTGGTTTCCCCCAAGAAGCCAGGGACCCCTTGCCATTCCAGGGGTGTGGCTGAGATGCTATCCCAGAGCGACTCCTCACATCAATCTGGTTCCTGATAGCTCGGAAAAGGCTAGTAAACCCAAGGGAAGGGAACCTTTTAGGACCCAACACAAGGTTCTCAGGAATGTGGAAACACAGAAGGATAAATGCCTCTCCAGGGCAGGAAAGAGCCACTTAGAGCAGGAGCAGGCTGTGGCCTCTGCTAACCCTGAACAGGATATTAGACCCTGACCCCAAAGAGAAAACAGTCCTAATCTGTGACCCAGGAAAAACTCACTCATTTCTCTTAAAAACTTGAGCAAAAAACAGAAATAGTGGAGGTAAAATACCCCAGATTTCAACTGATAACAGTCCTCGAGAGACCCCCCCCACCTCCCCTACCGCTAAGAAACTAAGAAAGAAGCCTGCCCACACTTAAGGGTACACTGTATGGGGGGGTGGGGTACTAGTATCAAACAGAACGGGAGTCAAATTGTGCTTCCCACCCAGCCTGTCACTTCCTACAAGTGGGAGACAAGAGTAAGAAAACCTCATCTGTTGGTCTGAATTTTCCCACTGCGGTGATAAACATCCATCTGAGCTATTTAAAAGATTTAATTTGGACATGTCATCCACCACGCACCCCTAATTTAATCCTCACAACCAGGCGGTACACAGAGTTCAGACCCTATAAAGTTCTTCACTTTCAGGTAACAAAACAGGTTGAGACTGGACCAATTCACACAGCTGGTGGGGTGGCCGAGAGGAGCCAGCTTCCCAGAGGGCCATCCTAACCCCAGGAATCCCAGGTTCACTGGCAGAATTACTCTTGGTGCCCAACCACAGGCGCCTGCCCGGATGGCAGCCGCGGCCTGGGAAAACGCTCACCGGATCTCCGCTTCATGACGATCACGACGCCTTTGCCATCGGCTGCCGGCTCCACGCCCACCGTCTTGCGGTGAATCAGCCCGTTGTAGCGGAAGGAATTGCGGGCCTTCAGATTATTGGGTTCCTGGGAAGGACACGTTAGGAGATCGTGAAGATGGAGGACCGGCGACAGCGGGGGTGCCTCCCTCAGACCCAGGCGCCAGGGCCCCACTTACGGTGCTGTACGTCTGCTTGTTCCTCTTTATCAGGAAACTGGAGCAGTTCCGTACGACCATCCATTGCAGATGGGCGGACATGGTGACAGCTGCGGAGAAAGGGGTACGGGAAGATGGCAAAGGTAACAGCAGACCGACGCCAGCCCCGCGCAGGAAACAGAGAAAGGGTGTACCTGGGGACCTGGTAAATGGGGGAAACCTGAGAGCAGACAGCACTTGGTAATTTGCCAGGCGGTGCTCGGCGACCTAAGGTGGCGGGGCTGAACGCAGGCGCCGAGACTAACTGCGGGGGGCTACGTGAAAACCCACAGCAACTTCGGGCGGGGGCGGGGGACGGCCAAGAACGTGAGGGACAATTGCAGAAGCCGACGGGGGTAAACCCGGGGAAGCAGGCGCCACATGCGGCCACGCGGAAGGACGTAAGGCCTCAACTCACCTCTTCTCGGTGCCTCAGCCGGAGACGGAAAAAGGAGAGCAGGGGCGGGGCGACGCCTTTAATACCCTCACGCATTTCCGCTTCCTGTCCAGGAACGCGCGCGACGTCGCTTGACCTCCGCCTCCTCGGCGACTCGGCTACGTTCGGCTATTTCCGCCAGCCCGTCGTACGGCGCTCGGGAACCTTCGGAACCTTCCGGGTAAAGACCCGAGGGCGTGTTTTCCGACGCCGAGCTTCAGGCTTCCGGAGCTGTTCAAGTGTTTACAGAACTCCAGGGCTGGATTTCCCATTCGGTCTGGTCCCAGCCGGCTCCGGAGGTCCCAAGGGACCCTCTGCAGCGGCCTCTCCCCAATATTGTTCACCCAGCGCTTGACACAGAATGGGCGCTCAATAAACGTGTTTTAGGATTTATGTTTGTGAACGAACGTGCGAGTGCGTGAACTATTTAAGCCTAGCTCCGGAATCCTCGCGTTTATTCGGTCTTTATAAATACCCTGAGTCTGACCGCGGTGTTAGGGAGTCCTGTAAACCGTCCATCTTTGTGTTCCCGATTCATTTGCTGGAGGCACCTAGGAGGCGCCAGGGGACGCGCAATGAGCTGATTCTCTGCGTCCCAGAGCTCCTTGGGGTCCAGGACCATGTTTGACCCTTGTTTTTGATCCCCCAGTCCCCACCGTGGGTACACAGGAGGCCCCAAGAGGCGGACTGAGCAGAAAGAGACCGGGTTCCCACAGCGCCCTGCGCTGCCTCATTGTCGAGCCCTGTTGACCCATGTCGACCATGCGGTGCTTCCGCTCCTTGGGGTGCAGGAGCGCTGGACTGCCCTTATCCCTGAGGGCCAGGCCCTGCACAGGAACCGCGGCCAGGGTGCCCCGTGCCGGGCCCGTCCGCTCCCGCCGGGCTTAGGTGACCAGGCGGGCGCCGGACACACCTGGCGCCGTCCCCTGACCCCGCCCCTGGACGGGCGGCACCCGGAACGCTCTCTGCTGGAGCCAGCGCGGCGGAGTAGGGCTATGGCGGCGGTGCCCGCGGTGTGCGCCTCGCAGGGGCCCCCGCCGGGTGCACAGTCCGCGCCGGCCAGCGAACCCGCACCGGCGTCCGGTCTGGGCCGGTGCCGGATAGCGCTGCTGCTAGCCGTGGCGCTCGACGTAGCCGGCATGGTGGCGCTGCTGACCGGCGTGTTCGCTCAGTTGCAGGTGCGCGGCCGCGACTTCGGCGACCTGCTCATCTACTCCGGCGCGCTGCTCGTCTTCCTGAGCCTGCTGGGCTGGATCCTCTGGTACACTGGCAACATCGAGATCTCGCGCCAGGAGCTCGAGCGCGACTACGGCCTGCGGCCCTCGGCGCTCGCCCGCCTGGCGCGCAAGCTCTCCCGCCGCTGGTCCGCGCCCGCCTCCGCCGCCGCCGGCCAACGAGCAGCGTCCGGCTCCCGGGGACCGCGCCGCGCCACCCGCGCGCCCCAGCCGTCCGCCGCCGGCTCCCGCCGCGTACGCCTGCAGCTCGCCATGCTCGAGGCCGCGCCCGGGGCGGCGGGCGCGGGCACCGAATGAGCCGGAGGTGAAGGGCTGGAAGGCGGAGTGAGGAGAGGGAGGGACTGAGGGAGGGATGAAGAGCTGGAGGGGATAGACCGAGAGACAGAGGTGGGAGAGGGAGGGACCGAGGGAAGAGAAGGAGAAATGGAATCAGAGACTGGGCAAGATGGAGAAATATAGTGAGAGAAAATGTGGCGTCAGATAGACTCATGAACAGGACAAGATTATTCTCAAAGGAGAGAAGCAGAGAGTAGCAGAGACCCAGAGGATAGAGACAGCAGGCAAGAGTGCAGACTTGGGGGAGACAAATGAGAACCTGCCCTGCCCCCCAGATGAGAGTGGGAGAGTTACTGTTAGCTGGGAAGTCCCTCCCTGCACTCCAGCCCCCAGGCGCATCAGGTCCCATTTAATCCTCTCAGTGTAACTGGGTGTCTGAGGTTACTACTCTCACCATCTCCACCCCAGTGGAAGATACTGAGGCCCCGGAAAGGTGCCACCTCTTGCCCAAGGGCACACAGGATTCTCCTGACAAAAAGTCTAGAGAGAGAGAGAGAAGAAGTGGGAATGACCAACACAGGCCGGACAGTAATGGCAACAGACCAAGATGTCGGAAAGGCTCATGCTCTCCCCTCTCTCTCTCTCCTCTACCTTCCATCTGCTTTCCTAAACACATTCTCCACTGTGCACTTCTCTGCTCAAAGCCCTGCTGTGGCTCCCCATTGCCCTCTGGTTAAACCGAAGCCTCTCACCCGCATGTGGACCCCCCATGGTTCAGATCCACATCTTCCACCTTCTCTGCAGTCATGACAGACATCCCTCAATCCCACCAGTTGGCCATGCGCTCCCCAGAGTGCCACTGCTGTTTGTATTCTACACTGAAAACTTCCTGTGTCCTTTATAATATAATTCAACTTCACTGCCTTTCTCTGGGTCTTCATATTATCTGAGTTACCCGTTATTGCTTGTATCACCATGTGTTGTGTCTGTGTGTGCTGGTATTGCTCCTACCCAATAGGAGCCCCTTGAAGGTAAGGCCTGGGTCTCTGATGTCTTTGTTCTTACCACTGATTAGCAAAAACTCAGAAAATCAGAGGTTGATGATAGATGCGTGGCTGGATAGGTGGATGGATGGCTGGATGAATGGATAGATGGTTTGATGGATGGATTGGTTGATGGATAGGTGGATGGACTGGGTGGATGGGTGTGGATGTAATTGAATTGATGGATGGATGGATGGATGGATGGATGGATGGATGGATGGACGGATGGGTGGATGTGGTTAGATTGATAGATGGGTGGATGAATTAGTCAGTGGATGGGTGGGTGGGTGGGTAGATGGATATGATTGGATTAGTGGAAGGGTAGACAGGTGAATGGGTGGCTGGCTGGCTGGTTTGGGCAGATGAGTAGATGGATGGATGAATGGATAGGTGGAACAATGGATGGATGAATGACTCAGTTTCTTGAAAAAGGATGAACAACTGTATGCATAGGTGAAACATGAGCTAACACAAAATTTGGCATATAATACAGAAATAACCATGTGTGGTTTAAATTACCCCCTGGAAATCCTTACTTTGCCCAGAACTCTCACACAGCTGGGTGGACCTCCATTGCTGGAACCACCTGTCAGAAACCGGCCAGGCTGACTTGAGTGTAGATCTCTCTTAGAAGGAAAATGGGCCTGTCCAGACACAGGCCCCCTTTTCAGTGGTAAAGGGGAGGTGCTTCCAGTACATGAAGGGCAGAGAACCTGAATTTTCACAAAAAGACCTGTAGGTCTTGGCTCCAGTCGCTCCCCTCTCTCTCTGGGACCAAATTAGTTGAATGGCCATGTAGAGCCAACTTCATTTTTTATCATTTCCCCTCTCTGTCTTCTTTGTTAGTCTCTATCTGTCTTTCTCTCTGTGTCCCCTGTGTCTATCTCAGTCTCTCTTCTGTCTCCCATGTTTCTGTCTACGCCTCTCTCTCTTCCAGTCTCATTCCCCACCTGTACCACTGGATACCGGTCGGTTAAAGTCTAGTGCATGCTGCAGCAAATCAGGGCATGGAGGGATGAGGGGCCACGGAGTCAATGTGTGAGGGGCTAAAGCAGGTCGCTAGGTGGTGGGCACAGAGAACATAGGGATGCAGCTTTCAAACAGCTACTAACCCCACCCTCCCATCTGCAGACGAACCCATAGCCCCACCTGAGTGAGATGTGCTGCTGCCCCTGAGATCATCTGGCCTCCAGGATACCTACCTGTGTTCCTTCTGTGTCTGTCACCTGGATAAATGGCTCTGCCTCCCAGCTCTGCTTGTCTGTCTGGAAGGGGGATGGAGCTGGGGCAAGTGTGAAATTGCTTACTTCCTCCCAGGGCACACCTGCAGAGGGTCCCCCTAGCCCTTGGGGGACTCAAAGCCACTGGGGACATAGGAGCCTCACAGAGGGGGCTGGGGGGCAGGATCTCGAGCCCAGACCCACTATCTCAGTCCAGACTTCCCTCTGCCCCGATTGCTCTGTTAGTGTGGTGCCCTCTGGGAAGCAGACAGAGGGACAAATTAGACTTGCAAGATATTTATTGGGGGAAAGACTAAATGGAGGAGAAGTTGGTATGGGTCTGGAAGTGAGAGAGGAAAGGGGGAAGGAAGGAGGAGTGGGGAGGATGAGTCTTGAATTGTAACACACTTCCAAGAAAGTTTCCACCAGGCCACTGGGGGTCTGAAAGCTGAAGTCCTCTGCTAGGGGAGGCACATGTCCTGGAGGGACCTCCCCCACCCCAGACATTAATGGGAAACCTGACGAATGTTGGAGACCACCAGAGACTATCAGGCAATGGCTCTTCCTGCAGGGTGAGACCTGAGGGGTACATACCCCTGGCTGTAACATGCCCCCCAGCCCAATTCAGGCCCCCTTCAACCCAGGCCATGCCCACCTAACCCCCAAATCCCTAATTTCAGATGCCCTTCAGTCTAGACCCTCCCATGATCACAGCCCAGCCCCTCCAATCATCCTGGGGCGCCCATCAGCCCAGGTGCCCCTCAGCTCAGATCCTCCCCACTTACCCCCAGAGCACTCTCATTCTCAACCCCAAAAGCTCACACACCCCATGATCAGAGTCCAGTTCCCTGTTAGTCAACACTGACCTCCCCAAACATACACACATACTGCTCCAGGTCTTGGCTTCCATGGCTCTCAGAAAAGAGAACAGGCATCTATATGCTATATCTGTATTGAGGGGTCCCCCAGGGGCACCCCTAATCTTCCTCATCCCCCCCTTCCGTATCTTCGCCCCCTTCTGTCCCTTCCCCTTCAGTGGCCCCTGAGACATCCAGGGTCCCCTCCAAAGGCACGGAAGTTGGCATGCTGCCCATGGACTTCTTTTCACTCACAGTCCCCCGGTCCTTGGACAACAGAGAGACGGTCCTTGGCAGGCTGTATTTGCCCTGCAGGAACCCTGGGAGGCGCAGCATGTCCCGGCGCCTGGCCCACCTGGTGGGGAGGGGACATACTTTCCTCAGCCTATCTGCCCGCTCCTCTGGAGCAAGGTGTCCCCCCTGGACCCCAACCCCACTCGCCAGAACAAGCAGATGCTGGAGATGAGGAAGAGGAGGCCTCCACACGTCCAGCCCAGCGCCCACATGTGCTTCCGCCGCATGTTCTCTAGAAAACATGGAACTTTAGACCCAGATGCCAGCTTTGGCTCCTCCCCAGAGACACTGGCTTCCACTCGCTCACCGTCTGGTCGCTGGTGGTAACAGACCCCGTCTCGGTAGCAGCATCGTAGGCGCAGACAAAGATTGGGGTTCTCGATCGCTGCTTGACCCCCACAGCTCTCCCGGTCCCACACATCTCCCTCACAACCTGGGGACCAACAATGATCAGGCTTTGTCACACAGCCTGGCCCTGAGGGCCTTAGAGCACCAGGATCCCAAGGCCAAGCTCTGAGGGCTGACTGTCTAGTGCTTGCTTTGTATGGGACCCAAGAGTTCAGGCCCTAGCCTTCTCCCTCAGACCCAGCAGTCCAGGCCCCCAGCCTCTTCCCTAAGACCCAGGAGTCCAGACCCCAGTCTTTTCCCTCAGACCCAGGAGTCCAGGCCTCCAGCCTCCTCCCTCAGACCCAGGGATCTAGTCTGAGTCCCATCCCTGAGAACCCAGGGTCCAGCCACTGCTCACTCCATGGGTAGAAGAACCCTTGGATTCCATTCCCGTCTGTGAAGGAAAGAAGATGGTGTCAGCTGCTGTGTGGAGGCCGAGGAGGCCCCTGCTCAGCTCTCTGACCCTCTCTCCGGGGCCCCTCACCTACTGAGCCCTGCATCAGCAGGAAGAGACTCAAAGCTGGGACCCCAGAGCCCACCATGTCGCCTCCCAGACCCCTGGGACCTCTATGGGCAGAAACCTCCAAGTCCATTGCCACAGCAACCAGTTGAGCCCCGCCCACCTGCCCGCCCAGCCTCAGGTTCTAAGTTCTGTTGCCAGGGAGCCCCCTTAGCCATATGGAAGAGGGAAGGGGGTCACACTGGCCTGGTCATGCCTGGTTGCTAAGGAGTTGCTTTCTTAGCAACCAGGTGGAAGGGGCCCCAGGAGGTAGGATGGGTGCCTAGTGTTCACAGGACCTCTTTAGCGACCAAGGTGGAAAGTTGGGGGGGGGGGTCCAAGGACTCTCCTTACCAAGTAAGGGACCCGAAGGGTGGGCACACAGAATCCTCATCAGAGACTCCCTCTTTTCATCACCCAAGGCCCAGGAGCAGCTCTAGGGAGCCCAAAGTCTCCTGAGACCTCATTGCTAGGGATCTTTTCCCTAGCAACCAGGGGCAGGGGAACCTGAAGCTCCAAAGACCTCACTGAACCCCATTGTTAGGGAGGCCTCCATAGCAACCAGGGGAACTAGGAGGTCGAGGAGAAAATGGGGGTTGGGCACTTGTCAGGAGTCCCCTGGTCTCAACGCACTCCAAGCCTCTGATGGGGAATGTGTAACAGGAGCAGCTTGGCCATGCCTGGCACAGATCTGAGGGCTGGGGGTAAGGATGACTCATGGGCAGGGAGACCCTTCACCTACCTAGGCCTCAGCCTCCCCACCCCAAAACAGGGGAAGGAGTTCAGCTGGAAGTCTCCAAACTCCTGATTTGTTCTGCCCAGTGGTGGGGGCAGAGGCTGACTTGGGGCTGGGTTGAGCCCTACTCCCCGGTTCACCCCATATGAACCTCCACTCGGCTTTTCAACACAATGTGGAAAGGGCTCAGCTCTTCTGGGGGAGCGAGTCTGCCCAAGCTCTTGAGTCTGAGGTCAAAGGGAGCTGGGAGCTTGGACACCTGGATTAGAGGGAATGGGGGAGTTGCGGGAGGTCTGGTCTCCTGTGTCTGAGGGAAGAGGGATCTGAAGGCAACCGTCCAGGAGTCTGGGCCCCATTTCTCAGGAAGCACCATGAGGTTGACTGCATCCTGCTCTCTCCTGTAAACATCCTGGTGGGAGCTGAGTGGGCCCCTGGGCTGCCTCCGTCATAGATGACACAGGTCAGAGGGGGCTTGGCAGGGGGCCGGGGGCGGGGGTCAGAGGGGTCGTGGGGCTGAGGCCGGGCAGCTGCCTACCATATCCGGTATCAACATCATCTGGACCTACTTCCAATTCCTGGGATTCCTCAGGGATCAAGGAGGGGGTGGGAGGTGGGGCTGCTGGGCCCTGGACCGCGGCTTGGGACTGGGGGGGCCCCGCCGTCATGGCCCTCACCGCTAATGACAGGTTTGGGCTGCCTCTGCGGCCCGCCTGCCCCGTCACCCCCCAGAGGCCAGACAGGACCCCCCAGGGACAGACAGACGGACACACACACAGCCTTGGACCTGCTGACCTCACACCAGCCAGCCCCACCTTGCTTGGGGGCCAGCACATGAGCAAGGACCCTGGGCTCCCTCCTCTTGTCCCTGTGACATCTCCCTGCCACGTCTGTGACCAGCCCTCAGAGTCTGGGGCATGGCATCCCCTATCCTTGTCTCTCAACTTCTGAACTTGTCTCTTTGGGTCTCTAGATTTCCTTGTTTTTGCATCTTTTTTTCTCGTCTATAGACTCTGCTCCATCTATACTTCTGCTTGTTAGTGTCATCTTCTGTCATTGTTTGAGATCCCCAATCTGTCTGTCAGCCTCTTTGCCTCTCTCTCTCTCTCTCTACCCCTCTTTGCCCTCCTCTCCACAGATGTACCCCCAGTGTCCCCCACCTGAAGGAAGACCCAGGAGTCCTGAGAAATACCCACTCCTGTCCTGCACTCACTCATCTCCCTGGGCCTCCTGCAGCCACCTGGGAGCAGATGACCCCATAGGCCCAGGGCAATGGCTGAGGCAGATGGGGGGAATGGCCCCAGCCAGGGACCACAGACAAGTCCCATATATCTGATCTCCTCCAGCAGAGCATTCCCCAGATCCCAGAATGGAGACACACTTGTCTCCACATTTCTGGAAACAAGGGTTCACAGCCTGGACTCCTGACACCTGCATCTGAGGAAGGAGGCTGGGGCTCTGGACCCCTGGGTGTGAGGGAAGAGGGGCTGGGGATCCAAATTCCTAGGTCTGAGGGAGGAGGGTGGGGGCCCAGACACCCAGGTCTGAGGGAGGAGGCTGGGGGCCCAGACACCCAGGTCTGAGGGAGGAGGCTGGGGGCCCAGACACCCAGGTCTAAGGGAGAGAGGCTGGGAGCCAGGACCCCTGGGTTAATACAGGACTGGGGCTGGCACCCCAGGGTTCCCTGTAGGTGGAAGGGGCCACTGTGACCATATCCCTATTGGTGCTTTCAGGTTGGCCTCAGGCCCAGTCCCCATCCCCTCAGGCTAGTCCATCCCCCAGGCCGGTGGCCTGAGTCACCTTGGCTGGCCCCGCCAGTCTGGGGGGGGGGCTACGTCAGTTCTCCCCTCACTGACGCAGCTTTGCCCCCCCCCCACGCTGACTCAGCCGGAAACAGGCCCCCTGAGGGGCGGAGACCCAGTGGTCAGAAGCCTGGGTCCCAGTGGGAGCAGGAGCTGGAAAGGGCCCCTAGGGGGCCATGGAAGGGGTAGCCATGACATATGAAGGGCTTGCTTACCTGAGGCGATGATGTCATGTCCCACCATGGGGGGCTGTGACCTCACCTCCCTGGAGACCTGAGCAGTCACCCCCCCCAGTGGTGGGGGATGACTCCAGCTGCCACTCATCCCTGGAGCCCCCCTGCCAGCTCAGCGTAGGCTGGGGCCAGGAGGGGGGCTGCAGGGAGGCCTTTGGAAGTGCTCATCACCTTTCCTCTTCTTACTTCCATCCCATCTTTCTCTGACACCTCTGTTCTGGGAATGTGTGCTCATAGGGACTTGGGTTTGTGTTTCAGTCCCTCACCAGCTCTGCGATGAACCCCAGGCCACCTCTGCCCCATATACCTGGCACTCACAGACTGTGTGCCTGGGTTAGCATCTCTGTCCCCTGAGTCTTGTCTCTCTCTCCTGCTCCAAGACTTGTCCACGTAGCCATCTCTGCATAGCCAGCATCTCCCTGCCCTATTTGTCTCCAGCTCTCCACTGAGCCTCTCTCTCCAGGTCTCTATCACCCTCTCTGCCTCACCATCTAAGTCTCCCCCAGTGGCTACATCTTTCTGTCTCCCTGGATGTGTTAATAAAAATCCACAAGAACAGCAATGGTTGCACTTATTGTGAGTTGACTGTATGCCTTACATGAGTGAACTCATTTTGTCCACACCGAGGCATCGGGGTGTGGGGTGGGTACTCAGTTATCCCCATTTCACAGGCAGAAAACTGAGGCTCAGAGGGGTGAAGCCTCTCCTCGATGTCTTGTCTCTCTAGCTCGGTCCCCTGTCTGTCTCTGGTTCTCTCACCTTCTTGTCCCTACCTGTTTCCTGAAGAAAGGCTCTCCCTTGCTCTGCCTGCGTTGCTGACTCCTGAAATCTTCATTTCTGTGTCTCAGGCTTCTATCTTTGCTTCCCTGCTTTGGAGTCTCCGGTTTTTTTTCTGTGTTTTTTCTGCCCCCTACATTCCCCCTCTCTGAGATTGGGTGTCTCTGTCCCTCTTTCTCCTGGGGTCTCCCCAGGTTTCTCCAAATTTCTCATGCTGCCTTCATCTCTCTAACTCTGGAATCCTCCTCTCTAACTCCTTGCAGAGTAACTGCTAGTGTCTCTATCTGTCTGTGGACCGCTGTTTCTCTTATCTCTGAATCTCAGACTCTCCATCTCTGCCCCAGCGACCCCATCTCCCTGTGCTTCTCTTGCCCCCTTGCCTGGGTCTCAGTTTCTCCGCCTCTCTTTCTGCCCCTTGGAGGCGCTCCCCATGGAGCTTCCATTTCCCCAGTCCCGCCCCGTTGCCCCATCACCCCCTCCGCCTGCCTCCCCATCTCTCTGCCTATCCTTGTCAAGCCGACCCCCGCCCGCAGCCGGGCCCCAGCTCTTGAGCCTCATGTGTCTGCCCCGGCGGCGGCCGGCCGAGGAGGTGGAGGGAGGGGACGCCGATGACCTCACCAGCCCCTCTCCGACCACCCCCCCTTTTCCTTTTCAACTTTTCCAACTTTTCGTTCCTTGCCCTCCTCCGAGCGAGCGCCGTGAGCCCTGCGAGGCAACCGGCTCCGTCTGAATGGAAAAGGCAGGCAGGGAGGGTGAGTCAGGATGTGTCAGGCTGCCCTCCCCTGCCGCCTGCCCCCCGCCCGCCCGCCTCGGCCCCCTATATAACCCCCCAGGCGAACACACTCCCTCACTGCCGCGGCCCTGGCTGCTCACCGCACATGCCTCCCCTTCCCAGGCCGAGGCCCAGCTGACCCCTGGGGCTCCCCAGCAGTGGACAGGGAAGGGTTAAAGGCCCCCAGGTCCCTGGCCCCTGCCCTGGGGAACCCCTACCCTGTGGGGACATGAACAGTAAGTTGGTTCCAGTTCATGGGGTAGGGGGTGAACAGGGGAGAGAGGAGGGAGGGACCGTCGGCTGGGAGGGTGGGGAGCAGACAGACCGCCGAATGGGACAGACCAGAGTGAGAGGGAGAGATGGGGAGGCAGACTGGGAGGTCAGTCAGGGTAAGCAAGCGGCCTGGAGCCTAGACGGACAGCGGGAGCGATGAAGGGACAGTCAGAGACACCGAGAAATCGAGACCCACAGACAGAGACAGAGAAACAAATGCCGGTAGGTGACCCTAAAAGGCCTGGGACCCCCAGGGAGTCAGCGGGGACCCAGAGATGCACACACCCCGGGACCTCAACAGAGGCTGCGCGAGGGAAACTGAGGCAGAGAGCCCAAGGAGGTGAGACCCAAGGGGAGGACAGAGAGAGACAGGGTGCCGACAGAAACGGGGGAGCCAGTCGGATGCAGATGGACTGATGGACCGCGGCGAGAGCGGCGCGGGGGGCGGGCTGGGGGTGTGCTGCAGGAGCAGGGCGGCCCGGGGGGCGCTGATTGGCTGCGAGAGCGGGGGGCGGGGTCCGGGGGGAGGGGTTGCCGGGGAGGCCCCGGCAAAAGCCTGGGCGCAGCACCGCTGGATCCCTCTCTCCCGCCCAGGTGTGCCAGGGCATCCCGCCCCGCGGACAGCCCTCCGCGGCCCACCCTGGAAGGGGTCTCTGGGCAGGCGTCAGGGCCTCGGGGTCTCCAGCCCGGGCTCCCTTCTCTACTTTCAGGCCAGCCTGGGCTCCCGGGGCCCGGGGAAGGGAGCAGGTTCTGGCCTGTGCCTCCCCCTCATGCCCCGCCCCGGGGCCCAGATTCCGGCGTCCGGGGGCGGACGGGAGACGCCCGGCCCGTCTACCCGCCCCGGGCCGCGTCTGCTCCGACGGGCGGGGCAGCCAAAGCGGGAGAGGGAGAGGGGAGCCCACTCTGGCCGGCGACCTGCCCTGGGCGCTCCGCCTTGGGACTCTAGACCCCCAGCCCCGCCTCGCTCAGACCCAGGAGTCCAGGCCCCCAACTCTTCCTGCCTCGTACTCACCAGTCCCGCCTGAGCCCCCCACCCTCTCCTGCCCCCAGGTGTTTGCTGCCTGGTCCTGGTCGCGCTGAGCCTGTGGCCAGATAAGGCTGCTGCCCCAGGGCCACCTCCTGGCCCCCCAAGGGCCTCCGCAGACCCTCGGGCTGAGCTGGACAGCGCTGTTCTCCTGACGCGCTCTCTCCTGGCGGACACTCGGCAACTGGCCGCACAGCTGGTAGGAGAGGCTGAAGGGGATGGGCAGGGGCCTGAAACTGGGAGTGACAAAGTGAGGTTTGGGGAGGCTGGTATCTGGGCTACCGCGGTGGCAGAGATAGGGGGAGGGAGAAGTTTGAGGCTTGTGATAGGGGGTGAAGAGACCCTCGGAGCTGGTCAGGGTTCCCCCTCATAGCTTCTTTTCCCCAGAGAGACAAATTCCCAGCCGACGGAGACCACAACTTGGACTCCCTCCCCACCTTGGCCATGAGTGCGGGAGCTCTTGGAGCCCTGCAGGTAAGAGCAGGGGAGAGGGGCGGGGCCTGGGTAGCAGAGACGGTCTACGAAGATGGGGGGCGGAGCAGGCATGCACCAGGTGCTCCTGACATCCTCCATGTCTTGTCCCCCAGCTCCCCGGTGTGCTGACACGGCTGCGGGCAGACCTGTTTTCCTACTTGAGGCATGTGCAGTGGCTGCGCCGGGCAGGAGGCCCTTCCCTGCGGACCCTTGAGCCTGAGCTGGGTGCCCTGCAGGCCAGGCTGGACCGGTTGCTGCGCCGGCTGCAGCTCCTGGTAGGACAGCCCTGCTCTGAGACTCTGTTGTCCCCAAGATCCTTTGGCTTTGAGACCCTGAGGCCCCAGACTTCAAAATCTTGCCTGGAAACTCCTACTTCTCACCCCAAACTTCAGAGACCTCATGATCCTCTGACCCCAAGATGCCCACTCTGAAACCCTAGGACTTGATAGCTCAAACCCTCACCCATGACCTGGAAACCCTGGCCAAGGACACTGCATTCCAGACCCCAGCCTCCATTTTCTGAATCCAATACCCTGAAGAACTTTCACTGAGACACCCCATCCCACAGGCCAGAGACACCCTGGAAATATGCCACCTGGCACCGCCCCATGACCTGATTCAGTAGAGGCTGCAAACACTTTCCTGGACCCCGCTGCATCCCTGGCTTGTCACTAACCCTCGCTCCTCTCCCAACAGATGTCCCGCCTGGCGCTGCCCCAGGCACCCCCAGACCCGCCAGCGCCCCCCCTGGCCCCGCCGGCCTCAGCCTGGGGAGGCATCCGGGCAGCCCACGCCATTCTTGGGGGGCTGCACCTGACGCTGGACTGGGCCGTGAGGGGTTTGCTGCTGCTCAAGACTCGGCTGTGACCCACCAGCCACAGCCACCAGCATTCTTCACCACCAGACCTTATTTATTTATTTATTTTGGGACTGAGGGCATGGCAGCCAGAGGACCTCGTCCCCATTATCTCCCTTAGTTAGAGATGGTTCCTCCAGGAGACCTGGGCGGGGGCATCTGTGCCTTATTTATACTTATTTATTTCAGGGGGTGGGTTGGAGGCAGGTGAACTTGGGGGTCCCTAGGGGAAAAAAACTGGGGTCCTGGATTCTTGGGTCTCTAAGAAGTCTGGCTACAGTGCCTCCCTGGCCCCCACTCCTCTGGGCCTGAGCAGGCGCACATACTATTTATTAAACAATTACTTTTTGTGTTGGGGTGGGGAGGGAGTGGGGAAGGAGGCCTGGATTTTTGTACAAAAATGTAAAAAACCTTTGTGAGATGGAGAAGGGGGAATTAAATTAGTCATACACATCCACTTAGAGGTAGTTTCTCTGAGGGCTGGGGGCTGGATGCTGGGGCCGCTGGGGTTGGGGGAGAGAGGGATCCTGAGTGGGCATGGCCACAGAGGGAAGACTGTCAGTGCCCTGAGGGACAAATTCTGAGCCTCACCTGGTGCCCAGCACTTCGTAGGCACTCAAATATTTAATGGAAGGTTCTAGAAGGTCACCCTGACTGATAGTACTCATGCAAGAAGGTTGTTCATGATGGCAGTGTTCACAATAGCAACTCGAAAACAACCTACATGTCCAACAGTGGGGGATAGTTATATAAATTACAGACCGTGTGATGGAACAGCCGTCCGTGACCAGCCATCAAGAACGATGCTACAGAGGCGGCTTCACACACAGAAAAAGTGGGCTGCAAACCATGGTGTGATCCCTATTTTGTGTTTCTTTCTCTGTATATGGATTTAAAAATATCGTAGAAAGAACTATGCCAAAAGGTTGACAGTGACCACCTCCAGGTAGAAGTTGGGATCGTGGGTAACTTTTATGATTTGCGCTTGTATTTTCCAGAATTTCTACTATGACCATGTATTTTGCAGGACGCATTTTAAAAAGATAATAAACACTATTTTTAGAATGAGAGAATACCAGTCCTCCCCATAAGATAAGCCCTCAGCAGGGGACAAGAAGGACCATTCGTTGAGTACCCTAAGTGTAGGGTTTTACTTACATGATCCCATGGATCCTCCAATATATCCCATTTTACGGGTGAGGGAAATTGAGGCTGGGGGAGGTGCCTGTTGTTCAAGGTCACACAGCTGGGGAGAAACAATTGTGATTCTGCCAAAGGCCTGGCTCATTGCAAAGAGTGTGTCCCTTTCTTTATACCTCAATGTACGGCATCCGTAGCCACCAATACAAACACATTCGATCTGTGAAAACAGGCTCCATGGTGGTATGGGCCTTACCCAAGGTCTGAGAAGGGTTAGTGGTGAGTGGGGGCTATATTCCCACTTCCACTTGTAAGATTCAGAAATCCAGTGCAACCATCCATTTGCAACATCCCAGACAGACCATGGTGTGCCTTGTATTGTCACCAGTTTGGGTCTGGGGCGGAGGCTTCTGGTTTGCTCCCCACCCCCAGCTCTCAAGACTCCAGGCCATGGCCCCGGAGGAGAAGGGAGCCCACAGCCCCAGGAGAGTTCCCAGAAAGAATCCCCTGGGTGTCCAATGAGGTCACAAAGCCCCCACCAAAGGCTCCTCCCCCAGACCAGGCTGACCACCCGCAGGGCTATGGCCAGGCCCTGGGGAAGTTCCAGGCTCTGGAACTACTGAGCCCTGGGCCAGGGCCGGTGGGCTGTGGGGTGCCAGGTCCCTGACTCCGTGCTTGGGCAACTACCCTTTCTGCAACTGCCATGAACCGGTTTCGTAACATCAGGCACCTGGATCCACTGCCAGGCCCCCCGAAGTGGGTCCCCACTCTGGGCCAGCTGCAGAAGACCCTCCAGAAGGGCGAGTACCTGCCCCTCCGCCCGCTGCCCATGTTCGAGAGTAACTTTGTGCAGGTCCCCAGCTCCCTGCGCCCTGGGGGCAGAGAGGGGTAGAGCCAGACCCCCGGGCCTGGGGGTATGGGACAGCTGGGGTCTCAGGATGGGGGCTCGATCTAGGGGTGCTGCAGGAGCATCGAAGACAGGAGTGGTCCCAGCTCCTCTCCCTGACTCCCAGGTGACCAACCGAGGGGCCCCCGTATACGTACACCACAAAACCAACCATCTGACCATGGGTGTGGCCGCCTCCTTGCCAGGCCTGGTGCTGCCAGACCTTCTGCTGATCGCTCGGCCCCCCGAGGGCAGGGACTGCTCCAACCTCGTCCTCACCAGGTGCCTCCACACCCCCATCCCCTGCCGCCCTCGACCCCCTTCTCCTGCTCTATCTCCCCCATCTCCTGCCTCCCCAAGGATGATCCCGCTAGACCTGGTCCATCTCTACGTCCACAACCTATCTGCCTGGCGTCTGAAGCTGCGCCTGATCACGGGCCGCTACTACTACCTGGAGCTGGATGCCCCTGACAGCGAGGTCGCCTTCCTGTTTGACCGCTGGGTCCATCTCATCCACTTGCTGCGGGAGCCAACCACCACCTGGGCCCCCAGGACCCTGCATACGGCCCCCATGGACCTGGCCCTGGTGGCACCTCCCGCCTCCACCTGGCGCCTCCAGGTGGGGACATGGTCCCACAGACTCCAGGGGCACATTATGGTTCTAGATTCAAATGGGAGTCGGGACCAAGAACCTGAAGTCTAGGAATGGGGTAGAGGGCCTGGACCCCTGGATCTGAGAGAGGAGGCTGTAGGCCCCTGTCTGAGGGAGGAGACTGGGGGCTGGAACTCCCGGGTCTGAGGGAGGAGGTTGTAGGCCTGGACTCCTAAGTCTGAGGGAGGAGGCTGGGTCCTGGAGTCTTAGGCTGGATAGTCATGGAGATGTGGGAGCCAGGCGGAGGTTGCCCTTCCTGACTGCGCCCTCCCTACCCACAGGACCAGTCCCACACCAGGCGTTCAGGTGAGCAGGCTCTATCATCCACTGGGTTTGCTGCATTTCTGATGCTCCTCCCCCAGGCAGCTTGTGGGTGGAGCTTCCAGTGCGGGCACCTCCCCCAATGTCTGAGCCCCGCACCCCGCGTCTGTCTCAGCTTCTCCCTGTGCCTCCCTAGCATCCGGGCCCTGACCTAGGTGTCCCCTCCCTTTCCAGTCATGATTGTTGAACCCACCTTTCCTTACAAGATGGTGACATCTCGGAAAAAAAGAAAGGCAAAGGTGAGCAGGCCAGGCAGGCCAGTGGGTGAGGGGCCAAGGAGCTGCGCCTCCTGACGGCTCTCTCTCCCTGTCCCCCTGCCAGACCCTCAAGCGCAGATTCAAGTCCCAGGCCGTAGGCGACTCCCTGCCTATCATCTGGTCACAGCTGGAGCAGGCTGACACTAGAAAGAAATCCAGAGAAAAAAGGTAGGTTTGGGGCCTTGTCGCGAGTAGGAGCTGGAGAAGGATGAGGACATCACCGAAGTCTCACCATATTGTGCCTATAGGTCTCACTCAGACCACAGCCTGCACAGATCTCAGACCAAACTCCAAGTTTCTGGTGAGCACACCCCTCCCTCTGCCTGTGTGAAGGGCCCCAAGCTCCAACCTCCCCACCCCCAGGGCTCACAGGCTGCTCTCCTTTCTCCCAGGGAAGCCCAGCATCACTATCCGGACCATCTTCAGTGTCGTTTCCAACACCATCAACCAAATGCCATCCTCTTCCAAGGCAGCTATATACCTGGGGACAGGAGGGCAACTCTTAGATCCTAGGGAAGAGGCTAGGGGCGGGTCTGAGGGAGGAGGTTGGGGGCCTGTACCCTGGATCTGAAGGAGAAGGCTGGGGGCTTCCCAGGTCTGAGGGATGATAGGGCTGGGGGCCTGGTCTGTGTCTGAGAGGCTCCCCTGCCCTAACATCCTTCCCCTCACATTTCTCTATTCCAGTGTTGCTTGTCTGAATCTGACCCAGCAGTGGTTGTGGGTGGTTTATTTGAGACCCCTTCACAGTGTATCTCAGAGGACAGCAGAGATATTTCCTTGCTGGGCTCCTTTAACCACTTCGATGCTTACTTGTGGCAAAAGGACATGGAAGACTTGATAGACCCTGAATCCAGCACCTTGTCCTCCAACTCCCTCTGCCAGGCCACCCACTCTCCCAACTTCTACCTGCCTGCCCCCTACTCCTCTGTCCCCAGGAGCAAAGAAAAGGCCAGACCCCTGGGCTCTGTGCAGGGGCTGTGGCCTCCACCCTCCCAGAAGACCCCCTCTGTCCCTGCCACCTCTTGGAAGGCTCCGTTTATCCTTGACCAATCCCAGAAGGTCTCAGCTGTACCTGCTCCATCCCAGAAGGCCCCAGCTGGACCCACTGCTCCCCATAAGACCTCAGTTGCAGCTTCTGTTCTCCAGAAAGCCCCAGTCATATCTGGCCCATCCCAGAAGGCCTTACCTGTACCAGCTATTTCTCACAAGACACCAGACATACCTGCCTCATCTCGGAAAACCCCCACTGTACTTGGCCCATCCAGGAAGACCCCCGGTGTACCAGCTATTGTCCAGAAGTCCCCTATACCTGCCCCATCTCGGAAGGCCCCACCTGCACTTGCTCTTCCCCCTAAGACCATGTCCCCTCCTGTCCCAAACCAAAAATCTCTGTCCCTACCTACCCGATCTCAGAAGGCTCTGACCTCACCCACACAATACCAGCTGACATCGGACCCTGCCAATTTGGGCATGTTGCCCATGGGAAGCCATGGTGGGGATGTGCTTGAGAGAAATCAGCTTGAAGAAAAGCCAGAGTCAGTGGTGCTGGTGGGCACCCAGGAGACGAAGGTCATGGAGCTGAGGGCCCATAGAACATCCCTGGAGCTGCCCTTCACCACCACCAAGAAGGAGTCAAAAGAGGTCATGTTCAGCAAAGTCAGGGAGATCACCTTGGATGGCTTGAAGAGCAAAGGCAAGTTGGAGGACAAGGTCCAAAGGACGAAGGAGGGGAAATCCCTGGACATGCCTGGCTTTAAGTCCAAGGAGGTACAAAAGCAGATGAAGTGGGTCACGACCCAGGAGCTAGCTGTGGAGGGAGCCCCGCGGGAGCACAGCAGGCCTTTCTCAGTGGAGGGGCTCGCCCTGGCCAAGCTGATGATCATGGCCAAGTCCAAGGAGCCAACCTTGAGACCAGAACTGGTCAGTCTTCCCTCCTGGCTCTTGACCCCTCAAGTGTCTGCCATGTCAAGAATGGGCACGGAGCCCCTCAGCCCCAACCAGGTGTTGGAGGGGACACCGGTGGTGGTGAGGGAGCAGCCCTGGTTGGGCCCCTGGGAGAAGGGGAGTGCGAGTCTTTGGGTGGAAGAGACCTCGCACCCGTGGGCAGAGGTAGAGGAGAAGGGGCTGCTCTCAGACCAGAAGGGACCTTCCAAAGTGTCCTCCTGCTCAAAATATACTCCTAGCAGCCCAAAGGTGGACAGAGCCTCCCAGGCCCCTATCCCTCTGCCCTCAACAAGGTGGGAGGACATAGGTGTGTCCCCAAAGCCTGAGAGATCTCAAGAGACCATGGGGATGCCGGGCCAGCACCCCCTGGCCATGATGGGGTCATCCTTGGAGATTCTCTTGCCCAAGCTCTTGGAAATTGAGAGTTTGAGGGACACAACCAACAAGGTGGAGAAAATGAAGAAGGAACTGGGTGTCTTCACACCTTCACCCAGGTACTTGGGGAAGATAAGACCTCTGGCATTATCAGCGAGGTGCCATGGTGGGGACAAAGACCTGAATGAGGCAGGCTTAAGGGAGAATAGAAAACAGGGAATCATCTGCTGCAACCCTTGAATACATTATGTTCAGCCAGAGAAGCCAGACACAAATGGCAGCATAGTGTATGATCCTATTTGTATCAAATGTTCAGAACCTGAAATATATAGACACAGAAAGGTGGTTAGTGTTTGCCAAGGACTGGGAGGGATGGAGGAATGGGCAGTGACTGCTGAATGGGTATGGAGTTTCCTTTCGGGGTGATGAAAGTGTTCTGGACCAAGATAGAGGTAGTGGTTGCACAACACTGAATGTAATTAATGCCACTCAATTGCACTCTTTGAAATAATTACAATGGTAAATTCTGTGATGTGTATTTTCCAACTACATATATATCACAAGAGGGGAGTCAGAGACCAGCTTTGTCCAAGTAGTTTGTGGGAAGGAGAAGAGGCAGCTGGGGGTAGGAAGAGGGCTCAAGAGGGGCTTCTCAAGAGGAAAAGATATTTGTACCTTTGGATGTTGGGGTGAAGGATCCAGAGTCAGGCTTGATGTTAGCGAGGTAGGAGGGTGAGAAACCTCAGAGAAACACGGGGCTACTGGAGGAGGCAGTGGAGATTCCAGTTCAGCTTTTCTGGCCCCTATAGTAGGGCACTGTCCAACACATGTTCACTGAGCGCGCATTACTCTCTCTCCAGCGCGCACAGTTCCCAGCACCTTCAATAGCAAGATGCAGGGACTCAGCCCCAGTCGCCAAAGTGTCCACAGAAGTCCAGCTTGGCCAGGTACCCCCTGAGACCGTCAGAGCCGCCTTAGACCTGGCGCAGAGTCTAGGAGACCAGATTCCACCGTGTTCTTTGCTCTTCCCCGCAGGCCCCAGGTGCTGTGCGCCTCTACTGTAAGAAGCGCGGTGCCGGACAGGCCGGGCGCGGGGAGCTCCTTCTCCGGTAGAGACCAGAGTTATCTATACATTTCTATGTTGGGGGCGGGGGGCGGGCCAGGGAAGAGCCCGTGGGTGACCAGCTTCTCAAAGATTAAAAGGCTGAGTCCGAGACTCGGCCAAAGTCGAGCTAAGGTGCGTGTGTGTGCGCGGGCGACCGGGGAGGGGGCGTCGGGCTGGAGGCGGGACGGGGAAGGCGGGAGGAGGGGTCCACACCGACCCCGCCCCGCGCCCCAGAACGTTTTCTGCAGCGCAGCTGCTCCTATTGGCTGGGGTTCCGGGGTCCCAACCAATCTGGCTAGGAAGTCGTTTTTCCTGGGCTGGGACCCCAGAGACTCAGAAGCGAGGAGCACCCCCGACGGAGCCACAAGCACTGACGACCCAGTGTGAGGCGCTGACATCAGCTCGGTGAGGACAGAACGGTGGGCTCAGGGGCTGGGTTTCGGAGTAAAGGTCAGCAGCCAGGAGCTGATCCGAGCGAGGGGAGTCCCCTGGGCTCCACGAAGGCCCTCCTCCCCACAGGAGCTGCTGCCTCAGAGGATGTTCGACACTGAGAAGCCCCCCAGGGGACGATGGCCCACACCGCCCTTCGACCCTCGTTTCCCCAACCAAAACCAGACCCGCAACTGCTACCAGAACTTCTTGGGTGAGCCCTAGCGGGCAGGGCAGGGGGAGTGGGGTGAGACGGGGGAGGCAGGGAAGGCCGCACCCCCAACTCCTGAGGACGCAGAGTGGAGACCGTTGCGGTGGAAGCGGGCCGGAATCGAAAGGGGCGGAGCCTTGCCTGGAGGGGGCGGGACAGGAGGGATAGGCCGGGGGTGGGCGGGACCGAGGCGGTAGGGATTAGCTAGTGAAGGAGAGATGGGGCCTGGCGGGAAGGAAAGTGGGACCTTTCACGGACAGGCGAGGCCCGGTCATCAGTGGGCGAGGACTGTGTCTAGAGGGACGTGATGAGTCCTGGGCGAGGGAGAGCGGGGACGGGGCCTAGTCTGGAGGAGGAAGCGCCTAGAGCGGAAAGGCGGGGCCTGGCCCAGGTCCGTGCCTGCCAGGGGCGGGCTTGGGACGAGACCACGCCCACCGCCGCCCCGCCCTGCAGACTACCACCGCTGCATGAAGAACATGAACCGCCGCGGGAAGAGCACGCATCCCTGCGACTATTACTTCCGCGTGTTCCACTCGCTGTGCCCCATGAGCTGGGTGAGTCGGCAAGGGAGCGCCGGCCGGCCGGATTGGCAAGGAGGGCGGGCTCGGCTGAGCTGAGCTGAGCTGGCGCACCTGCCTCCCTCCCGCCCCCTTCCAGGTGCAGCGCTGGACTGAGCAGATCAAGGATGGGACCTTCGCGGGCAAAATCTGACAGCCTGAGCGCTGCTCCTCCGGGAGACAGGCCCGAGTGGCCCCAATCCACTCGTTTCCCGGAGACCAGGCTTCGGGCTCCCACCCCCAGCCTCTAAGCCGTAGATAAAGCTATGTTGTTGCCGCTGTTTATTCTTTTAAAAATTAATTAACTTATTTTAATTAGTTTCAAATATTGCTGTTTCTTCTTAATGCCTGTCAAGTGCGGCTTGGGGGCGCGGGTAGGTCCTACGTGTGTCTGCATCCTGGAGTGACACGACTGTTCTGCTGACGAGGGAGGGGTGGGGGAGGACTGTACTCCTTTAGGGCTGGGAGGAGGGAGGACCCTGGGATCTCCAGGTTAGGAGCAAGCCAGCTCTTCCCCACCCTCCAGCAGGCAGCGGCTGGCAGCCCAAGGTCCCCTTTGGCTCTCTGGATGCCAACACTTGCCCACCAGGATGGCTCCAGGATGATCCTGCCTCTCAGTACCCACACCTACCTGTCACCTCAATCCTCCCTCCATCTTCTGCATCTGGATCCTCTTCCCCTCCTACCTGGACCACTTGCCACACTCTTCCTGGGCTTCCTGCCCTTCCCTCCCCGTCCAGCCCATCTCAAGTCCCAAGGGGGATTATTGACTCCCATTTCTCCCTCCCTGCGAAGGACCCTTTCCCAGCTCTCTGCCACTCCTCTGGCCCCCTGTGACTGCACTTCCCTCCCTGTACAACCCTGCCCCACCTTAGGAGCCCTCCTAACAGTGCCCTCTGCACTCCACCCTTCACCCCACCCTCAACCTGGAGCAGCCTTCTCTGCTCTCTAAGGAAACATCCCCGTGCCTAGCCCGCAGACCCCTCCCTGAATGAGCTTGAGGAGGCTTAGAGGCCCATCTCAATTATTCTTCATTCCCACCCCATCCCACCCCACCCCACCCAATGCTGGGCCTGCCCCCAACCTGGCTCCAAGGCAGCAATGCTGAGATTTGTTTGATTCCAGACAGACTTTGAAACATCATCTCTCCAGCCACCTCCACCCCACTCCCTAGACTGAGGATGACCCTTGACAGAGTGTGGAGCCCTGGGACCTAGTGTGTTCCTGCCCCAAATGACCCTGGGTATGAGAGAGTTGGATTCACCGTTTGTGCCTTGAGCCCCAGACTCTGCCTGAAGTGGTCTCCCCAGGCCCTGATCCACCCCAGGCTTAAAGGTGGCTGTCACTGATCATGACAGCATGCTGGGTGACCATGGATAAGCCTCTTGACCTGCCTGCAACTCAGTTTCCCCAGCTGTAAACAGGACTGCAAGGTCTCATGATGAGGTGGGGCTGTGGGAGGGGCTGGGCGAGCTTAGGGAAGGGCTGGCTCCATTCCACTCCCCCATGTGCCCTCATTACCCCACCCAAGGCACGCCCAGACTGCCATCTCTGGATGGCTTCACCCTGAGACCTTAGCCCCTGGGGTCCCTTTCTCAGACTACTACCTGAGAGGCAAGGGAATGAATGAGGGAGGGCATAGGATATGCACTAGCCAATCAAACCTGGAAGGTACTGGAGGGGACATCCCCAGCCTGGCCTACACAGAGGAGATTGCTGCAGGGAGAAAGCAATGGTGCCTTGTGAGCATGGCAGCTCTGAGTCACAGATGTGTACTGACAGCTCAGTGAGGTCACCCAAGTAGTGTCCAAGCACAGGGCCTGACACCTGTGCAGCCACAGCCAGCCTCGATTTACTGGCACAACAGCATTTTTGCCCCTTGGCCAGTAGCCTCTCCCAGCCTTCTTCCCTCCTCTCTTGGGCCTGGGGTCTACAGACATCATCTTTGACCACTTCTGGGACGTTCTTACACTGCTGGTCTCCCTGAAGCCACAACTGCCCTATGGATCGCCATTTGCTCCATGAAACCTTGTGCACTACTCCCCCTCTCTTCCCACCCTACCACCCCATGGAAGCCACTGCTATCCATTCGTCTCCAGGGAGCACAGCTCTGGCTTCTTCCCCACCCCCAAGGACCCCAGAGCCTGGATGAGCTCTGGAAGTGGCTTTGAGTCCCAGCTCAGCAGCCTATCAGCCACACAGACCTACAGTACCTAAGCCCCAGTCCTGTGTTCCCTTCATCTAAAATTCAGTGATAACAACTCCTATGCTTCAGGAGGCTGGGGAAGATGTACAGCCCCACAGGGTGTGTGCGGTATGTCTATACAAACAATTCAAGTCACTCAGCATCAGTAGGACCCCATCCTGGCGCCTGATGGCACACTGGACAGTGGCAGTGACCTGGATGGGTGGCCTTAGGGTGGCCAACCCCATCAATAGCATCCTGGGCTCCTGGACCCAATGTTTAGTATAAAAGGGTCAGAGAGCACCCCCAAGGGGAAGAATGGGGTCCAGGCTTAGGACACCCCACCTGGACAGCACAGAGCACCCAGTTGCTGTAATTATTTCCAGTTTCTTTCAGCTCTGTCCTTCCCTCACCTCCCAGCCACCTTCCTTGTTTCCCTGGCTCTGGCCCCCACGTGTATGATGGGGTTCTCACTGGCCTTGACCCGAACCTCAGACATACACCTTGCCATGGGCTTGAGCCACCCAAGTAGGGTCATGATGCCAAGCCCAGCTCCACCTGGATGTTCCCAGTTCGTGGGTCCAACACAAACTCCTGGCACTTCCCTACGGTGCTTGGGGTGCCATCCCCCAGCCACACACCAGCTGTGTGGCTCTGGGAAGACATGCTTCCTGCCCTGGCTGTTTGTAAGGGGGGTGATCTTGGTCATAATGTCATGAAGACTGATACCAGGATGCACAATGGCCAATGATTGCTGTCAGCTGTGACGACTGTCCTGGAGACCTTCCCTCCCATCATCCTGTCACTCTAGCCCAATGCTGCTCAACCAGGGGCTGCTTTGGGCCTCCAGGGGGATATTGGGAAATGTCTGGAGACATTTTTGTCACAACTGAGAGGGTGCTACTGAGCATCAAGTGGATGGAGGCCAGGCCAGGCCGCTCCTCATCCCACAAGAATTAGCTGTTCAAGGAAAAGGTGACAGCAGTGCCGAGAGCTGCTGATTTCTAACCTGTTTTGGGAGTTCTAGACACTTTAGAAAATTGGATACAGGCTCTATACCCTCTCTTCCTGGAAGAACATGCATATGAACATGCAGTTATTAGGATATTTAAATAGGATTTCAGGGGTTCTTGGAACCATCATCTCCATCTGGGCCAAGAATCCTCACTGTCATCCGTCTAGAAGCCATAGTGATAGCACTTGAATTTCAGTTTGTTCAGACATACAGGTGACTTGCTCCTCTTTAGTGACTGCCATGCCAGCCATCTTCCCTCTTGCTGATCAGAAGGCCCCCTCTCCTTATTTTTAACATGACGGGAGAAAATTAACAGGATTCAGTAGGATTTGCACAGAAGACACATTTTACCATTCTGAAAGGAATGAAAACAAGCTGTACATAAATGAAACAAATTTTAAACTGAAAAAAGGTACCAGATGACCACCTGGGTCTCCCTGCTTGTTCACTCTGTCCTCAGGGTCCCCAGCCCCTCCTGCACATGGCCTGGCCTCTCAACCTCCAGGGCACACTTTTCCAAGGCTGCCAGCACGGAGATGGACAGGATCTGTAGCCATCCTCTCCCTTATCTGACCTCAGAAGACTTTGACCCTCTGTGAGGCCTTAATGAACAAGGAGAAAATGTCTACCAGATGCTTGGCGGGTGGCTGGTAGCAGGAAGCCTTGCTAATTGTTAGCTATTAGTATTTCCTTCTGTAAAATGGGGTTGAGATGAGAATTAAGAGACAAAGGCAAAATCAAGATACTGAACTGGATCTGAAGACATTCAAGACGATTTGTCTCATCTGAGGAAAATGACACAGGTGAGGTGTGGGAGGGGCATTGGACTCAAAGGGTATCCCAGCCCACATGACCTGTCAGCTGGACCTGTCATTTCCAGACTGTTCTTCCTCAGCATGATTTGCAAGGTGATGTGATTCTGGTCTCTGTGCTCTGCCTTCCTGAGTTGTCCCCCTTCCCTCCCAAAGCTCTCAGGGCCCAGGGCCCAGGCTGCCACCTTCAGCTCTGGCCTCCCCAGCAAGGCCAAGTCTCACCCTTCTGACATGCCCCCCTCAAAAAAAATCAATGTAAATGAAAAGCTTCCAAGGGTGCTGCTTATAACAAGATTTTAATAAAATAAAAAGTTCAAGTGCTTCCAATTCCCCAACATACCCCAATCTGGTGTGGGGGAGGGGAGGGTGCCCCCACACCCCAGTAGCACCAGGGATAGCACCATGAGAAAGACGAGGTCGCACCTGGTCTCCCTGAGACCCACAGGGGTGGTGGAGACATGCAGCCACCCCTACCTCAGACAGTCACAGAACTGAGAGCAAACCCCTCCTTCAAGGGGCAGTCTCCATAAAGTGCCACCCCTACGTCAGTTCTCCTCCTCCTGAGGCCTGGGTTTTTGAGGAGATGCCAGGGGTGGCCCCCACCCCTTATGGCTTTGCTCCCTGGGCAGGAGAAGGTGGGCGGGGAGGGTATGCTCCTTTAATCCTGAGGCTTGGGGGAGGGGGCAGCAACGGCCAGGGCTCCCTGCTGGGTGGGGATGGCTCAGGGGTCAGCAGTCACAGAGGGTCAGGGGTCCAGTCCCTGGGAGTGTCCAGAGCACGTCCACCCCCAGGTCAGCACTGTGCTGGGGTGGAGGGCCAGCTCCCTCCCAGAGGTCCAGGAACTCTTGGAGGGTCAGTGAGTACCCGAGAACTCAGGAACGGGGGACTAGGAGAGCTATGCTGCTTGGTCCATCAAGACCCGTCACCGTTGACATCCAGGTCAATGGAGCCGTGGCTGACCACCAGCCGCAGGCGCTTGGGTGGGGAGAAGGGTGCGAAGGCGAGGGCCTGCTTGGGGATGGGGATGGGACCTAGGGTCCCAGTGGGGATAGGGGTGGCAGTGGTGGGGACAGTGGCAGGTGGGGCGGGGGCCACACGGCTCAGGTCCACACGCACCACGTGAGGCAGCCCATAGCGCCGGGCCCAGTGCCAGTCCTGCTGGGGGGCCCAGCGGGCACGAGGGGCTGGGCTCAGGGCCACCCGGGCCTCTGCCTGCAGGCAGCAGTGGGGGCCACAGCCTCCCCACCGGTGCAGGGAAACGCGGGCAGTGCGGAGAGCTGCCAGCACAGGGGCCCGGCGGAGCTGGGGGCGTCGTCGTCTACGGGGGCGTACATGGAGCTGGGGCTGTGGCAGCCACTGGAGCCAAAGGGGCACCGCATCAGGCCGGGGACCACAGGGCGGGGGCCTCAGGGGCTGGCAGGCGGCTGTGGGGCCAGGAGGTGAACAGAGTGACCACGTTAGCAGCATTTGCTCTGGCCATCCCACCCCACCCTACCCTATGCCACCCCGCCCAAGACAGAGGGCAGAGAAAGAAGGGTTGAGGTGGAGAAGGGCTGACAGGATGGGGTCCCCAACCATGCTCACCACAGAAAGGGTCCCTATGCAGAGAGGATGGGTGGGCACAGGCCCAGGGGCCCAGTGGGTGTTGTCGGCCACCGACCAGGCCCTGCATCAGCCTCCGCTTGGTCTCCCGGAGCTGGTACTTGTCCAGGGGCCTTGGGGGCAGGGGATCCCTGGGCCGCAAGCGGAAAGCTCCTTCCCCTTTCCTGGTGGGGAAAGGGCCCTGAGGTTGCACTTCCGGTTCATGGGATTTCCCACCTCCTGCCCCGCGTGCCCACCTCTCGCAGGTGTAGCATTCACAGTGCTCGTTCTTTTCACCAAAGAAGCCTTCGCCATAGAAGCAGGTCACCTCATCCCCAGGCTCGATGTCCCGGAGCACCTTCACACAGGCTGCGTTCCCATCTGCAGGCACAAACTGGGGGCCAGACCGCTCAGTGTCTAGGCCTGCTAGCTACCTCTATCTAGCCTGGCCAGCACCTGGGCCCCAAAGGTCCTCTCCCTTGGGAAGGGCAGTGTCTGAGAGCCCTGGGTAAGCACCACTGGGAGGCACCTGACCTGCCCAGGGCCCGCCCCTTCCTGCACTCCCTGACCACCCCTTTGGTGGCCTCCACACCTCCTATAGGAGGGTGCTCCAATCTGTCCTGGTGATACACAGGGATGCTCCCTCCGTACTCTTCTCCAGCTTCTGTGGCCAAGTCTCAGCTCCTCAGGCCCCCTAAACTGATTCCTCACTCCCTGCCAGCCTGTACCTTGGTAGCCAGCCACCCCTTCCTGGAGGCCTGTGTTCACTTCACAGCTCCAATCTGGAATTGCTGCCCCACAGTCTCTAACCTGCCTGCTCCTGCTCCACGGTCCCCGACTGGGAGAGGAGACTCTCATCCGTTGGTCCCTCTGTCTGTCCATCCATACGTTTATCCATCCATCCATCCATTCAACTGTCCACTCTAGGCTGATACAAGCCTGGGGGTGGCTTCTGCCACCGGTCTGACCCCAGACCAACTGGCTGGCATTTCCCAAGTGCACAGTACCTTGTGTCCCTGCCCTCTCCATCCCCAAGGCCCTATTTGGAGCCAGCCCCTCACCCCCTCGCTTAGTTACATGCCACCCTCTTCGCTAGCCACCCTGCCTTGTCTCTTCCCTTCCTGCCAAGCATCCAGCACACCAGCCAGGGAATCTTGAAACCAAGCTCCCTTATGCACCAGCTGGGCATGCCCACAAAGCAGACCAGAACTTCTGATGGCACCACACCTGTCACACATCTCCTGACCCTCCAGTGTGACGTGTCTCTAACATGCTTCCATTTTCTTTCAACACCGGGCTCCTGTGACCCAGGTGGCTGTCACCTGCTTTGGCACACAGACTCTTGTGGAGCCTAGCCTTGTTTTTTGTCCTACCCAGTATCTGCACACAGGGCAAGACCAGGGCTGAACTTTATTACCCTGAAATCCACAAGGGGCATGCAGAATCACAGGAGCACCGACAGACATCAGTGTGCACCGTGCACCTGCCCTTTACAACTGGCCCAGGGTGCAGGTTCTCACCATCTCCCAACTGAGAAATCAGGGCCTGACTGGTGGAGCCAGGGACCGTCATGGCTCAGGGCTCCTGCAGACGCAGGATGAGGCCCACAGCTGGCAGGGGGCACTTACCAGCTGTCTCCCCTCCACTCCCCACTCTCATCTGGGCTCCATCACAGAACCTGTGGCCAGGTGGCTATCACTACCACCTGGCTCCCTCTGCTCTCCACCGCCCCCCACCCCAGGAGCCCTACCTCCCAGAGGTCCCTGGCCTCACCCCAGGGGCATGACCTTGCAGACTCCTGCCACTCAGCCCCCTGCTGCCACTCACACCTGCACAGCTGTGGTCCATTGGCATCTCCCTGAAAGGTCAGGGCTACCTGCATAAGGTCACCTTCTGTTTCTCCATCACCACACACTCCCTCGAACCAGCTCTGCCCTCAGCTCAGTTCAGAGAAAAGAACTCCGCCAGGCCACCTGGGCTCCAGTGTGACTCTAGCCAAAGCCCATTCCTCTCTTGCGCCTGAAAACTACAGGCACAGACACCTCTTATAGGGAGAAAGACCCTTTGTCAGGGGGAGTGCAGTTTCAGGTATTCACTAACCACGAAGCCCTCCCCCACCCTCATTTTCTAGGTGCCAACTCCTCCAGGGGTCCCCAGGTCTCACCTTGCAGTTGGGTTTGCAGTCTGGAGCCAGCGGAAATTCGGGATGGGGGAGAGAAGAGACTCATGTAAACCCAGGAGCTAGAAGGCAGTATGCCACCCCTTCCTGACCCTTGCCCCTCCTCCCCCTACCTCCCGGGGCCCTCAGCACCCGCACTGCACCGTGGTTGATGAAGGCGGCAGGGCCAAGCCACAGCTGGGCGCTGCGCTTGCGGGTGGAGTACATGATGCTGAAGTCGTTCTCACCGGCCCTCAGCAGCCCCTCATCTGCCTCCCGCAGCTCTGCAATGCAGCCCACCAGCAGCTCCAGCTTCTCGTTCTTCTTCCTGCCAAGAGGTGAGGCCTAGGCCTATGAGCAGGTCCTCCCTGGACTCCTGTCTGCTGGAATGGGCCGGCACCGGGCTCCACTTACTAAGTCTCTCAAGCCCACTGCAAGTGCCTCTACCCTTGCCCCAAAAGGCAAGCACACCACACCTCTGCCTGCTGAAAGCCATTCCAAAGGCATCCCACCCTGTGGACAGCATCCTCTCCCCTTGCACTTGGCTCCTCCGGGACCCCTCCTGCCTCAGGCCTCCCACAGCCTGGTCTTTCTGCTAGACTCAACTTCCACAACCACGAACAGCCCCTTCACCAGGCCCTGGGGCTCATCCCATGGGTTGAAGCCAAGGCCTGGCTCCTCTGAACACTCCACACTCCCTGGCCAGCTCCTAAAGTTCGAGCAGCTGTGGTCAGTCCCTGTGTGTCCACTTGGCTACTTTCCACCGCCCCGCCATGCTGCGTGCAAGAAGGGCCCGTGGTGCTGGCTGTCCTGCCCCGCACCTGCCCAGCAGTGCCTGCTACCTGGCAGGGCTTGGGTCAGGGTGAAGAAAGAATGGCACCATCCTGGGCCCAAGGCCAGGCTTTTGGGGGCCACTGCAGGAACTGTGGGGGGTGGTCTCATCCCCCAGCAGGGCTGCGGTGAGCAAGGGTGAGGAAGATCTTCAGGAGCAGGCCACGGCTTCCTTCTCAGCAAGAAGGGACAGGTCTTGACCAGCAGACAGGGGTGGGGTGGGGTCATCAGGAGTCCTGCCATCTTACCAAGCTCGGGTAGACACAATCTTGGCTCCATTTGTCTCCATGGAATAGCGGGTACAGGGCAGGATGGTAAAGCCGCTTTCAGGCAGGAAGGCACGGAGGTAGCGATAGATCTGGGGGAGGTGAGGGGGTGGGCGGGGTGAGGTGGTGGGGCAGGGTCGTCCTCGGCCCTCTCTCTCCTGGGCTCTATTTCTGCTCTGCCACTGACTCGCTGTGTGGTCTCGGGGACTCACTTTCTCTCTCGGGGCCTCAGTTTCCTCATCTGTCAAATGAAGAGGTTGGACTCCATCTCAGAGGGCCCTCCAACTCTCCTCTCCTAGGATTCTCTGGGCCCCACCTCATGGTCCCAGTGACTAGGAAGTCAAGGAATCCTGGGGGCTGTGCTGAGGGGCACAGGGTCTGGGGCTCCATGGTTACTGGGGAGAACAGGTGCACAGGGCAGGTAGGGGGAGAGGGGTTGCCCTCACGTGGATCTTGAGGGCTGCCTCCTGCCGCGGGCCCCGGCTCTGAAAGTAGTGGGCCATCCAGCCTCCCAGCGTCAGGGCCCGGTATGCAGCCTCCAGGTCCCGCTGTCTCAGGAAAGCCTCCAGTGCTGAGCGCAGGTGGTGCTGTCGCCGCAGGGGGGGCACAGGGCTGGGGGAGAGGGCATGCCTGGGTCCCAGGGCCTTGGCCTATTCCCTCCTGGCCTTCCCGGGCCCCACCCCCATTCCCATTGGGGCTGCTGGTGGAAGGGATCCGGTCCCCAGCCCTCAGTCTGTGCGCCTCCTGCAGGCCGCCTCACCTGACATTCATCTTATGGGTGCGGAAGCCCAGGTAGGGGTCCAGGACAAGGCTGGTGGCAAGGTCGTCGTTCTCGCACAGTTCTCTGGCTGTCACTCTATCGGGCCCCATGGTGCCCCATGGACCATGCTGCCTCCGGTCCAGAGTGGGGAGCACAAAGCAGGGGCTGGGGCGGAGCCCCGGGTGTGTGCTTGCTCCCCGCCACTTATAAGCTGTGAGGGACTTTGTTGGGCCCTTCCGTCTCATCTGTAAATGGGGAAAAAAAGCAACACTGACTTCACAGGGCCCTCAGTGCAAGTGAAATTCAACAAGTGGCTCTGACAGTGAGGAAGCCCCCACACAAGTACCAGTCTCTCTTATTAACACCTCCTTATGCTCCCGAGCAGACACAAAGCCCCCAACACACACACGCACATGCACACGCACACGCCCCGCACACGCTCACAGACGCGCCCCAGGGAAGGCTGATTAACTGACAGTCTGGAATGATCCCGAAGGCTTAGCCCTGCCAGAGCTGGGAGTCAGGGGGCCCAGCCTCACCTCTGTCCTTCACTAAGGAAAAAGCCAAGGCCTCCACCCCCCAGGACAAATAGTCCCTCTTGCCCACCCGCAGTCTCTACCTCCCCTCCCCAGCAACCCAGGGAGTCGTTAGGAGGCCTGGATGAAGCCCCAGGCAGCCTGGAGGGGGGTGGGGGAGGGTGAGCAGAGTACAGATCCTAGCACCTGCTCCCTCTCCAAGGATTCCGGGGGAGTGGGGCTCGGAGGACAAAGCAGGGGCGGTGGGGGGGGGGAGAGAAAAAGAACGGTAAGGAGAGGCAGAACGGGTCCACAAAAAGGGAAGAAGGGGATTCGCAAAACGAAACAAAAACAAGACCCCTAACCCTGCCCGTGCAGGACCTGTTGGCACCCACACCACAGGGCTTCGGGGAGAGTCGATGGGGGACGGCAAAGGGGTAATTGAAGAGGGCACGGGGGCCAGAGCGGCTGGAAAAGAGGGTCTGGAAGACAGGAAGGCTGCGGATTAATAAAGAGGCAGCGCTGCGGGAGGGCGCTGGGACAGGGCGGAAGCTGCAGAGGGGCAAGTGAGTAAGACAAAATAGAGTCCGTACGGAGGGGAGGTGGGGTAGAAAGAAGTGGGGACAGAGAGGGCTGCGGGAAGGCTTGGAGACCCAAGGAGGTGCCCAGGAAAGCCAGACCAGAGACCTGGGGTGCAAGGAAAGAAAGTGGAGAAGGGCCTGCGGGTCCAGGGAGGGTCTTAAGATCTAGGCGGAACTAGGGCCCAGACGCGGCTTGGAGAGACAGAGGAGCAGAGTTAAGTCCTGGGGACCCAGGGAGGCGCATAGGAAAGCCGCGAGAGCCTGGGGTCTAGGGAGAGCCTCGGATAGGCAGGGAGGGTTCGGGAGGAAACTGGGGGAAGCAGAGAGCAGCCTGGGGATGCAGCAAAAATGTAGGGGAAGGGTCTGGGGTCCAAAGAAGGGAGTGAGTCCCCGGGCACGCTGAGGGTGCAGGGAAGAGCCTGGAGAGAGGGGGCCCGAGGGAGGCCGGGGTGCGGGAGAGGCCTGGTGAGGAAGCACGGGGACGGCTGCACGCCGAGGGGACGGGAGACGAGGGCGCCTGGACACAAGGAAGGGCCGCGAGCGGCTGGGGGCAGTCGGGGGTGGGGGCGACCGGGAGCCAGGGCGGCGTGGGGCGGGGGCCGAGGGGACTCGGAGGTCAGACCCGCGCTGCCCCTCACCCGCTGCTCCTCCTCCTCCTCCTCCTCCTCAGGCGCCCGCAACGCCGCCGCCACTACCTCCCACTGCCTCTTTCAGCTCTCGTCAGACACCGTCGCCACGCCTCCACCTGCTCCGCCCCGCCACGGCCACCGCGGCCTCCCATTGGTTCATATTGCCGCCACTCCTCAGTTGCTGTGGCGCTCATGCTTCTCCTATTGGCCGAGCCCCACTATGTCCCGCCCCTCCAGCCTCCCGGCAGTGCCCCCACAAAGCCCCACCACACCCGCGCCGCCAACCGCTGCCATTGGCTTCCGCCACAGTCTTTCGGCCGCTGCCATGGAGACAAATACCTGCCCACGACCCGAAGTCGGCGCCCTCATTGGCCAAAAGCGCGGTAACTCGGGTTCGGGTCGGGTTATTCGGGTCCAAGTGGAAAGAGGGCGGGCTTTGCCGGCTCCAGAACCTGTGTGTGTTTGGCTGGCCCTGGAGTGGCTCATCCTTCCATTGGCGAAGGTCTCCGCCCGTCACCACCGAGTCGCGACCTCCGTATTCCTTTTCTCCAGGGAAACCTTCAGTAGCCCGAGGGAGAAAGCGGGAGTGGGCGGGAGGGGTGAGTGCACACGCACCTCCGTGCCGCCCCCCACTCCCGCCCTGGGAGGCCTGCGGTTGCCTAGGCGACAAAACTTTGACAACCTCGCCCAGGTACAAAGGCTCTCACTCGCCCTCTTGGGTCACCTTCTCTCTCCCAAAGACCCCATGTAATTTTGGGAGGACTCAATTTGTGGGTGAACAGTTCGGAAAGAGAAGTAGGGGCCTTGGAGAAAGCCCTGACTCATGGGACCCTCCCATGAGGCACCCCCTCCCCAGTAGGCATCACCCCTCCCTCCAATCCTAGAGGCAAACATAATTAGCAATTCGTCCTATTATGCCCAGAATAATAAACTCCGAACTTGGTGCAGGCAGTCTTTGATTAACTGCTATTTATCTTGCCCAGAGTAGGTGGTGTCTCTGTGACATCCCTTTGTGATGCTGGAGAAGGAGATAACTTGTCCTCTCTGGGCCTCAGGCTCGCATCTGTAAAACAAGGACCACACTGCTCCTGCTCCCGCTCTGAGGGGCCCTCTTTAACACCCTCCCAGGTGTCCTCCACCCCCGCTTTCAGCCTCTTACCCTCTATTCATACTGTTTCTTCCCCAGATGGGACCGCCCCCTAGCTCTGAGACACCTTACCACCACCCCCAGATAAGACGCCAGAGAAAGGGAGCCTGCAAGCAGAAAGGATGGTGCTTAGCTGTCTGGAAAAGTCCTATCGGCATGACTGAATCTTGAGATTACAACTTCCATTCATGGGTGTATACCCTAGAGAAGCTCTCACTCACAAAGGTGAACGAAAAGATAAGCACAAGAATGCTCACTACAGCAGTGTCTGTAAGGACAAAAAACTGGAACCGGGCTTAAACGTCCATCACATGAAGAATGGATCCATGGATTGTGGCATTCATAGGAGGGAAGGATGCTATACAGCGGTGAAAGAGGATGCACGAGGCACTCCATACAGCAAACTGGACAACTCACATCATATGCTTCTAGTTGTAGAATGCAGCAAGTTTTAAAACACAGAAAACAAAGACTGTGTATGGATACATGCAAATGTGCACAAATATGCAAGTGTGTGATAGGGGTCTGACAAGGGTGGGGGATGCTAGTAGTGACCTCTCAGGGGTCAGGCAGAAGGCATGCAATTAGGAAAATGACATTGTTACTTGCTTTTTTTTTTTTTTTTAAGCTGGGAAGTGGAAACTTCACTATATTCACTACCTGTTCTTTTTCTACATGTCAGAAATGTTTCGTCATACAGCTGAATGTTTGACCCACTAAATCTACATCTGAGCTTTTATTCTAAGGAAATAACTGGAGAAGTGTTAAAATATTTATATATAAAGATGTGTGTCTTAGCATTGTTTAAAAAACAGAAAAATAGGAAAAGCCTGAATGTCCAACAGTAATAATTGCTTGGATCAATTACAGCATATCCACCAGGTGCAATCACAATAACTAACAGATACCGAGCTCTTCGCACACGCCTGTCACTTTGCAAACAGCCCTGTGAGGAAGGGGCTGTTACTCCCTTTTTACACAGGGAATGTACCTGGCCATCAGACTCACAACCTCTGGGGACGTCATCCATACAGGATCCAACGGGTTCTCAAGCTTCAAAGGCACCTCAGAGGAGTGAAGTGCTGACACATGCCACAACATGGATGAGCCTGGAAGACTTTACATTAGGTAAAAGGAGCCAAAAGTCACATATGAAATGATTCCATTTCTAGAAAATATCTAGAATAGGCAAATCCATAGAGACAGCAGATTTGTGATTGCCAGGGGCTGGAGGGAGGCGAGAATGGGGAATGACTGATAATGGGTACAGGGTTTCCTTTCTGGATGAAGTTCTGGAGCTAGAGAGGGCATGTATACTTTAAAATGGTTAAAATGGTAAATGTAGTATTACCACCAAAGAGAGAGAGAAACTGAAGAAACACCTTGGGAATGTATTGAAAATATAGATTCCAAGACTCAGCACTCAGAGAGCATGGTCAGGGATTTAATAATAAATCATTTCACGATTATGCTATCTCAAGTGTGTCTGTGGACCAGCAGCATCTAGCAGGTCACATGGGCACTGGGTAGGAATGCAGAATCTTGGGCCACAGCCCAGATGTAAATCAGAATCACCCAGTTCGGTAACTGGAATGCTCTGGAATGTTTGAGAAGGATGCCTTAGCAGATGCCTTTGCAAGAGGCTTCCTCAGACCACATGCACATTCACAAGCTGCAGGGACGCTGTAGGCCCAGTAACTCTCAAGGTGGTACGTGGCTTACTATTAAGAAGAAAAGCTTGTTATGAAACAGTAAATTCAGGATGGTCATATTTTGAGAGGAAAGGTATATCTATGTATATATAAATTAAATGATTGGGGGGAGGATATCAAGAAAAGGGAAACTTTGGGCGCTATTGGTGGGAATGTAAATTGGTGTGGCCACTGTGGAAAACAGTATGCAGGGCCTTCAAAAAATTAAAACTAGAACCACCATATGATCCAGCAATCCCACTTCGGATATATATACTCAAAGGAAATGAAATCACTATCACAAAGAGATATCTACACTCTCATACTGCAGCATTATTCACAATAGCTAAAACATGGAAACAACCTAAGTATCCTCCAGTGGGTGACTGGATGAAGGTGATGTGATGCAGATATACAATGGGATATTATTCAGCTATGAGGAGGAGGGACATACTGCCATTGGCAACAACGTGGATGAACCTGGAGGACATCATGCTAAGTGAGATAAGTCAGACTGAGAAAGACCAATACTGTATGATACCACTCGTGTGGAATCTAAAAAATACTTTGAAATCGTAGAAACAAGGAGTGGAATGGTGGTGACCAGGGGCTGGGAGTGGGGGACATGGGAGATGCTGGTCACAGGGCATAAACTTCCAGCCACAAGATGAATAAGTTCTGGGGTATAATGTGCAGCACAGTGACATATTATTAGTTAATAATAATATAACATGTATTTGAAGTTTACTAAGAGAGTAGATCTCCAGGGTTCTCACCACACACACAAAAAGGATAATTGTGTAAGGTGATGGATGTGTTAATTGACTGGATTATGGTGATCATTTCAGTGTCTACATATATCAAAACGTCACACTGTACAATATATACAATTTTTGCAAGTCAATCATACCTCAAAAAAGCTGGAAAAAAATCCAGCTTTGGGGGGAGTTTTCTGTTTTCATGTATTACTTGTGTAATAACCAAGTATATACAATAATTGAAATAAAATATAAGTATTACATAATCTATGTTAATTAATATACATACACCTACATGTATATATGCATATGCATACATACACATGTCTATCTGTCCGTCCATCCATCTGTCCATTCATCTATCTGTCATCATCATCATGATACTTAAAATGCTGCATTGGATTTACACTTTAGTAGTCAGCCTCCAAGATGATGCCTGGCCACCACCTCCTGTCCTGGGATTCATACTCTCCTGTAGCTTCTTCCACGATGAATAGGGCTGAGCTGTGTAACCAAAAAGATATTGCAAAAATGAGGGTGTGTCCAAGGCTGGTTTACCAAAGACACTGTGGCACCCACCTTGCTCTCTCTGGGATCACTCCTCTGAGGGAACTGAGAGCCACAATGAGAAGCCATTGAAGCCACCCCAAGGAGTCGTCCATGAGTCAAGGAACTGAGGCCCCTGTGCTAACAGCTAGAGAGGACCTGAAATTTCCTGCTACTAGTTTGACAGTCATATAAATGAGCCAACCAACCTGGACACAATCCTCCTGTCTCTGCCAAGCCTTTGGAAGACTATGCCCCAACTGGCTACCCCAGGCCGGAACCACCCAGTTGCAGCTACTTCCAAATTCCTGACCCAAAAGCCCCAAGTGAAACATATATATTTATTGTTGTTTTAGGCTGCTAGAGTTAATCAAAAGTAGATTAAAATTTGATGTCCTTACAGTAGGCCCACTATTATTTCTTTGATCTTATCATTAACTACTCTCCTCTGATATAGTCCCACAGGCCTCCTTGCTGGAGGTCAAACTTTCCTCATCTCAAGGTCTTTTCCTGCTGTTATTTCTGCTGGGAAAGCCCCACCCACAGATCTCTGCGGGGCTCATGGTGTCACCAGCTTCAGTTATCTGCTGAATGTCTCCTCCTCAAGGAAGACCTTCCCTGATGGCCCTGGGCAGGAGGAGAGCTCAATTGCCCCAGCCAGCCCCCTATTCTGCTTTTGTGTGGCAGCCCCAGGACAGGCTACATAATAATTTGTGGGTCCCAGAACAAAATGGAAATGCAAATCCCCTCGGTCAAAAATTATTAAGAATTTCAAGATGGTGACAGCAGAGCTTTAAACAAGTGTGAGGCCCTGGTCTACGGCACGGGTCACATGCCTACAAGGCAGGCATCACACAGTATGTATCCCAGCTTGATATCACATACCTCTTGGTTTATTTGTTCACTGTCCTCCCTAGCTAGAGCATGCACTCTGGTAGGGCATGGACCTTTGTTTTGTTCATAGCTGAGTCTCCAATATCAAGGGCAGTGCCTGGCACATCCTTGGAATTTGATAAAGATTTGCTGAATGATTAAATGAATAACAACAACTGAAGAAGTCTGATCCTGGGAGATTGGGGGCCTAGGCGAAAAAGGTGAAGGGTTAAGAAGTACAAATTGCTAGTTATGAAAACAGTGACAGGGATGTGAAATACAGCACAGGGAATACAGTCAATAATATTGTAATAACTATGTATGGTGCCAGGTGGGGACCAGACTTATCAAGGGGATCACTTTGTAAATTATATGTGCCGTACAACTGAAACTAACATAATATTCTATGTCAATTGGAATTGGAAAAAAAAAGTTGCATACTAAAGAATGGAGAAAATCTTTGCAAAGCACATATCTGATAAAGGACTGATAATCCAAAAATATAAACAATACTTATACCTTAGTAACAAAAAGACAAACAACCCAATCAAAACATGGCCATTGGATCAGCATAGACATTTCTCCAAAGGAGATATATAAATAGCCAACGAGCACATGAAAAGATCATCAGTTCAACATCATCAGTTGTTAAGGAAATGAAAATCAAAACCACAATGAGATATTGCTTCACACCCACTAAGACAGCTATAATCAAAAAGACGTAATATCAAGCCCTGTTTAGGATGTTGAGACATTGAATGTTCCTGAACTGCTGGTGGGATGTAAATTGGGGCAGGCACTGTGGAAAACAATCTGGCAGTCCCTGAAAACATTTCAATATGACCCAGCAATTCCCCTCCCAAGAGAAATGAAAACACATGTCCACATAAAATCTTGTACATGAATGTTAATTGCAGCATTGTTTACAAGAGCCCAAAGGTCAGATTAACCCAAATATCCATCAACTTATCAGTGAACAAACAAAATGTGGAAAGGAAATTCTGACACAGACCACAACATGGATGGACCTTGAAGACATTATGCTAAGTAAAATAATCCAGACTCAAAAAGACAAATACAATATGATTCCACATATATGAGGTACCTAGAAGAGTCAAATGCATAGTGAAACAAAGTAGAATGGTGGTTGCCAGGGGCTGAGAGGAAGGGGGAATGGAGAGTTATAATTCTGCACTTAAAAATGGTTAAAGGGGCAAAATTTATGTTATATGTATTTTACCACAATAAAAACTTGAGAGCAAATTCATATTTAATGGTGAAACATTGAAAGCTTTTCCTTGGAAACCGAGAACAAGACAGGGATGCGCCCTTACCACTGCTTTCAGTGCCGTGCTGAAGACATAGCCACTGCAGTAAGGCAAGAAAAATAAATGCAGGGCATAAAAAAATTTACAAGAAACAAAACCATTATGAGTCATAGGTATGATTATGTATCTAGAAAATCCCAAAGAAGCTCCTGATAAAATATCAGAATTGATAGAATTCAGCAAAGTTGCTGGATACAAAAATCAATATGTGAATGTCAATTGTATTTCTTTTTATCACTGTGTTAGGCATGTATGCAAATTCTCTAGGGAGATGTATAGGACTCAGCATAGACTTGTACTCATGGCTGAGATTTACTGCAGTGCGATAAGATCATAAGGCAGAGACTGAAGGAATCCATGTGCAGCTTTCCTTGTGCTTTCTCTCTCCCACGAGGGTCACACAGAACTCACTCTTTCCCTAGAGAAAAATGCAGCGATGTATGTGTGTGGTTTCTGTCCAAGTGAGACTCAGAGCCCTAGGTTTTTACTGGCAACTTATCACATAAGCATGCTCTGCCTAGCATGTACCAAAATTCCAGACTGCCAGAAGAAAGGCAGGCATTTGGCATAAATCACACAGTTTGCACAAACAATCCAGACACAGCGAGCTACCTGGAACGTTTGACAGCCAAGTCCCCAGACACCAACCAAAGTTCAATCTTGCATGTAGGATAGCAGACTGAAGTTGCTTACATGAACCCTTTCTGTACCACCATCAACAAAGTTCTAAAACAAAATGTGAACAAATATAGATTACAGTAACATTTATAAATATTCAGCACCAAGGAATAAATCTAACAAAATATGGGCAAGAGCTCTTAAAAAAAACCTGTAAAATCTTGAGAGATCTTAAAGCAACCTTAAAAAATATATATATCTATATCTATATTCATATATATTCATATATATAGATATAGATATTCATATATACCATGTTCATGGATAGGGAGTGAGAAGGGTGGTAGTGGGAAGGAAGATTTAAGGAGAATGAAAAATGTTTGGGCCATTCTCTTCCCATCTTCCTTTCCTTCCCCAATGTGGAGGTGGTAGGGGTAGGAACACAGAGGTGGTGGGTAGCAGAGAGAGCCAGCTCAATATATTTATTTATTTGGTCAATGTAACTGATCTCAACCATGCCAGCCATAGTAACTGTCTCCTTACAGGTTTGCTTCCTCGAGATCGAAACCTCTTGAAGGCTCAATTGTGCATTTTTAGCTCCCAGAATTTGTATGGATGGAGACACACACACACACACACACACACACACCCCTCTGGCAGACAGAACAAAATAACCCTCAAAGAGATGCTTCACAACCCCTGGACACATGACTATGACTTTATGTGGCAAAGGTGTGATTAAGGTAAGGACTTGAGAGGGGGACTTATCCTGGATTACCCTAGTGAGTCCTAAGTGCCATCACCTGTACCTTAGCAGAGAGAGGTAGAAGGCGACTGGACACTGGACACAGAGGAGAATGAGGACAGACTGGAGTGATGTGGCCACAAGCCAAGGCACGCCAGCAGCCACCAGAAGCTGGAAGAGGCAGGAGGGAGGAAACTTCCCTTAGAGCCACCAGAGGGAGCACAGCCCTCCCGTCATCTTGGTTTCAGCACAGCACAACTGATGTTGAAATACGGGTTGCCAGAACTGTGAGGGAACAAATTTCCATTGTTTTTCAGTCACTAGGTTTGTGGGAATTTGTTACAGCAGCTATAAGAAGCTAACACAGGTGGTCAATTATGTGGATTGGATCAATGGGGAAATGGAAGGTTGAACTGATAGACAAATAGATTGTAGGGTAAATAGGAAGAGGGAACTGATAGAATGTATTACACAATGAAGGAATGTGGGTGGATGAGCTAAAAGGATGGCTAGAGCTTGAGAGCTAGAACATCTGAACAAGTGATGATTGGGTATATAGGCAGATGGGTGAATGGGTAGATGGAAACTAGTCAGAAGAATGCATCAAAGCAAGAACATATGCACAGTTGAATGGGTGGGCAGGTGGGAGATTGGGCAGGTGAATATACGGATGGCTTTTTGAGGAGGAAGCATGGCATATTGGAAAGAACCAATGTTTTTTTTTTGATGCCTACAGCACCTGGTATTCCTAGGTGATCTCCCATCCAAGTAATAACCAGGCCTGATCCTGCTTAGCTTCTAAGATCAGACAAGATTGGGCATGTTCAGTGGGGAATGGCTGTAGTTGGAAAGAACCAAATTTTATAATCAGACAGACTTCAGCTTCTCCACTAAGTAACTGAGCCGCACTGGGCAAGTATGGTTGCCCTGGGGCTATTTCTTTCAAGAAAGAACATCAATTAGGAAGACTGCATTTGACCCACAACCTCCTGCAACTTTTTTTTTTTTTTTTTTTTTTTTTTTGATTGAGGTCCTGGTCATTTCCCACAGCCCCCAAACAATGACTAAGCATGGTGGTGGTGGTGGTGTGGTTATGGTCTGGCCATTTCCACCCAATGTGGGACTCCTCTAAGGGTGATCATTTAAAAAATAATAATTGAAGTTAATTCACATAACACATACCACTTCAATCATTAGAAGGTGTATAATTTAGTAGCCTGTAGTACAGTCACACTGTTGTGCAACCATCATCTCTATCTAGTTCTAAAACATTTTCATCTCCCCAAAAGGAAGTGATTAAGCAATCACACCCCACTTCCCCCATCCCCTGGCAAGCCACCAACCTACTTTCTGTTTCTGTGGATTTGCCAATATGGGAAACCTTTGCACTTCATCTGCTTGTTGGGCTGGGTGGGCTTTCTCAGAGCTGAGCCACAGTTTGAAGCTCTCTCTGCTGACCCATGCCTTCCTCTTCCATTTCCTGTCAGTTCCAGCCTGAAGGCTTTCACTGTCTACCCTGTTCCCTCTTCCCTTTATCTTTCACTGGCATCACTCCCCCAAGATTCCTTGCATTTCTGACGTTATGACAATACTTGCTTCCTGGAGGACCTAATGACACAGCAAGATCGTGAGGCCCAAGTATGTGCTCTACAAAGCAGCGTGACTTCTAGGCCTGCAGGTGGCTCTTTAGAAATACTCAGCATCACCTGGAGGAGTCCATGATGCCAATACCAAGCTTTACATGGCATTTCCTACGGGTCAGGCACTGTTCTAAGTTATCATATGAACTCACTCTCAAACTCTGGCACTTTATGATCCTTGTTTTTACAGATGAGAAAACCAAGCTCCCTGGACACCTACATCCCCTGCCTGGGCAGATTCCCCACTCTAGGGCAAAAAAGCAGTCCCCACCCCCAACTGGAAGTGGTTTCCTAAACATGAAATTGCAACATCATCTCACACAGACGGAGACCACAAGCCTCTTCCCCTTGGCTGAGCCAGGCCAGTGGCCCGTTTCTGGAAAGATCCAGAAAATTCATGCCCTCAGCCTACAAGTAGACAGTGGGTGGAGCCTAATTCTCAAACTGAAAGTAGGCCACCAGTCTTGAGCCCCTCAGGAGGAGGGGACAAGAAGAAGCATTTGCAGCTGGAGGGGTGGGGTGGGGGTGAAAGGTGTGGGAGGATAGAGGAGTTGAGGGGAGAGGGATGAGAATTTGCTAGAGCCTCACTCTACCAGGGCACTTCTTGTCTGCTTATTCCCTGTTGTGTCTCCAGGATCTAGAATAATGCTGGTACACAATGGATTCTTGGTCAATATTTGCTAAATAGAACACACATATACATGCAGCCCAAGAGCTCTGATCCCCCTCCTGTCCCCAGCAGCTAACATACACCACCTGGAGAGAGACAGTCTTCTCTATTGAGTACTGACCGTGTGCCAGGAATGCAGCCAAGGTGGATGGTGATTGTTGTTTTTTTTCCACTTGATTCTTTCCACAAACCCCCATGTAAAGGGATTGGCTCATAAGTTCCATACCATGGCCCTCTGTGGTAGTTAGTCTTCTCATCCTCATTTCACAGATGAGGAAACTGAGGTACAGACAGATGAAGCTACTTGTCCCAGGTCACACAGCCAGCAAGAGGTAGAGGTGTACGTGCAAACTCATCAGCCTGCCCCCACAGTGACACTATGCATTGTATCTACAGATTGAAGAAACTGATACCCCTTACCCAAGGGGACTGTAGAGGCAGAATACTGGACCTCTGACGATGTCCATGTCCTAATCTCCGGGACCGGTGATGATGGCACCTCACATGGCAAAAGAGACTTTAATTAAGGATCTTTAGACGGGGAGGGCGATCTGTGTGAAGTTTAATGTCATCATAGGGTCTTTACGAGTGAAAGAAGGGGTCATCATCAGAGACAGAGGAGGCGTGATGACAGAAGCAGACCTTGGAGTGAGGCACTCTGCACATGGCAGAAGGCGCCACACACTGAGGGACACAGGCATTTCTGGAAGCTGGAAAAGGTGAGGGCACAGATTCTCCCCTGGAGCCTCTAGAAGGAACCAGCCCCACCAACACCTTCATTTCAGTCCCTAAGACCCATTTTGGACTCTGATCTCCAGAACTGTGAGCTAATAAATGTGTGCTGTCTTAAGCCACTAAATTTGTGGTCTTTTGTTACAGCAGCCATAGGAAACTCATACAGGCACCCAGCTCTTGAGTGGCAGAGATGGGATTTGAACTCAAGTCTCACTGAATTGAAAACCCCAAGCCTTCTGGGCTACCTCTTGCATGTATGAAGTTTGGAACTATTTCCAGGTGCTTTTTAGTCAAGAAATGAGGAGTTTTACTTCTACAAGTATTAAGGAATCTAGTTCAAAAAGATGCCGATGACACTTCAGGGCTGTCATGAGAATCAGTGAGTTAGCCCATGTGGAATACGTAGTGCAGTGCCTGGCACTGCAGATGCGTTGGAGGTTATTGTCACTATGTCTCTTTCCTGTCCACATACCATCGGTGTCAGCTCCTGTCTGTCTTCTCTGCTCAAGAACCTTCCATGGCTCCCTAGTACCCTCAGGAGCACATCCAAGCCCTTCGCGGCAATCGAGAGCTTTGAGTCCTGGCTCATTTCTCCTAGAGGGGCTACACTTTGTAACCCAGCAGACAAAGGCATTCGATCCTGATGGGACAGGTTTCAGGGACCGCCAGGACTTCACTGAGAAAGCCTTCCTGCAGCTTACAAACTCACATCCATTTTCCTTTCCTGATCTTCCCCCACAACCACACACATGCTGGCCACCATTGCTAGTCAGCCACTTCCTCTTCTGGGGGTCACCATGCCCATTGCTGCATTTGTTATAATATTTCGTATTCTAGTTGTCAGATACACGTGTGCTCACCAGCCTGAAAACCCATTGAGGACAGGGACCACATCTCATTCTTGATTGATTGCTGGGCCTCAGACACTTGAGTGCCAAAAGGGATGTGCCCCACGGAATATGACTCACCCACAAAAACAGATGGGGCCCCTATCCATGCTACCTCATGAATGGAACTCAAAAACAAGATGCTCAGTGAGAGAAACTAGACACAAAAGGTCAGAGTGTGTGATTCAGTTTATATAAAATGTCTGGAATAGATAAATCTGTAGTAACAGAAAGCAGATTGGTTGTGGCCCAGGCCTGGGGGATGGGCGAAGGAATGGGGAGGGTGTTTTCTGGGGTAACAAAATGTTTTGGAACTAGATAGAGGTGGTGGTTACACACATTGTAAGTGTGATAAATGCCACTGAATTGTATATTTTAAAATGGTTAAATATATGTTCTGTGAATTAACCTCAATTAAAAAATAAGAGACATACTGAGGGAGGAGGCTGGGGACCCAGACTTCCAGGTTTGAGGGACAAGCCTGCGGGCTGGGACTCCTGGGTCCTGGGGAAACAGGAGGAGGCTGGGGCCCACACATCCAGTACTCTGAGGGGAAGCCATAAAGTGGAGGGCTACTGTGTAAAGAGAGCGGAAATGGTCCTGGCAGTGGAAGTCAAGCTTTTGGGAGGAAGTGTCAGCACCAAGGTCTGCCTTTCACCCATACCCCGCCTGCTGGGGAACTCCAGCATGGTAGAGGAAGGGAGAGAGGAGGCAAGTTACGGGGAGGAGTCAGGGTCACGGGCGGGGGGGGCGGGGGGGCCCACACCCAGCAGCCTAAGGATAAAAGTACACCCGGAAAGGATCTGGACACGCAGGCCTGGATTCTGGGGCTTCTGGGTGCTGAAGGAGGTAAGAATTAGAGGTTGGACTCCAGGGGCTCAAAAACAATACAAATGTTTTAGAAGGGCCTGGGGGCCTGACTGGGTCTCACAAGGAGAAAGGGTGGGGAGAGCCCGAGGCTCTGATTTCTGTGTCCTAGGGAGGATAAAGGCTAGGAGTTGGCCCATTGAACCTATAAAGCAGGTGGAAGGAAGCTGGGGGATGCCTGAAGCTAAGGTGTTGTCTGGTAGGTCTGAAGAGACCTACCAGAAGTGGCAGTTTGGGGGTGAGGTCCCTAGAAAGTGGTGAGTCAGACTCCTGGCCCGACAGTGAGCTGCAAGTGTTCCAGTGTGGACTTTGGCTCCACGGAGCTGACGTTGGCCCAGCCCCATCCCACATCACAGCCCTTCTTCCCTGAACCTCTTATGTAGCCCCAGTCCTGGGATTGAGAGGGCTGGAGAGAAGGACAGGTGAACATCCCCAGGGAGCCCGAGGCTAGCAGTATAGGGGAGGGGTGGGGTCGGGGGATGGCAGCTGGAGAAAGTTCAAGATCAGGCTTGGCTTGAAGGTCAGTTGAAAAATAGGGAAAGTGCCCCAGGCTGACAACACCGGGACCCTTAGGGCTGGTTCCTCAACTCATACAGAGAGAGGAGGAGGGGAATTGGCGGGGGTGGGGGAGGGCAGGGAGAATGAGAATAGGGGGAGAGAGACACAGATATTGGTGGTCCCACCCTTTCCCTGCAGAGCCCAAGCCCGGCATGTGGGGCTACCTGTCCCTGCTGCCTGCTTTCCTGGCCCTCTGGGCTGTCGCCAGTATCTGGACTGTGTGAGTGTTAGAAGCAAGAAATGCCTGGGTCTGAGGGAGGAGTCTGGGGGCCTGGACCCCTGGGTCTGAGGGAAGAGGTGGAGGGGCCTGGAGGGAGCTAGCAGTCCCCGTTTCTGTGGGTTACAAAAGTTGTCAGTGAAAGCGGCTGCTTATTTGACATCTTCCTCTCCTTCAGTTTTGCCATTGCAGTGGCCAACAGGGCTGTGAACCTCACGGAGGGCATCCCCTATATCAGGTAGTTATGGCGCTTGGGGGGTCTAAAGGGAGGAAAGGGGGTCCTGGCTGTGAAGAGCCACAGGATAACCCTTCACCTTCCCCAGTCTCTGTGGATCGTACCCCCCTCAGAGCTGCATCTTCAGCCAGCTGCTCAACATGGGAGCTGCTATGGGTAACTACACCAACGCGTCTGTTTCAGTGCTGGCCCCCAGCTAAGGGGACCGCAGGCCCCAGCCCCTCCACCCTCAGACCCAGGAGTCTAGGTCCCTCCTCTTCCCCTAAAACCGGGAGTTTGGCCCCTACCCCTGGACCCCCAGCCTCTTCCAGCCCATTGCCTCCCCATCCCGGGGCCTGGGTCTCTCGCCCACTTCCGTCTCCCCCCAGCCGCCTGGGTCTGCATTCTCCGTTACCACCAGCTCCGGGACTGGGGCGTCGGAAGGTGGCCTAACCAGCTGATCCTGTGGTCGGGGCTCCTCTGTGCCCTGGGAACCTCCGTGGTGGGCAACTTCCAGGTGAGACGCAGCAGCCTCGCGGAGCCTGCCCATGGCCCTGGCCCGCCAGATCTGGACCACAATTCCCAGCATCCTCCAGGGCCGCCGGCTCTTGATTTCAGGGGCTGGGCCGCGCGTGGCCTCCTGGGACTTGTATTTCTCTGTGGCTCTCGGGCCGTGGCAGGTGGTGCCGAGTTTTTCTGCTCTTCAAATCGAGCGCCGCGTGGGAGGCTCTTTATAATGATTTCATTGCACCTGAGGAGGTTGAAGTGATTCCTTGCACTGCCCCCCACCGTGAAGAAATGGCTGAGACTCACTCATTCTTAGCGTTTGCCACACTGGTTGAGTGTTTTTAGGTTTTACTTTCTGTACTATTTTTACCCATCGACACGAGAACTTCAGGGAGGTCCTTCCTGGCCAAATCTCACCGATAAAGTTTTTTATCAGCTGGTCCGTGGTGGTCAGAAATGAACCCAGATTCATAGATTCTAGAACTCTTGTTCTCAGCCACGGAGCTCAGCAGATCTTTGTCGCATACATGAATGGAGAAATCTTACTGAGTTATTTTATGGCATCATGCTCCTTTACTATGATGGCTCTGATTCCAAAGGCTGGCGAAACCACAGGGGTTCAGACTAGAGGCGAAGCGGCCTCCAGCTTTTTGATAAAAATCCTCTATCACTTTTGTGTAGGCATTCATTTGCTCATTCACCTATTCTTATGTCCCACAACCTATCTTTTTCTTTAGTTCTGACATCAGTCCCCTAAGGAGGCTTTTTAGACATTTTCCCCTAATCACCTTTTCCATTTTCCCCCATGAAATTTTTAATACTTAAAAACTTTAACATAAAATATACCATAGATTGGGAAGCCAGAAACCATTGTGATATATAAGAAATTTTTGCCCTCCAAGAACCAGTTTTTACCCCCTTGGTGGCAATATCTGCTTTTCCCTACCCTGGTTGAGAATGAAAGATTTATTGCACTGATATTTACGAGCATCTGCCACGTGTCAGGCAGTATTTTGGGGACCAAGGCTAATCAATGAGCCAATCACAGAGCATGGCAGTTGTGAGTCACATCTCGGGTTGGTCAGGGTGCCCTCCCATCCTCGTGGCCCTGACCTCCACACAGTTCTTCCCTCTTCCCTTCAACTCTACCCCTCCGCCTTCCAGCAAAAGAACCAGCGAGTCACACACCTGACAGGAGCCTTCTTCGCATTTTTTGTGGGCCATCTCTACTTTTGGCTACAGCTCCTTCTCTCCTGGAGGATAAAAGGCCTGCCCCAGCCCGGGCCTCCCTGGATCAGGCCACTCCGCCTGGTCCTCTGCAGCCTCTGCACCATCCTCATGGTGGCCAGTATCCTTCTGGGGGCCAGGGGCAGGGGTTGAGGTGGTTCTTCGTAGAGGTAGTTCTGCTGTGCTAATGTAGTTGCCCTCTCCTTTCTTGGCTCTGCTATGGCACAGTAGAGACTTCTGGTCTGGGGTCACTCTGCCTGGGTTGTAAACCTACCATGTCCACATGCTATCTCGTGGAAGGTCCGCTGCCTTCTTAACTTCTGCATAAAGTTTCCACGTCTATCATATGTGGATGATAATAGGGCCATTCCAGGGTTGTAGTAAAGGTGATACAGGTGAGGTGCTTGGATTGGTGCCTGGCACACAGTGAGTGACCAATAAATATTGGGAGGATGATAAAACAATCATTTTGGGTACTCGCAGTCTATTGGGCTATCTGCTGTGTGCCATGCATCATGCTGGCTAAGACTGGACACAGGTTCAGACGGGGGAGTCTCTTGGCAAAGACTTGCCATGAAGTTTAGCGGTGGACATAGTGGTGGGCTGTGGCCGCTTATGCCAGCTCTCAAGGGCAGGCTTTTTGTTTTTCTTCCCAACTCCATGTTGGGTGACCTCCTGTTAACAGCTTGAAACAGCCATGGTGGGAATATTTACACCACAGGAAGTGGCCAATACTACAAATTGGAGCTGGTTGTTAAATGTTTACCAGCACAACACTGAGTGGCACCTTGACTCTAACTCATTTCTGAGTCACCCCAGAACCCAGCTCAGCACACCTCTCTGGGTGAGTCAAATCACTCTCTGAGCCTCAGTTTCCATGTCTGCAAAATGGAGTTGCTTTTTATCATACTGATGGTTATCACTACTAGGTAGAGTGCTTTGAGAGACTAAGGACTGCAGACTCAGCTTTGGAGACCACCTGCCCGTGGGGAGGACGGAAGGGAGGCCAAGAGGATGCTGGCATTCCCAAGAGGCTGAAAGTAGCCCAGCCGAGGCCCTGCGCTGGCTGCATTTGGTAGACCTTGTTCACTTCCCAGAGTGGCAAACTGAACTGCATGAATGAGGCCAGAAGGGGCTACATCAGCTGTAAACCAGCACATCTTCACTGCTGGGTGCAGCTGCTGATCAGATCCAGCCCAGCCCCTTTCAAAGTCCACACTGGGCTGATCATCAGTTTGGCTACAGGGTCCTTATTCTGTGGGGCTCAAATATCCCTTGGCTGCAGGGAGGGGAGAGGGACCATAAAGATGGCCAGTTGAGTGTGGTAGGCATGGATGTCTGCAAAGATGGGTCTCAGACCTGGTAGATTCTAAGCTTGTCCTGCAAAACCAGCTGCTTTGGGCCCGGCTTGGGAGGTTGGGGGACAGTGCAGGTGCATGCGTAGAGGGTGAAAAGATGAGCTGGGGGAGGAGATAAGGCTTCAGGCAAGGCCAGGATGCTTTTGGATGCTCAAGTGAGAGGTTAGAGGCTCAGGCTTCTGCCTGGGTCAGTAGGGAGCCATGGAAAGCTTGTGGGCAAGTGAGGAACAAGGTTAGTTCTGAGGGCAAGCGGATTGTTTGGGTGCTCACACCTCTCGCTCAAACATCCATGGAGTCAGGGATGGCCTCGGATTTATTGACAGCCTCAAAATCCTTGAATGAATAATATCTAGTATGGCCTAGGAGGAGAGAATCAAAGCTAATTTGGCAGAGAGGAGGAAGGGTGCTCAAGAGGGGTCTCAGCTAAGCTGGAGTGTGGAGTATGTGTGCACCATGGTCATAAAAAGATTTTAAGGAGCTGGGACTGGGGAGCCAGAAGAGGGACAGGGCAGACTAGCAGAGAGATGCAAGGCCAGAGATAGCAAGGCAGATAAATGTTAGGGTGACCAGCCGGACATTGGGCATGAGGAGGGAAGTGGTGAGGGTGATCTGGGGCACGAGTGGATAATGGGACTATCATGGAGGTCAGGGCACTCAGAGGAAGATATTTTGGGAGAAGATTCAATTATGTTTGGGAGTGAGCAGGAGGGACCTGTAGGCCTTGGGTGGGCAGGTACCTTTAGGAAGCCCTTGGTGTTTGGAGGTAGAAGCAAGGTGCATGGTTGTCTGGGGAGATGGTGGAGGCTTTACAGGATCTGGGGAGGCTGATGGGAGGCTAAGAACCTTGTTCTCAGATATTGGGAATGCGATATGGACAGGAGGGATGTGTAGGGGAAACAATGTGGGAAACAGGCTGAGATGGAGACAGGGTTGGAGAGCATCCCTTCGAGAGTGTCCTGGAGCTTCCAAGGAGGGTGGCCAGCCAGAGGGGTTATTTTAGCCAGGGCAGGGAGAGCATGTCACAGGATGGCACTCAGAGATAGACTTACCTGCCCACAGTCACAGGGCAACCTAGCAGGGCTTCCGGGTGGTTCGCTGGCGGTGTGCCCTTGACCTGGTATAAAGTGGTTGTCCTCCATACCTGGCCGCTGCGCTCCGCCTCTGCTGCCTGCGAGTGGGCTGTTGCCATGCTGCTCTTCACACTCTTTGGCCTCTTGGCTGTCGACTTCTCCAGCCTGAATAGATGTACCTTGTATCTCCAGCCGGGCCCCAGCCTCAACCTCAACCTCAACCTCAGCTTCAGCCCACCACCGGCCTCCCCGATCTCCTTGCAGGCCCAGACGCTCTGACCCAGGACTTGTCCTCACTGGCACAGGAAAAAGAGGCCAATGCCTGGACTCCACCACGCCCCCAGATGGACTGCTAGGGATGAACCGTCAGAGGTTAAGTTTCGACAGAGTGCCATCTATGTTCCGCCTGACATCTAGTAGGTGCACGTGTGGCAGGGCTGTAAACGACTGGTCAGTTGGCATCTTTGCACATCCTTCTGTCCCTGCCATCTGGTCCCCCCCGTGCAATCAGGGCCACCCAGGAAGTGAGAGGCCAAGGCCAGCCAGCCATCCCTGATCAAGGCTATTTATTATTGTTATTATTTTTTTTTTTTTGTTGCCGCTGGCGGAATCAGAGACACAGACGCAGGCAGGATCACGCGAAACCAGAATTCCTTCCAGAGAGCAAATCCGTACAGAAGGTTGTGGGGGTAGGGGTGGATCAGGGGACGGGAGTCCAGGGAGTCGGGGGGCGGGGGGGTTGGGGATGACACAAGGACAGATGGCCCTGTTGTCCGGATCTGCTAAGCCACCCCAACCAGCCCCTGTTCCTCCCCCACCCCACCCTGCAGAGAGATCGATCAATAAATAAAATAATAAATTAATCAATAAATAAAATAGAAACAGCTCCCCACCCCCAGTCCCCCCTAGAACCAACCCCCATTGGGCACAGCCATTGAGCCCCATCCCTGTAGGGCAAGGCTGGGTTTGTGTCCCCTCCTCATGTACTCCGTGGGCCCTATTTACAGATTCACAGTTGGGGGGCAGGGAAGGGGGGTGGAGGGGGCTCCCCTCCTTCCCCAGCCCCCTGGGGTCAGGGCAGAGGAGTCCCATTGGTGGCCAGAAGCTTCTTGTCCTTGAGGGGACCTCGGCGTGGGGAGCTGGTCAGCTCTGGGTCTGGGCGGCCAGGTGGGGGCTGCAGGCTCCGGGGTAGGGTGCTGGCAGGCTGGATCTGGGCCCCGTTCTTCTCGTCTGTGGGGAGGAAGTGGTTTGTCACAGGCCCTAGGGAGCCCAGTATGGAGGCTCCTGCTATCAACTGGCCTTAGTGACCCCAAATCTGCCAAACTGCAGGGAACATGCTCCAGTGACACCGTGCTGAGGCACAAGCCCCCAACACAGGGTTGGGGGCCTGGGGAGATGGTTGCCAGAGGGATACATGCCAGCAACCAGGCCTGGCAACCCTAGGACAACAGGCCGTGCTTCCTAGGCCTGCTCTGACCCTTGTGGCCTTTGGAAACCAGGCCAAGTTTATCCAAGTGAGACCCAGTTTTCCAACTAGGGAGACATTCTCAGAGCCTCTGGTTATAGCGCCATCTGCTAAGGGACCACTTATGTGGCAGCAAGTAAGATCTCAATCTCCCAGATTATAGCAAGAGGGTCCCCCTTACCTCCCACTACCCTTGCTGTGGAGCTGGGGCACCTACAGCAGGTTGTTTGGGGGCCCCTGTCCTCCCAGTTGGGTCTGCCTGACTGGGATCACCTTTTTGTAGGGTCTCACTCCCCCAGACTAGGGAACTGTAGCAGCAGCAATGGTTGCCAGTGGTCACCTAGCAATTTCTATGGGGCCCAAAATAGCACCTGAGGTCCTCTGGCAGACAATGGCTCCCTTTAGGAGACACTGATTGCTGGAGACCTCATTTTCATGGAAACCAATAAGGCTCTCCCTGTTCCTGGGGCAGACTGGAGGTTGCCCTCTGCCCTATTCCCCTTTATAAGACATATGGCTAAGGCCCCAAGGGTTCCCGTTGATCCTACATCTTTGAGGGTGTCCCCTTTTGGGAACCCTGGTTGCTAAGGCCAGCTTTCCTTGGCAACTGGGTCTAGAAAGGTTCAGGGAGCCTAGCTTGCTTTCTTGTTGCTACAGAAACTAGGCCCAGTGGAGACTAATAGAGCAGGGTTTCCCCACTCCCCACTAGCGGCCCTTGGGGTCAGGTAACTCCTTGCTGTGAGGGCGTCCTGTGCACTATGGGATGTTTTGTAGCATCCCTAGCCTCCACCCATGAGATGCCAGGAGCACCCCTTTCCCCCAAATTAAGACAACCAAAAATGTCTCTAGACGTTGCCGGACGTCTCCTGGGAGGCTCAGGTAGGCCGAATCATGCCCTCCTCCAAAGATGTCTCCCTCCGAAAACTGAGAGCTGTGACTGTGTTACTTTATAAGGCAAAAAGAACTCTGCAGTTGTGACTAAGGTTAGAACCCCGAAGTGGGGTGATTGTTTTGGATTATCTGGGTGGGTCCTTAAAAGAACTTTTCTCAGTTAAGGTCAGGGTCACAAGGAAATGTGACCACAGGATGACCTTCAAGGAGATGCAATGTCACCAGCTGTGAAGATAAGTGATAAGCAAAGGAATGTGGGCCTGTGGCCTCTGAGGACAGAACCAGATCCTTCAATCCCCAGCCTGAAAGGAGGGAGTGTGGCCTGGGACACCTTGATGTCAGCCCTGTCAATTTTGACCTTGGAAAAATGGGCCTCCAGTCTGGAACCACTGCTCCCAAGCAGATCTGACCCTGGGACTTGGTGTTCTCCCGTGACAAGGCCACCCAGGCTCCTGCCCTCATGGCTGGGGTCCTATTTGCCTGCTCCCTTTCACTGCGGTACCTAGGGAACCCCTATGCCGAGGGGTGGAGGCTTCATATCTCAGGAGTGGGGCTGAGCCAACAAGTCACCCCCTGGGGCACAGAAGCACATGCTCCTAGATGAGGCTGAGTCCCTGAAAGGCAACTCAGTAGGGTCAGAAACGTCCCAGTTTCTGCAGGAACCTGCTCACAGCTCTGCAGGTGAGGCCTCAACAAAATAAAATAATAGTGACAACGCAAGAACAGGTAAGCCTTGTGTCCCCACGGCTAAAGCCTTGCCTGCAGACCCCTCCACCTCATGGGACAGAAGGAGGAGACAGCCCCTCATCCCCTGCCTCCCACCTGCCAGGGCCTGCACAGAAGGCTGGTCATGAGTGCTTAGCAGCTGTGCCTGGATCGTCTCCACAACTCGCTTGAACCGACGGCTGGGACCTGGAAAAAGCAGGTAAACATACTGACTTGGGGACAGATGGGGACAAGGAAGGCCCTCTCACCCTGTGGAACCTAGTCCCTCTGCCCAGCAAAGGGGTCTAAATTTCTCCCCGTTAGGGCTAGGCATAAATCCATGGTTCACACGGAGCCAAGAAACATTGGATTTAAAATAACAATGATTATTGTTTTCTATTTAAATGGGTTTTATTAGTTGTTATTTTCTAGTGGAGACCATGAAAAGCCAGATATGTAAGAAAAATCAATAGAAGGAAAAAAATGTTAAAACTAAGAACATTCTGCATATTAGTTTTTAAGGAAGAAAAAAAGAGCCATAATTCATTTAAGTGATGTAACATCCCAGTGTTTCTTAACAGCCTGGTTTAGAAACTCTGGGAGAAAGCTCATCTCTTAGTTGTGATATATTAACATTGGTGACAAGGAGAGCAAACAGGTATCCCTCATTTCCCAAACTCTTCTTATCAGGACTCAGGGAAAAAGTATAATTGGAAACAAGGCATTTCTGTGGTTGTCATCTCTTGTGCCAGCTCTTGATTGGTTGTGGCTGCCTGGAGTTTGAGGCTGTCCTGAGCTCAGCAGGAAGAAGAGCTGTGATAGATTGGTAATGTCTGCTCTGGGTGCAGGAATGGCCTGACAGCAGCACCCCATGTCTTTGCTCTTCTGATGTACAGTCTTAAAGTAGTAGGTAGAGCTTTGCACTGCAAGGTCAGGAGGCCTAGGTTGAGCCCCAGCTCGGTGACAGAGTGCAGTTTGACTCTGGTTGAGTCAATTTAGGACTCAGTTTTTTTCTGTCAAGTTGGTGATTACTAACACCTCAAAGGCTGCTGGGAAGCTTTGAGGAACTAGTATGTATAAAACACCAGGCATGTCATAAGTAAATATGACATTACGTTAAATGCTGATGAGAAAAGGGGGAAAGAGAGAATGTGGGGGTCTGAGTGAGGAAGGGTGCACACAGTCAGCACCAGCTGAGCACTATGTCCTCCTCCCTGGTGGTGCTGCCCTCTGGGCTGCTATCCTACCTCAGCTGTCTTGAGCATCCCAAACACTGGGCTGGGGGCAGTCAAGGGAAACTTACCGGAGATGAGAGTAAAGGTGACAGAGTAGATACCGCCACCACCACCACTGCCATCCCGTCGAGGGGAGGGCTCTGGCCCCTCAGAGGAGCTGATGTCCACCTGGAAGCGAACGGGCTTCTGGAAGACGGAGGGGCCACCACTGGCCTTATACTCAGCCCTGAAGCTGGTCTGTGACAGCACACTGTGACTCAGGCTGGGGATCTGAGAGAGGTGGGGGACACATGGAGGATAGATTCCAGTGACCTGATTCTAGGGAAAGGATAACTAACCCAACTACCATGGCTGCCCAAGGAACTACAAGTCTCATCAGCCACTGGTGCAAAAATAACAGAAAAGCCATCGGGAGGCCCCATTGCCTGTTGTGACTTGTAGTTTTTTGTCCTACGAGAAACAGGGTATAGGAGGAAGGGCTGAACAACTGAATCCCAATGTAATGGTAGGGGAATGGCAAATCATCAATCCTTGGGGGACACTAATATGTGGTAACTGTAATTCAGGATCCTATTTACCACTTCCAGGCCCCAAGGCACAACAAACCTCTCCTGCCTCCTTGTCTCCACAATGACCAAACCCAACTCTGACTGAAAAACTACAAATCCCATGAGGCACAGGACAAAGTCAGGCCAGCCCTAAGGGAGTAAACCCCAGGGACTGCTGGGACTTGTAGTTCTGTGGTGGCCAGGGTACTGGGGACCCAGGCCCCTCACCGATAGGAAGGCATGGACAATGTCCGCTTTGATGCTGCTGAGAGGTTTGTCCTTTAGCACGAGAAATATTTGTTCTTCTTTGTCCAAAGAGATGAAGTTACCGAACCAGGAGCGTTTTGCCAGCCTGAGTGGGAGGGGATGGTTGGAGGAGGGTCAGGAAGGGGCTGAGGGAATGAATTTCCCCTTCCCCTGTCCACCCGGTCTCTTCTCTTCCCCGTCAGACTCACTCTGGAGAGGACTCTGGTGTCAAACTGGACATCTCCTCAGCGGTGGGGACTGGGGGAGAGCGGAGAGAAGGGGTGAGCATGGTTAACACTCGTTCATCATCTTTGTGTCCAGCAGTTCCCTTTAACTACGGGGTCCAGACCCATTGCCTCTTCATCTCCCAGTAGCTAAACCCCAAATAGCATGCTGTCCTGTTAGGTCATGCCCCCTGTGGGTGGGGCTTGCTTGCCATGAGCCAATGGGAAGGTGAATCAGAGCACCAAGGGCTGCACCCTTCCGAGGCGGAGGCCCCACCTCCTCCTCTCCCTACCACCTGCAACTGTGCTCACAACCCACTCTTCTAGGATGTGGGAATCTGGGCCCCCAGCCCCCTCCTGAGCGGACTAGGATGTTAGCCCCCAGCCCGTTCTCCCAGGGACTCTGTACCCTGCATCTTGCGCCGGTGAAAACGAGGGGAACCCAGGAAGCTGTTGCGGATAGAGTTAAGACGACTCCTCCAGGCGGCTCCCCCGACGCCACCACCGGGGCTTGGGGGTGGTGTTGTTCCCGGGGTCCCAGTGGGGCTGGCCCGGGGCGTGTGCAGGGGCGAGTGCAAAGGGGTCCCCCCAGAGGAGCGCGGGGAGCCTGGGGGACCGGGCAGGGGAGTGGAGCGAGCACTGGGGGGTGGGGGCTGCTCCCCGGCGCCTCCACCCCTGGGGCCCCGAGAAGGCAGAGTCTGCGTTTTGGAAGTCGGGGAGCCCCCGCCCCGAGCCTCATCTCCAGCTCCAGGCTCTGGTGAGAAGGAAAATACCGGACTCTGCGGAGGAGTGGAGGCAGGTGAAAGGATGAACTACAACTGCCAGGAGGTTCTAGGTGTCCCCCACACACACTCGGGCAAGCAGACCACAATGCATGCCGGAACTTGTAGCCCAACTATTTCCACCCCCCCCCAAAACAAAACAAAACAAAACAAAAAACCATTGTTGGGGCAGGAAGTAAACCTAACAGTGACTGGCATACAGTAACCACTCAATTAGTTAATGTTAAATGAGTAAATGAACCCCTCAGACACACTGAGAACCCAGCCCTATGGAAGCAGAAATGGCCAGTGGCCTAAAATACTACTGAGGCCTTGGGTCTTTGGCCTTTAAGGTCAAGGAGGCAATGTCTCTAGACTTTACAGGAACTGTAGTTTCTGCTGTTCAAGCTCTGCTCCACAATGTCTTCACCCCCTTACCCCTTCTCAATTCACTGGAGACCTGGCCTTACCCTGGGGCTGCTCAGAGGGCTGGAGGACAGACCGGTGGAGGCTCCACTGACACTACGGGATCTGTTTCCAGGATAGATTAAGAAAATCAGGAGGGAGGGCTCCAAATGGCTCAGCTGTCCTCTCCCTTCTACACTCCTTCAAGATGGAGATATTAGGCCCACAGAGGGCAGGTGACTTGTCCCAATCACACAGTACCTTGGACGTGGGGTTGGGGTTAGAACCTTGAACTCCCTTCCCACCCAGAACTAGATATCCCATCCAAGGAGCAGGGTCCCCACCTCTGGCTGTGTTGGGCCATCTCCAGGGCCCGTCGGGTGGGCACTGGGGAGCCGCCACCCCCGGCATCTGTGATGCTGAGGACTTCCATGGACTTCCGCTCTGGCCGCCGCTTCCCGTGACGGCTCAGCATGGGGGAGTCCACACGCTTCCGAGGGGGGTCTGAGGGCCAGTCAAGAGACTGATTTGTCCAGGTGTACATGGTGCTCAGACAGATGGGGAAACTGAGGCCCGGAGTGGGGAGGGTTTTGACAAAGGTCACAGCAAGTTAAGGAATCTGCACCCTGAGGCTCAGGTCTTGTAGCCCTATCCTCCCTCAGGAATCTGGGGCCTGGACTCCCAGCCCTGCCTGCTCACCAACATCATTCCGGGGAGGCAGGTCCTGGTCCTCACAGCTGGGATACCGCTCTTTCCGATCCAAAAGCAGATAATATATCATCTTTTCTTGGTTTTCCCTATAGGGGGGGTAGCAGAGTATTGAGGCCAGAGGTCAAGTCCCAGAGGTGGTCTCGTCCCCTCCCTGCAGCTGTGGCTCTCTGGGGGCTCACTCCACCCAGTATCTCTGTATATGGTTCTAATTTCCTAGGTATCAAAGTGGTTTGTTCCTTTGTCTTGGTGTACATCTCAGCCTCACCTCAATAATAACAATAATAGTGATAATGGTATTTAAAATTTGATCACTTACTCTATGTAAGTGTTTTAGGAGGCACACCGTCTAAGTCAGCCTCAGCATCTATTCATACTTTTTGTAATTGTTTGTCTTTTTCCTGCTGGTCCCAAGGCCCATTGTAGTCATGGTTCCTCCAAGAACAGGTCCCCAGGGAAGTTTTAAGCCATACCCCATCTGGAGGCCTGGCTTGCCCCTGCCAATGGTCCTGGGAATCTAGACCCCAATCACCACCTCTCAGAGGGATATACTTCTGGCAATTTTGATTATGGACAATTGCAAACATGCCCCTGCTATCTACATGTGTTTCCACGAGGGTCTTACTCCTCGCTGCGTAGCTCGCGGTGCAGCCGCTCCCGGTCCCTGAAGCAGCCCAGCGAAGCCATGCTCTCCAGGACGTCGGGGTCCAGCTCTCCGTTTGATGGCAGGCTCCGCATGGCCACCCGGCGGCCTGGGGCTGGCTCCAGGCATGGGTCTGGCTCGTGTTTCCCACCCCTGGGGAGAGAGAGAAATATCATAGAGAACCCGGCACTGGGAGCCCTCTCTTTCATCTCGGACTCGGGGGTCCTGGGTCTCAGCCTGCCCCTCTCTTAGGAACCCAGGAGTCCAGGCCCCATCCTCTCCTCCACCTGTGCCCTCTTCCCCTAGAACTCAGAAGTCTGAGTCCTTAGCCCCTCCTCACTCAGGGACCTGGGCCTCCCAGCTCCTAGCCGGCTCTCCTGCTTTGGGAGCCCTTGATATTTGAGCCCCTGTCCCTTCTTCCCCCAGGGGACCCCTGTGTCCAGTTCCCCCATACTCACAGGTACCAGGGATGTTTTTGAATTTGCTCCAGCTGTGAGGGGAGTGGGTCATAGAGAAGCAGAAGTGAGGTTGTAGGATCACAACTGGCCATAAGGAAAGCTGATGAGGTAGTGTTGGGGGGTCCCTAACTGCGCCCCCACCCTCCCCGTAAACACATGCAGGACGACAGCTAAGGTCTCCTCCTAGTGGCGGCCGTGTGCATTGCCCTGCGCACGCACAGCAGTCTAACTACTCTGGACCCGCCAGACTACATTTTTCACATGCTCAGTGGCATCCAGCCCCTGCCGGCGCTGCCTCCGGAGGGCCGGTGTGTGCATGATCCTCTGCTTAAGGGGTCCTCCGTCCCTTTTTGGAATGGCATGTTTGCAGGACTTGGGGCTGAGACTCAGGCAGCGACTTCCCCATGACTCTCCTCGGGATACCAACCTCATCACCCACTGTCCCCATCCTTGACCCGGTCCCCTTAACTCACACTAAGCCTCTTCTCGGGCTCTACTTCAATCATCCCCCTCAGGAGGCTCTGGCAGTCTGGAGGAATGAAGTGGGGCATGTGGAAGACGCCCCGTTTCACCTTCTCCAGCAGCTGGCGGAGGTTGTCATCATCAAAGGGTAGAGCCCCCTGGTGACAAATGACAGCCACTGTCCCAAGTCCTCTAAGGGCTCCTGGCTGCCTCATTCCTTTTGGGGATCCCCCTATCCCTGGGGACTATCCCAAAGTTGTGTGACTGAATGCCTACCACCAGGATCACCCCCCATCTTCCTGATACCAGTTAAATATTTGGCAGACAATTTTTAGGGTGAGGATGGAACTTCACATTCCAGGCTCCTACAAGGCAGGATTGTTCTAGAAATGGAGCAGGAGGGGTCAGGGGCACCTTACCACAAGCAGGGCAAAGAGGATAACACCACAGCTCCACATGTCTGCCCGGCGGCCATCATACTTTTCCCCCTACAAGGAAGCAGGGCCAGCCATGAAGCTCCCCGCTCAGCCAGGCTCTCTCCACTCCTCTCCCTTCCACCTGCTCCTCACTCACCTTAATCACCTCTGGACACGCATAGTGGGGGGACCTGGGGGAGAGATGTGGCATGAGCCTCTGACCAGCTTCTGGCCCTCTCCCCGGGACTCAGGAGGCTGGGCCCCCGACTCACCCACAGCTAGTCTCCAACAGGCTGTCCCCCACCTGCAGGGATGCCATGCCAAAGTCTGCAATGCGAATGTTGTTCTTCTCATCCAGAAGTAGGTTCTCGGGCTTCAGGTCTCTGTGACTGAGACGGACAGCTAGGGCTCAGGCCTCTGCCTTCCTTCTAGAGGCCTACACCCAATTCACTGTCTCTCAGAGGGGATACTTTTGGCAACTTTGATTATGGACAATTTCAAACATGCCCCAAAGCAGAAAGAAGAATATAGGAAAGTACTCAGTACCCATCACCCGGCTTGATTATCAGCCCATGGCACATCTTCTCTCACTGATGCTCCTACGTATGCTCTCCCTCACTCACTAAATTATTTTGCAGGAGACCCCAGACGTTGTATCATTTTATCCACAAACATTTGAGCACAGAGGAGGTGAGATATTTTGGGGTGAGCAGGGCTGATGCTGATCAGGCTCTTTAAATATTGAAACATTTCCATACTGAATAATAAAAATAATACTGCCACCACCCCAAGCTTGCTACTTCCTCCCTCAGGAACCCCTTCCCCTGGGGCCAAACTCCTCATGGAGGAGGGGAGGGGGGGCCAGGGGATTCTATAGTTTCTGTTGAAAGTGGTCAGAACCAGGTTGTACTGGTTGTTAAATATGTTGACTATCGCCCCCTGCAGGTCAGTGTTTTTAATGTCAGGGTTTTGACACTGTCTTTCCAATACGGGGGTGCTGACAATTTAAATGGGCTGTCTTTTTATCACCCAAATTTCGTCCCAAGTCTGAGTGCTTCCACCCTGATCCCTACCTATCACCAATCTCCATCCCAGAGAGAGAGGGGTGCAAATTGATGAGGTCAAAAGACGAACCAAAGGCATCTATTTTGCACTGTATTCATAAAAATGCTGCCTATTTAGTATCTTTCTTTGAGAGCTGAAGGCAGTTCAGAGAGCAAAAGATGATGTTTTCCTATGGGAGTTCAAATGCAAAAGATGAACCTCAAACCACATATCCCACCAAATACAAACATTAATTTGAAATGGATCCTAGGCCTAAATGCAAGAACTGGGCAAAGATTTCTTAAATGGGACAGATAAAGCATGAATTGTAAAAGCAAAAAAAAAAATCAACAAAATGGAGTTAATTAAAATGTAAACTTTTGCTTGTCACAAGACATTGTCACGAAAATGCAAAAGCATGTCACAAACTGGAAAAAAATCTTTGAAAAATATACATCTGATGAAAGATTTTTTCCTAGAATAAATAACTCTTACAACTTAATACAGAAAACAACTAATTCAATTAAAAATGGGCAAAAGATCTGCATAGACATTTCTCCAAAAAAGATATATAAATGGCCAACAAGCACATGAAAAGATCTTCTGTGTCATTTGCCATCAGAGAAGTGTAAGTCAAAACTGTAATTAGATCCCACTTCACACCCAAAGATGGCTATAATCAAAAAGTCAAACAATAACAAGTGCTGACGAGGATGTAGAGTGCTGGTGAGGATGTCCAATGATGCAGCCACTTTGAAAAATGATCCAGTACTTCCTCAAAAGGCCAAACACAGAGCTCTCATTGGACCCAACAATTCCACTCCTAGGTATGTACCCAAGAGAACTGAAAACACAGGTACACACCAAAACCTGTACAGGAATGATCATATTTCCACATTACTCATAATAAGCAAAAGGAGAAAGATCCAAAATGTCCATCAACTGGTGAATGGATTAACAAATATTGTCCATCCATACAATGGAGTATTACTCAGCCATGAAAAGGAATGAAGCACTGACACCGGCTACAATGCGGATAAACCCTAAAAACATTCTGCTAAAGTGAAAGAAGCCAGTCATGAGAGACCACATATAGTTAGGTTCTACGTCTAAGAAATGTTCAAATTGGTAAATTTACACAGACAGGAAGCCGATCAGTGGTTATGCCCTCACCAGATAGAGTAGCTGTGGCAGAAGTCCAGCGCCGATACAATCTGGCGGAAGAACTTCCGGGCCTCCTTGGGAGTCAGTCTTCCCTTCTTTACCAGGTAGTCGAACAGTTCACCTCCAGAGACATGCTCTAGAACCAGGTACCTAAGGGACATGGAGGGGGCAGAGGGCTAGACGGGGCATGTGGGGGCCCAAAGACCTGGTCTCCCTCTTCCATCCATGCCTCAACCCTAACACAAGATCTCAATCCCACTGGCTCTGGAGGCAGAGAATCCTAATTCCCATGAGCCCCTGAGAAGAGGAGATTCCAATTCCCATGACTCTCTTGGAGGAAGAGATTCCAATACCCGTCATTCTCTGGTAGAGACTCCAATTCCCATCAGCCATTGGGAAGTGGAAACTTAATCCCCATCAGCCCTGGGCAGCAGAGACACCCTTGTCAACTTCAGGGGTCAGCACTTTGACTAATAGTTGTCTTCAGGAGATAAGGTAACTTCATTAGTAGCTGGAGGACAGAGATCCCAATTCTTCTAGGCCCCTAAGAGGTAAAGCCACCTGTTTCCATCGGCTTCTGGAAAGCCATAGTTTCTGAGCTGCAGATAATGGAATTCTCATCTGTTCTTAGGCAATGACATTGCAGTGTACACTACTTCAACTTCAGGGAAGTAGACTCCGATCCCCATCAGCCCCTGAGAGGGAGAGACCCTAATTCCCTTCAGCCTTTGAGGAGCCAAAATTCAACTCCCATCAGCCCTGGGCAGCAGAGACTTGTAGGTCAACTTCAGGAGTATCAACACTTCCACTCCTAGTTGTTTCAGGAGATAAGGCAACTCCTTTAGCACCTGGAGGACAGACACTCCCAATTGTCACAGGATTCTGGGAAATAAAGATAACCCATAAACATATACCCACTGGCCCCTGGAAAGCCAAGCCTCTTGTTCCTATAAGCCTTTAAGATGAATAAACACAAATCTTACTAATTCTTGGCAATAATGATGGCTACGTGATCTAAGTCAACATCTGTGAAGGAAAGGACTACAACTCCCATCAGCCACCCAGATTTTTTTCTTTTTAGGACTCTAAATCCCATGAAGCTCTGGGAGGTTAAAATTCTCACTCCCAGAAGCCCCCAGAGCCCCTGGAGTGGGAGCTGTAGCTACTGCCACCATACCTGGGAACACTTGGGGACTACAATTCCCACTAGCTCCTGGGTCTAGGGCAGCTTCCCGCCTGGGGACACCTGCCTGAGCATCTGATAGGTGTTGCAGTCAGTTCATCCTGGGAATTGTGTGGTGGGGGCAGCAGGGCTGTCGCCTCTCCTGCTGGCCAGCCCAGCTGTCCCTTGGGTCACCAGAGTGCAGACAAAGGCCTGTTGTCTGAAGCCTGGACAGCTGGACCCCACCCCCAGCCTTCATGGGGGGTAATTGACTCTGAGATAGGGACTCAGAACTCCTAAGGAGTCTCATTGTTGGGGTGTCCAGTCATAACGCCCACTTATGTTTGGGGGAGCAGGAGGTCCCTAGTGCTCCAGACTGGGCGTGTGGTAGGAGGCAAGAGTCCCCGGGCCTTGGGCTTGGCTAGGCCCCATTGTCTTAGCAAACAGGGACAGGGTGGGTGGGGGAGTTGGTCTGGCCAAGGCACCTAGATTATCTAGTACAGCGTGTTCCTTTGGTGCAGTGGGGTGCATGACTGGGGCTAGGGGGTAAGGGGAAGGATCAGCCTCTGCCCACTCTTGGGGAGGCTCAGACTTGGCCATCCTGTTGCTGGGGCACGTTCAACCATCAGCATCAGGCCAGGTCAGGGTGATGTGTGTGTAAGGGGTGTCCCTGTGCGGTAGGGAGGGGACCGGGCCTTCAGTGGCCCAGTAAGGAGACATCAAGTTTTCCCACAACCCCCCATTCCCCAGCTTTTTTCTGGAAAGGTCCCGCTCAGGAAGTTAGGGAGGGGACATGGAGGGGCTGGGTGTCTATAAATACCTACAAATATTTCTTGTTCTCGTAGACGTCATGGAGCTTGAGGACGTGGGGGTGCTCGATGAGCTTCAGGATGGCAATCTCCCGCTCCACCTGGGGCAGTGGAGTGACAGAGGAAGGCAGGGCAGCACTGCCTCTCCCTCCCATTCCCAAAGGGTCCCCTTCCCCTGAAACACACACCCACACACACACCTTCATCAGCACTGATTCTGACAGCTTCTCCCGGTTCACGATCTTGATGGCGACCTTCTGGCCCGTGATGCAGTGGACCCCTAGTTTAACCAGCCCTGGAGGAGCATGATTGAAAGGTGGGGTGTGCTACCAGACCATCCTTCCCCACTCTGGCCAACCCCCCTTGCCACCTTGTTTCCTCTTCCTTCTCCAGTTGGCTGTTTCACAGGGGCCTGAATCACCCTGACCTGAACTCCTGGGGGCTGACAGCTGCCATGCCCACAAGACACAGTTCTCTCCCTGCTCCCCATTGCCTGATTCTGTCCCTCCCGATTGTCCATCTACCCACTAGTCTTCGTCTCCACTGCCACCCCGATTCTCACCCTCATTCTGTCCTTTCCTGGTGGCTGTGTAGGTTCATCTCCCCACAGTCTTTCCTCACTGTCTCTCCATGGTTTTGTCTCTCCCAATACACTTCTTTCAAATCTCTCTTTGTTGTTTAACCCATCACTTCCTTGAGTTTTTTGCACTTTAATCTTCTGGAGACTCCATGTCTCCCAAGGAATATAATGCCATGTTTGCCCCCTTCCCAGACCATCCCATCGACCTCCTCCCAAACCCTGACCTTCCAATCCCTTTCTTTGATTGGCTTTTAATAATCAGCTGTAGCTCAGAGCACGCAAATCGCAAATGTATGCCCACTCTCCAAGAGAAACCCCAAAGCCACAGATCCAGGATTCCAGGCTCCCAGCCTCCTCCCTCAGACCCAGGAGTCCACATCAGCAGTCCCTCCTCCCTCAGACTTGGGGGTTCAGGCCCCTTCCTCCCCATAACTCAGGAATTCAGGCCAGCAACACCTGCACACTCTGGAGGTCTGACTCTCTCCCCTCCTACCTCAGGCCCTGGCCCTCAGTTTCATAGAGACCCTGGGTCTGTCCCTGGACCTCTTGCTCAGGACATCCCTCACCCGGCAGGAAAGAGGCCATGGCTGGTGGCAGGTGTTTAGCAACAGCAAAGGATGATCCCCTCCATAGCCACTGCTGGAGGATTTGCCTCTTGCATCTTCCCCCTCTCTGTTCCTAGTACCCAGACTGAGCAAGCATGCTGGGGAAGGGGGAGGATGCTATAGACCCCATTGCCCTGGCCTCACTCTCTGTCACCCCAACAGACAACTCTCCAAGGCCTGAGGACAGTGCAGAGGGAAGCCGCTCCCTAGGCTCACCCGTCTGTCCAGCGCCTCACTTCAGCCTGCGGCTGTAATGCACCAAGGACCTCTGCTTCCCCTGCCACCATCCCATGATACTGTCTCCCCTGCAGGCTGGCCTCCCTTTCCCACTGCTGCCAAGCCCCTTCAACCTCTGCCAGGAACCAGGTGGCAGCCCTTGGCCCCAGCATTCTCCAGGAGTCCAGGCGCCCAGCCTCCTCATCTCAAGGACCTCAGAGTCTGAGCCTTCTCCCCCCTCCATTCTGGGGATGGGGCAGTCTGGACCCCAAGTCCCTTTTCCAGTGCCAGACCCAGGGGTCTGGGCAGCCAGCCCCTGCCCCTTGAATATCTGAGTCCCGCCCTCTGCCCCCAGCTCCTCCTGCCCACGCCCCAAGTGTCCCCTCCTCTGGCTCACCTGTCTGTCCTTTGCCCAGCGTCTTTTCCAGCCGATAGGGGCCCACATACTGGGCGTGTTGGGGTGGGTGTGGGTGCGGGTGCGGGAGGTGGTAGGCCGGGGAGCCCCCGCCTCCCTCCTTGGCCCCGGACGACATGGTGCCCTTGGTCCCGGCCCGACCGGTCCCCCGGCCGGCCCCCCTGCGGCCGGTCGCCCCGTCTCTCCGGTGGGGGCCGGCGACTGCTCCGTCCCGGCCCCCCCGGCTGCCCCCCACCTCTCCGGGGGTCCCCAGGGGGCTGGGCTGGGCCCCCCAGTCGGCGGGCCGCGGAGCTGGGGGAGGGGGGGCGGGCCCGGGGGGGGGTCAAGCCCCGGGAGTCAGCATGGCCCGGGGGGGCTGCGCGGCCCCCCCTCCCCAGCCCGTCCCTGGCCGGCCCCCCTTCCTGCGCCTCCCCCCGCCGGGGGGGTCCGAGGTGCGGGCCGGCGGATGCTGCAGGCCGAGGTCCCCCCCCGCCCCCCCCACGCGCCCTCTCTCCTCCGCCTCCTCCTCCTCTCCGCCTCCCCCCCCCCCTCCCGCCACCTCGTCCTTTCTCTTCGGCTCGCTGACATCACCATCCGGGGACTCTGGGCCCTTCCCCAAAGTTAACCCTTTCGGAGGGAGGGGGAGTGGGGCAGGGGGCGGGCCTGCGAGCTGGAGGGATGGCGAGGAGGTGGGAGGATGCCGGGAGGGAGGGAGGGATGCAGGAGCGAGAGGTTGGAGGAAGAAGGATGAGGAACAGACAGACTCAGCAAGGATGGAGCTGCACAAAGGGAGATGGAGTCCCACACAGAGATGGAGGTGGCAACAAGAGAGGTGGAGGCGACCAGATCCGGGGCTGGAGCAGGCAGGAGAGGCAGAGGCAGGATACGGAGACGTTGGAGACGGGCAGAGACAGAGAGAAGGAAGGAATGGAGAGCAGAGAAACTGGAGATGGGGAGGGAATTGCAGGAAAGCAGAGGAGAGGAAGTGGAGAGACAGAGAGGTGGGAAAGGAGCAAAGAGCCAGTCTGAGAAGGGGCAGAAAAATGGACAGGTGAAGGGGGAGGTTCGGAAAACAGCTGGAAAGAATCAGAGAGGTGTAGAAAGAGAGAGAGCTACAGAGGGAGAGGGGCAGAGACAGGGATAGAAGGGGAGTACATACAGGTGGAAGGCTATATGCTGAGGAAGATGGGGACAGATTCGAGAGGCACAGAAAGATGGAGACAGAGGCAGAGGGAAGGAAGGAAGTTTGGGGTTGCCAACCCTGCTCACCTGTTTCCCCTGGCCCCCAAGCCCACCCACCTGGGACTCCTTTCTCTACCAGCATCCTTTCTCTACCTATATCCACCCACAGCCTAGGACACATGTTTTCAGATCAGCTTGGTTCCATATCTCCATTTAGAGTCCTCAGTGCTCCTATGGAGAAACTTCCAGAACCCCCTGAGGTCCTTGGACATTTTATTAGACCCCTGTGTATTCTCTGTGCCCACCAGAGTCCCCTAGATCCACACGTGGGCCTCAATATAATCATATGTACCCACTATAACACATTCATGGATCTGTGCTTAGCTAGATTTTCACATCATTCAGGACTCCACTATATCAGGTACTCAAAGGTGTGAGGCATCTGTCTAACCCCCAAATCCCCTACTGAGTGTACACATGAGCCTCTAGTCTCCTGGTCAGCCACCTTCATTCCATGAACCTCTACTGAGTGCCAAGTCTGACTGAGGCACTGCTGCAAGTGGTAAGGGCATAGAGGTGAACCAAACCAACAAAGATTCCTGCTCTATGGAGCTCCCATCCTAGTGGATGAGGCAAATGATCAAACAAGATAAACAGGCAAAATATATGGTCGGTTAGATAGTTGTAATCAATGTTAAAGAGGAGAATGAAGCAGGGAAGGGGGACAGGAAGTGTTTGTTGAGCGAAGTATTTTAGATACAGTGCCAAGAGGAAACAGGAAGCATGAAGTTCTGTGTGGGAGGGTGCCTGGTAAGTTGTAGGAACACTGAAGGGGTCATTGTGGCTGGTGGGGAGTTAGGATGTAGACTGAAATGAAAAGAGGTGATGAAGCAGATTTCACAGGGCCTTAGAAGTCCTGGTTTATGCCTGGTATTCTGTAATTATTATTAGGGTCCGTTTTCAATCTCATGTGTCTTGCTCTAAATGGAAAATATGTGATTATCCTACATACAGATCATTGTAAAGGTTATGGTTTTTTGTAGAGTACCTTGGACCACCATGTAGGCTACTAACATATTACACATATTCACAAACACTATATCATATACAGTTACGTTATGTGTACATATATTATATGGTATTATGTATAATTAAGTATGTATATATTAGACAGATAAGACAGACTTGTACTACATGTACATAGAACCTGTGAATTTGTCATCTTACCTGGCAAAAGGGTCTTTGCAGGTGTGATTGAGTTAAGGATCTTGAGATGGAGAGATGATCTTCGGTTATGTGGGTGGGTCCTAGATATAATCACCAGGGACTTTGAGAGAGGGAAGCAGGAGGTTCAGAGTCAGAGGAGATGGGATGATAGAAGCTGAAGTCAAAGTGATGTGGCCACAATCTAAGGAATGCAAGTGGCCTCTACAAGCTGGACATGGCAAGGAAACGGATTCTCTGCTGTAGCCTTCAGAAGGAACGCAGTCCTGCTGGCACCTCGATTCTAGTCCAGCACAAGCCCACAAGTCCGCAATCCATTTTGGACTTCTTACCTCCAGAGCCATAAAATAATAAATCTGTGCTGTTTTAAGCCATCAAGTTTATTTTTTTGTAATATGTTAAAAGCAGACATACGATAAAGTACCAGTGAACCCAGACCCCTTTCTGATAGCTGTCCTCCACAGTACTACAAACACCACACACTCACACACATAGCCTGTTTGTCTTTCCATCTCTGCCCAAAATATCACCCTACACACCCAGGCCTAGCAGCTCAATACATCTGAGACTGTGGGCCCCACCTGAAGCTGACTACAGCCTTTTTTCTGGAGGGGGACAGCCTTTAATGGAAGACTAGAGCCATGATATCCTTAAGCCCAGCCCAAAGCAAACACCGCTGCAGACCAGGTCAGCAGAGGCTTATCCCAGCCCTGAGCCCCAAATCTGGTACATGGAGGCAGCAAACTTCCCAAACAACGTCACCTGTGCATTTTGTTTCAAGAATCCCCCTTCCCTAAGCCTGGCAAGACTGAGGGAAGTTTCCACGAGGAAGAGGAAGGTGATAAGAGAGGTCTGAACAGAAACTGCAGGGTGGAGAACAGGAAGCCCCTGTTGACGAATGGAGAAACTGAGGCCAAGATAAGGGATGGGGTGGGTCAAACGCTGCCCATGCCATATATTAGGGGTGAAAACCCAGAGCTCGTGTAAAAGATGGGGTGGGGGCTCAGGTGCGGGGTAAAAGGTCTAGAGGTGAGGGACCCGCACAAACCGCGACGACTGAGTGCGGCGGGGCCCCAAAAGGGGTGTGGTCACATAAAGGGCGGGGCCACGTTAAGGGAGGGATTTCACCAGGAGCTTCCGGCGCACCGGCACCAGGCGGGTTTAACTGGGAGACGCCGAAAGCCCTAGAACAGGGGCAGAGCCTGAAGTGGCGGGGAGGGGCAGAGTTTGTAGGGGGCGGATAACATGGGTGTGGGCGGGGCCCACCTGAGGCGGAGTCAGACTTGAGAGGAGCAGGGCGTACACCAGGATGGGGTGGAGCTTGTAAGGTGAATTAGGAGGCGGGGCTCATTGAGATGTAGGACCCCGGAATGGGGCGGGGCCTAGACTGAGCAGCAGTCGAGGGGCGGGACCTACGTGAGGGGCGTGACCCGGTATCCGGACAGGTGGGAAGGGCTTAAGTGCAAGGCAAGAGCCTCAGCCCCAGCTACCGCCCGAAATCGGAACTTCCGGGCGAGACGGTGCGTATTTCCGGTCAAGATGGCGGCGCCCACCAGAGGCAGGTGCGGGCGACTCTGTCTCTAGTATCGGCGGTGACTCGAGGTCTGGGGAGGTGAGGTTCGCCCCGCTCTGACTCCTCTCTTCGGAGTGGAGGGAGGAGATTCGTTGGTTAGACGACCCAAGGCGGGCTAGTTGCCCTGGAGGCAGGGCAATGGGGTTGCTAAGAAACGGGGACGCATGCAGCGGCGATGCGGGGTTTGCAAGGTTGCTACGGGGAGTGGGTGGGGCCTGTTGCTAGCGAGGAAGGCGGGGCTTGTGACTTTGGGCAAGGGTTCGGTTGGTATGAAGGAAGGAAAGGGGACCGTGGTTAGGGAGGGTATGGGCAAAGCGGTTCGGTGTCATGTGGGACCGCTGAGCTCCCCTAAAACGCCACCTTCTCATCAGAACCCCTCAGGAGTCTATCCATCAGCACGCCAGAGCTACTTCAGCGGTGACTACCCCTATCCCAACACGTTCTTCTCTTCGCAAACAGCTCATGGCGGACCAAGGCTCGGGGGGCAGTCGCCTTCCGCTGGCGCTGCCCCCAGCCTCCCAGGGTTGCTCATCAGGCGGCAGCGGCTCCTCGGCGGGGGGCACGGGCAATCACCCGCCCCCACGCAGCCTCCAAGGCCTGCTGCAGATGGCTATCACGGCGGGCTCTGAGGAGCCAGACCCCCCTCCAGAACCCATGAGTGAGGAGGTAAAAGGTGGGGGCTCAAGAAGCTAGGGCGAGGGACATGGGGACAGATATATCTTGGGAAGTGTGGCTTGGGGAGCTAGAAGCTGGAATTTTACTATCTGGGGGGGGGGGAGGAAGTTGGGGTGTGAAGGCACAGTAGACTATATTTGTGCTAGATGGGGTTATTGTAGAGTGAATGAAGGTCACATCTCAGAAGTGTCTGGGGGGCCAGATTCCTGGGTCCCAGCACCGTGCTGGGAAGCAGAATGATCTCGTGGTCAAAAGCTGGGGCTCTCTAGAGTCAGCATCATCCACATTTGTGACTTTGGGTATATCAGTGTTTCTTAGCCTCAAGTTCTTCATTTGTAAATTGATGATGATATTAAGGATATAAACAGTACTTCCTAGGGTAGATCTGAGATTCCAGTTGAGGTAGACCTCCACACAGTGCCAGGCACATAGGCAGCACTCGTGAAGGCGGCAGCGTGTTCTCATTAGGAGGATAGGCTCTGTGGAAAGACTGCTTTGGTTAGACTTAAGGCTTTGCAGATGGCCGAGTGTGTGATCTTGGGCAAATCACGACCTTTCTGTGCCTCAGTTTTCTCATCTGTGAAGTGGGGAAAATAATGCTTACTTCATAGGGTTGCTTTGGAGATTGATAGCAATATTTATTATATATGACATTTAGTTGGTAGTGGTGATGACCACAGGCATACCTAGTTTTATTATGCTTCATGGATGTTGCATTATTTACAAATTGAAGACTTCCCCACCCCTGACCAGCAAAAAGATCATGACTTGCTTTATTGTGAGACTAGCTTTATTGCGAGACTCGCTTTATTGCGGTGGTCTAGAGCTGAACCTGCAATACCTCCAAGGTCTGCCTGTATAAGAAACCTTATACTAATCTAGTTACATCCATGATATCTTTGAATCTTTAAGATAATGAAGTAGGAAACAGGCACAGAAATATTAGCATCTTGCCCACATCTATCCAGGACTATGACTACAGAGACCTCATATGAGCACTAAACACGAGGCCTAGCAAAAAAAAAATTCCAGTGGCCAGTTCTCAGCTCTCACCTTATTTGACTGAATAGCAGCACTGATTACTGTCCCCTCTTTGATCTCTTTCTTCATTTGGCTTCTAGAATGACATAGTGTCCTGGTTTTCATCCTACTCACTGGCTGTTCTTCCCTATCTCCTTTGTTAGTTCTTCCTCATTCCCCAGTTTCTTAGTGATGGAGGTCCCTGTGTGACCTCATGTGTTGAGGCTTTACTCTGATGACTCTCAAATGTATATCTCTAGGCCAGTGGTTCTCTACTGGGGGAGGTTTTATCTATCAGGGGACATTTGACAATGTGTGAAGACATTCTTGGTTGTCACAAATAGGGAGGCCAGTGCTACTGGCATATAATGGGTGGAGACTGGGGATGCTGCTGTGCACAGGACGGCACTCACCCTGGAGCTATCAGCTCAAAGTGTTAGTAGAGCCAAGGCTGAGAAACCTAGGTCCAGGCTGGACCTCCTCCCTGAACCATAGGAAGCCTATTTAATACTTTACTGTGGATGTTTAATAGATCCTTCAAACTTAACATGTTCAAAAATGAGCTCTAATCTACTTCTGCCCCACATCTGCTTCTCCCACTCCTTTTAGTTGCTCAGGACAAAAACCTAGGAGTCATGCCCTTTCTGTCTTCCACCCCATAGTCCATCTTTCCGTAGATCTGGTGTCAAGAAAAGAAGGTTGGTAGATATCTGTTGATTGAAGAACAGTCAGTTCTCAGACTTTGGCAATTATTATTAATGACTTATTCATGAATTATTGATAGAGGTTTGCCTCTTTCCCTCACCTTCCTGCTCTACCTCATCCCCTACCCCAGAGGCGCCAGTGGCTGCAGGAGGCCATGTCAGCCGCCTGCCGGGGCCAGAGGGAGGAGGTGGAGCAAATGAAGAACTGCCTCCGAGTGCTATCCCAGCCCATGCCTCCCTCGGCTGGGGAGGCTGAACTGGCCACTGACCAGCAGGAGCGTGAGGGGGCCCTAGAGCTGCTGGCCGACCTGTGTGAAAACATGGACAACGCTGCAGGTATACCCCGGACTGCTCCTCAGCCACCAGAGTCCTTCTGCTTCTGCCTCCTGGTCTCCCTTTTGTGTCTTGCCTCCTCAGCATGTCCTTAAGTGGCTCAGCCCTTGTCCTTTGTCTTGGCCTCCTCCCTGACTTCCTGGCTTCCAGGCTTCCTTCCTCCAAGCTGGCTCTGACTCTGGCCCCAGATGCCCTGTCCCTTGCTGCTTGGTCCCCTTGCCATCAGGAACAATGTTGGTACTTTCTCTCACCCCACACACAGCTAGCCTGGCAGCAGGGTCAATCCACTACCTCCCAAACTGGCCATTTTGCCTTAGTCTGGTGGGATTTCACTGTCACTCCCTAGAGTAACAGAGGAAGCAGTTCTGGGGAAGGTGGTCACAGAAGATCTCCCTGAGGGGCAGTATTTGATCAGAGACCTGAAGCGAGTGTGTGTCCTGGGATTCGCTCTGGAAGAAGCATTCCAGGGTGAGGGAATGGCCAGTGCAAAGGTTGAGGCAGGAAACATGCCTGGCCTACGCAGGAGCAGCAGTAAGGCAGCACGGAGTGAGTGAGGGCAGTGACGCTGGGCGTGCAGGGCCTCGCAGGGTGAGGCGGGTGCCATGGGGCTTATTCTAAATGCTGCGGAGCTGATAGGAAGGCTGAATGAGCAAGTGACAATATATCACTTCCATCTGCAGGGGTGCGAATTTGTGTGTTTGTGTCCTGATCTCTTCATATAGGGACATCAATCAGATTGAATTGGGACCTGTCATGTGACATCGTTTCACTTTAATTACCTAAAGGCCCCATCTCCAGATACAGCACATTCTGAGGCACTGGGGGTTTAGGGTTTCAGCATGTAACTTTTGTGGAGACACAGCTCAGTGGATAACACTTGGCCTCTCTCCTCCCCTCTCTGTGCACAGACTTCTGCCAGCTGTCAGGCATGCACCTGCTGGTGGGCCGGTACCTGGAGGCAGGGCCCGCGGGGCTGCGGTGGCGGGCGGCACAGCTTATCGGCACGTGCAGCCAGAACATGGCAGCCATCCAGGAGCAGGTGTTGGGCCTGGGTGCCCTGCGCAAGCTGCTGCGGCTGCTGGACCGCGACCCCTGCGATTCAGTGCGCGTTAAGGCCCTCTTCGCCATCTCCTGTGAGTGTCCTGGGGTCTGCCAGGAAGGGCCACGGTCCCCAAGGGCAGGAGCTGGTGTTAGAGGTGGGCCTGCAGGGATCTGCTTGGGGGCAGAGGGAGAGAGACAGACCTCATTTGTTCATCTCTTCCCTGTACCTACCTGTCAGTATCCTGTGCTGGGGACAGGGTTGTGAGCTTGCCAACCCCCTGCCAGTCAGGGCCATGTCCTAATAACACAGGAACATCATAAGGTTAAGTCCTTTTTGCCCATCAGGGTTCTCAGCCTCGGCCCTGTTGACAAGCATGATGCTGACTTTTGTGGGTGCTTGCCTGTGCCAGGCCCAGCATGCTGTTAACTTGTCAGCATGCCCACCCTCTGAGATAGGGTGATTGAATCCACATATTGGAGAGGCCAGGTCAGGGAGCCTAAGTGACAGCTCAGGGCTCCCTGTGAGAACACGTGGAGCTGGGGTTCGAGCCAAGGCCATGCTAGCCACGTGCTGGGCCCTCTGCATGCACCATGCTGAGGGCCCCCATTCGACTGTGTCTTTTCTTGTAAAAAAAAAAGCTTTTTTGAGATATAATTCACAGGCCATATCATTCATCCTTGTTGAGTGTGCGATATAATGCTTTCAGTATATCTACAAGGTTATGCATCCGCCACCACTGCCTAACTCCAGGACACTTTCATCACCCTCAGAAGAAACCTTGTACCCATTAGTAGTCCCTCCCTGTTCCCCTTTCTCCCAGCCCCTGACCACTACCAGTCTACGTATTGTCTCTGGATTTGCCTATTCTGGACACTTCATGTAAATGGAATCATATACGCGGCCTTTGTGTCTGGCTTCTTTCACTTAGCCCCATGTTTTTATACATGTTTATAGCATGTATCAGTGCTTCATTCCTTTTTATGGCCCAAGTAATATTCCATTTATGGATGGACCACATTTTGTTTATCCTCTCACCAGTTGGACATCTGGGTTGTTTCTACCCTTTGGCTACTGTGATTAATACTGCTGTGAACATGTGTGGACAAGTTTTTTTTGTGGACATTTGTTTTGATTTCTCTTGGGTAGTTATACCTAGGGATGTGATTGCTGGGTCACATGGCAGCTCTGTGTTTCTTTTTGAAGTTAGATGAAAACCCATTTCCTTTACAACATTGCAACACCAATCATGGAGGCAGTTTCCACAACAATCAATTCTCCAGTCTCTGGACAGCCACCGGGTGTTTTGCAATTCCATTCTGACACTAACTACCCCAAGGGAGTCCACACCCCTCAGGTGAAGGGCTCAGTCCCATGAGACTTCAGATAGCAGTTGAAAATCGGGGCCTCCCACACTTCTGAGTGACTGGCTATAAATTCCCACAACCCCTCTCCTCAGGTTTTATAATTTGCTAGAATGGCTCCCAGAACGCTGGAAAATACTGACTTAATGTTTAGTGGTTTATTATAAAGTATATGATAAAGGACACAAATGAACAGCCAGATGAAGAGGTACATAGAGCAAGGTCTGGAAGAGTCCTGAGCACAGGAGCTTCTGTCCCTGTGGAGTTGGGGTGTACCACACTTCTCATTCATGGATGTGTTCACCAACCTGGAAACTCTCTGAACTCCATATTCTGGGGATTTTATGTAGGGTTCCTCATGTAGGCGTGATGGATCATTAACTCCATTTCCAGCCCCTCCCCTCTCTGGAGGATAGAGGGTGGGGCTGAAAAGTCCAAGCTTCTAATTAGGATGGGGGCTGAATCAGGGTGTGGGCTTTCTGGTCATCAGCCCCCTTCCAGGAACCACCCAGAGTGGCCTCATTAGGACAAAAGATGCTTCTATTACCCAGAAAATTCCAAGGGTGTTAGGAGCTCAGTGTCAGGAATCAGGGACAGAGACTTATATATTATGTCAAAGTGGCCCTAGGAGAACAATAGAGAGGGTTTGGATAGGAGATTAGGTGAGGGAGGAATGAATTCTGGCAAGGATGAGAGAAGGAGTTTTGGAGAAGGTGGCATTTGGAAAGTCACGTCCAAAACTGGGGAGACAGGTGGACAAACAGACAAGGGGTGACTTGGCCACAAAGGGCAGACAGAGGAACTTGGTGCCCCAGAGGTATCAAGAGCCAGAGCGGGGTGAGGGAGGGATGGGGCGAGTTTTCTCCCAATAGCTTGCATTAATTGTATCTCAATTAAAAATACTTGAAAAAGATAATGCTTGTGAAGTACAGGCCCATTAAAATTGATGATGATGATGGTGATGATGGTGGTGATGATATTGATGGTGATGGTGATGAAGATGGTGATGATGATGATGATGGTTATGATAGTGATGATGGTGATGGTGATGGTGATGGTGGTGATGGAGATGATGGCGACGATGGTGACCGTGACTTTTGAGGCCTATCCTTTCTCCTCTCCCCCAGGCCTGGTCCGGGAGCAGGAGGCTGGGCTGCTGCAGTTCCTCCGCCTGGATGGCTTCTCTGTGTTGATGCGGGCCATGCAGCAGCATGTGCAAAAGCTCAAGGTCAAGTCGGCATTTCTGCTGCAGAACCTGCTGGTGGGCCACCCGGAACACAAAGGTGGGGTGGCTGGGGCAGGGGACCTGGGGTGGTCCCTGAGGGAGGTTGGGTAGCAGGGCGAGGGGGGAGTACACAGAGGTGTGGTGGGGACTGTCCTTCTGACCCTAAGGCCCTTCCCTCAGGGACCCTGTGCTCCATGGGGATGGTCCAGCAGCTGGTGGCCCTCGTCCGGACAGAACACAGCCCCTTCCATGAGCACGTGCTTGGAGCCCTGTGCAGGTGTGCTGGGTCCCTGAGGAAGTGCAGTCTGGCATGGGCACCCCCACCTCCCAGGATGGCACCAATGGGCTCCAGCCTACCAGCCCGCGGAGGAAGGAGAAGCTTTCTTAACCCTTTTACATCCCCATCCCCCACAACACAGTACAAGCAGATTAATGTCTAAAGAGATGACAGGGTGGAGCAGCCGAGCAAGCGGGGAGTAGCTCCCATGTGCGGAGTTGGCTTCAGGCCACTATGTTTTATACAAGTGCCTGGGGTGGGGTAGCAGAAGAATGAGGTCCGTGGTACAGAAGGGGGAACTGAGGCCCAGTGTGGGGAACTGTCTTGCCCAGGCTCCTGTGGGAGTGCTCGGTAGAGGGAGGTCCCAAGGACTGCTTTTCTGTTCCCACAGCCTGGTGACAGACTTCCCCCAGGGCGTGCGGGAGTGTCGGGAGCCGGAGCTGGGCCTGGAGGAGCTGCTCCGCCACCGCTGTCAGCTGCTGCAGCAGCATGAGGAGTACCAGGTGGGGCTAGCTGAGGGGACCCGTGCTGGGGTTAGCAGCAGGCAGCCTTGTCCCTGCCCTCGGGGCCTCTATGGCCTATTCTCCATGTTTTCTTTATGTTCCATTCATGTGTTTTTCTTGTCACCCATTTATCAAACATTACTGCTACCTTCCATGTACCCCATGCTGTGTTAGTACCAGGGACAGCAGGGAGAACAAGGAGCTGAGTTTCTTAAAGGGTTAATGACTTCATTTAATTATTAACATAATTAAATAGTTATTAGATAAATAACAAGTAAATGATAAATAGGAACCAATTAAATATTTAATTAATAGATAAGTGACAAATGCATGATAAATAACTCATTAGATATATAAGTGATAAATAAAACTTGCTAGTCAAATAGATAAGTAACAAATTAGTGATAACTCATTAGATATTTATATAGATATTAAGAAAGAAGTTATAAATAACAGATATTTAAATAGATAATAAACAACAAATAAGTGATAAAAGAACGACCTGACTTTAGCCACCCAGTACCTCTCCCAGTTCGTGTAGCCTTCCTGAGATAATCTGCACAAACAACTGTGCATGCACGTGCTTTTCCTCTTCTTTCCATTCTGTGCCAAATCAGCCTGTCCTGATCTCTGTCCTGCTCCTTGCTTCACTCCCTTTCACAACGTCTCTGGGAGTGTGTGAGGTTCAGGCTCTTTCTTCTTTCCTTGTATAGCTGCATGGTAGGGTCACCTCTCTCATGTTACAGCCCCTCTTGAGGGACATGCAAATTGTTCCCACTCCCTCTCTATTGCCAACACTGCTAAAAGAATAACAGTCTACTTATGTTACTTTATATGTGTTAGTATGTCTATAGAACAAATTTCTAGAAAGGGAAAGACCTGGTTATGGTGGGTTAAAGGTGAGGTTACTGAGTTGAGGGCCATTTTGTTACCTATTGCCAAGTTGTGCTTTATAGAGGTTGAACTGGTCCATACTCCAGTCACGAGGGTGTCTCGCCTCCGACACCGTGGCTAGGACAGGGTGGCTCAAACCATTTGACCTTCTTTCAAGCTGATTGGTGAATCCAGTTTACACTTGCATTTATTCCATGAGTGAAGTTGGGCATCTTTTTCCTTTCTTGTAAACAACTCATTCATCTTCTTTGCCCATTTAACCGCTGGGTGGTGGTTTCTGCAGCTGATTTTTGAAAGCTCTTTAATTATTAACTGTGTTAGCCTTTGTGATGAGTTGTAAACTTTTCTTTCATTTTTGTTTTGGGAATCTTTTTGCCATGCAGATCCCTTTTATGTTTATGTAGTCCACTGGTCAGTGCTTTTATCCTTGGTTTCTGGGGTTTGTATCCATGGAAGGGGTTTTAAGTAGGGATAAGTAGGAGTCAGTTGTAGCTGGGAGTTAGAAAGAACCCAAAGGGGCGATGTGAGGACAGATCAGTGGGGTGTGACCAGAGGCTGGGAGGCTCTGGAGTCTTGTAAAGTAGTCCAGACATGGGTGAGAATAGAAACAATGAGTCATGGATTTAAGCAGAGGTCAGAGAATCCTGGGAGGGTTCTGAGACAGGCAGGTATTGGGGAGGGGAGAGGAGCTGTCTTTGGGTGCAGGGTATGCTGCTGTAGGCAGCAGCTGGCCTCTGCATTCAGGGCTCCAGCTCTTGTTCCCCACCCCCAAATCTAGGAGGAGCTGGAGTTCTGTGAAAAGCTGCTACAGACCTGCTTCTCCAGCCCAACGGATGACAGCATGGATCGGTGAAATCTGCTTGCTTCTTGCCCCTCTGTGGGAACTCCAGGCCTCCTGCCTCCCTCCCACTCAGGAGGCCCTCTCCCAAGGGAGAGCAGGGCCTTGCTGGTGCCGGGGCAGGGCGTGCCAGCCCGTTTCTGCTCAGCCTCTAGGAGCGGAGCTGAGAAAGGCACCAGCTCCTGGACCCCACCTCACATTCTCACTCCATTCCCCTTTCTGTGTCCACACTGTCTTCAATAAAGGCATTTCTCCTCCTCCTCCACTGCTGCGTTTGTCGCCTTCTCTGTAGGTTGCCTGGGGGGGGAGGGGCTCAATCTTATGCAACATGGGGAACCACTGGAGGGGCAGCAGTGGGCGGAACTGGTAATAATAAAAGTGCTCTCAAATCCAGAGCTATTGTCTCCTTTCACCTTCCTGGTCTCTCAAGAGGGAGTGTGGTGGGCACTCATTTTTGGCCACCCATCGTCTCTCGTTTCTACTCCGTTTGTAGAATCCCCCCACGTTAGACGTCCTTACCCACCTCCCCCAGACGGGAGCCATGTACTTTTCCAGCATTTTGTGAGCGCGCGCGGGGAGCGGGGGAGGGGGGACCACGTGACTTCGCACTACCAATAAGAGCCCGCCACACTGCCTGCTGGGGAGCTAGTGTCTGATAGGCAGAATTAGGTACCTTGAGGTCTGGCGGGGCTTTCAACTCCGGTGTTGTAGGTTGGTCTGGGTGCCTAGGACAGGCCTGTGGTTGGGCACGGGGTTCATTCCGAACTGCAAAGCACCGATCCTTCTCACCGGTCTTCTCAGAAATTTGCGGGGAGGGAGAGAGGGACTGCCTCACCTCCTTTAATGAGTTGCTTTTCAGTTTAGATGAAGTAGGTTTCGTCGTTTGCATCCAAGAGCCCTGACCGTTGTCGTTTTCCAGACAAGGAAGCTGAGCCTAATGTGGTTAATCCTTGGCTAAATTCATACAGCCAGGATTCAAACCTAGCCTAATTCCAAAGCTGTGCTCCTCTTCCCTGTATCTTTGTTTTCTAGCTCAGTGATGCCAGACTAATTCCTCTTGTGTGGAATTTACTCATACTCTCGGAATTTTTGAGGGACCAATTATTTTTACCGCTTCTTTCAAATTCAGGATAAATCAAAAGGTAGCTACAGGATCTGCGAATTGGAGATCAACTGCCATCCTTATTATTAGAGCCAATCAGAGAAAGTGGCTTCAGGCTTGCTGCTATTTCATCCCAGCATTAGACACTCTTGCTCATGTCCCAGACATTCCTGGGCAAACACAGGCGTCCACTTGCCAGGCTTCACACCTGCAGCTCCAAACTGCAAACATGACACGCCATTGAGGTCGTTTGTCATCACCTGATACAAGGATCAAAAAACGTCACATGCAACAAATACACTAGAAATAGCAAGGACCAGAAGAGACATGGCCTCGATTATGAAAAATCAAATTACAGACATATAGTAATCAGTGAATGCTGGAGAAAATGAGAAAGATTAAAGCAATTAGAAGCTAACAGATGTGAAGGACAAATGCACTATTGGCATCCCCGAAATAGAGAACACCTATAACAGGAAAATGTATTCAAACATGATTCGAGTGTCCCTGAAATGAAGAAGGTAACACTGCAGGTTGAAAATACAAGTTGAAGCCTTACATGCATTTACTTGTATCCTCACAGTGAGTGGGACTGTAACATGGGCAAAAGCAGCTATGAGCCAGATGGGACCTTAATGAAAATTGATACAAGGTCTGGCAGAACCCTTTCAGTCGATGTTGTTAGAGGAGTCTTTGTGCAGCAAATGGCAACAGTAAAGACACTGCCTGGGCAAAGGCCTGGTGGGACTGAAGCCACCCCGAGGCACAGAGATGTCGCGAAGGAACCGAATTGGACCTAGCGCCTTGCCCTAGTCAGAAAGGAGCCCAGCACATTACCCAGGAGCTCGACCCTGGAGAGAGCTTGAATACGATTGGAGGAGACAATAGCGATTGATTCCACAAGAAGAGAGTAGGAGAAATCCTGGAGCAAGATTTCCTCTGGAGTTTGGAACGGAGTAGTAGAGAAAAGCCCCCGGGGGTGCAGTGGCGCCTGCGTATTGGGTTGTCTGGGTTTATTCCGGGAGAGACCGTTGGCACCAACGGGCGCAAGCGCGTCCGAGGTGGAGGTAGTTTCAGTGGGCGGGGTGGGGAGCGCCCAGGCTCCTGTGCACGCGCACTGCCAGGAAGGAGCGCAGCCTCCGCGCACAGAGACGCAGCTGGAGGGCGGGGCCTCCTGCGTGCCCCTGGCTAGGGGGTTGTGGGATAGTGGCGGACGGATCCGGGCGTCGGAGTCTCTGAGCCGACTGCAAAGCCGAGAGGCGAAACGAACTGTAAAGCCGGGAGAACTAGCCGGTGTGGGGAAGGGGCGGTGCAGGAAGTGGGCCTCAGCCTCCGTCGGCTGTCTTTCACCGCTGCGGCCCGTTTGGACAGTGGAGGACGTCTTACCCGACCGGCCTGTGCTTTGCCGCAGGGCGGGGGAAACCGGGGCGGCTTCCCCACTGAAGGCCTGCGCGAGCCTCGTGACCCCGCTTACTTCCCCTAGTCCCCGGTCTGGACTCGCGTCCACCTCGCCGGCGACCCCAGAGCCCTCCCTGCACCCAGCCAGCGCTGACCCCCGAACTCCGGAACTCGGCGTGCAAGGGCCCCCCGTAGGCCCGAGGGCCCGTGCGCGAGCCCGGACCCCAGTGCCTGCGCCCGCGCGAGACCCGGTCGCCCCTCGCCCCCACGTACCGGGCCCCTGAGCAGGGCCGGAGCCGCCGGCGACGGGGCGGGGGGGGCGCCCCGATGAGCCCCGAGTGCGAGGAGCCGCCGCCCCCCAGCGCAGGTGAGCGGCCTCCCCGGGGCTCCTCTAGACCGGGCTCCCCGGAGTCCCCGGGAGCGCCGCCTCAGTACCCGTCAGTCTCCTCAGCCCTTCTCCTTCGGACCTTTTCCCTCCCTCTTGGGGCTCCCAGGATCTCTCCCTCAGACCCCAGGTCTTAGTCTCCTCTTCAGCCCCCCAAGTCTATTAAGTCTCCCTCCTCAGTCCCCCAAGTCTCAATCTCTTCTCTCAGCCCCCCAAGTCTCTTAGTCTCCTCCCTCAGCCCCCCCAAGTCTCTTAATTTCTACTCTCAGCTCCCTAAATCTCTTAATCTCTTCCCCTCAGTCCCCCAAGTCTTAGTCTCTTCCCTCCGTGCCCGTATAGTCCCAGGGCGTTGTACTTGGCCTGCCCCTCTCCCTCACCTTCCCCTGCCCCTTGGACTCAACCCCACTCTCTTACTCTTCCGTCCCCCCACACACCCTCATCTTTTCCTCCTCAGGCCCAGTCCCTTGGACACCCCTTCCACTCCGTGCTTGTCACCTGCCATCATAGATCCATGGCCTCTGACTTACATTGGGCTCAGGACGACTGGAATGGGGGGGAAGGGCTTCTCCTCACCCTGACAGGCTCTCTTGCCCCGTGGCCCTGGCTTCTTGTGAGCTGTCTCCGGGAAGTACTTCTGTGGAGCAGCCACCGCTGGGTCCCATCCTATGAGATGAAGCTGAGGCCAGGGCAGGCAGACTGGTGCTGGGCACGAGGGAGGGAGGGACCAGGCCTGGGAGACAAAGGCAGAGCCAGACAGTCACAATTACTGCTGGTCCCACAGAGGTAACTCAGGGTGCAGGAGGCCCAGAGCCAGGGACTGGTGAGACTGGCTTGGCGGATGGTGCTTTCTGTCTAGGAAGGATGAGGAGGTGACTGATGGACAGTAGGAAGAAGGGCCTCCCAGCTGGAAGAACAGCACATGCAGATATGTGAAGGTGGGGGGCCAGGGTGGTCTGCGCCTGGCTTGCAGATGTGTCGGGAGGAAGTGGTTGCAGTTCCCTGGAGGGCTGCCTGTCCAGGTCCTTAAGGGTAACCTTCTGGTTGGGTCTTTTCTTGCTTGCTCTTTGACACGTCTGTGCTGAGGACGCAGACGTCACCATTAATATCGCCCTGAAATATGAGGTGTTTCTGCATAGGAAGATTAATTGTCAGGTGTGGTACAGGGTTCAGAGTTGTAAAGAAACATCAGGGAGGTGTAAGGTGGTGCTGATGTCAGGGCTCCCCTCATAGGCTGGTTGTGGGAGTTCTGTGCACTGTTTACAGAAGCCTGGAGCATAATGCCGGGTGCAGGAAGTGCTTCAGAATCAGTAGCTGTTAGGGTTACTTTTGGTTTGGGATTCTCCCTTGTAGAGGTTTTCAGCTGGGTGTGATTATGTCCCCCAGGGGAAACTCGACAATGGCTGGAGACTTTTTTTTGTCACAACTTGGATATGTTACTGGCATCTGTTGGGTAGAGGCCAGGGATGCTGCTGAGCATCCTCCAGTGCACAGGACAGTCCCCACACAGTGTCAGATTGTGTCAGTAGGGCTGCAGTGGGCACGCCTTCCCCTCTTGGGTGTGGTACAGTTTGGGCTCATCTCTGTTGCTACCTGCTAGTGGCCAGTGTTGTGTGTTTTGATGTGCTTGCATGTTTGTGGTATTTTTCGTTGGATCCTTTATGGTTTCCATTGCAAAAGAATGCTCATTCCCTCCCACAGCTTTTTGTCAGGGCCTGTGTCCAAGTGGCCTTCAGTTTCATTCATTCAGCAAGCACCTCTAGCTGTGGGCTTGGCTTTGTGCTAGGTCCTGGAAATTGGGGATCTAGTGGGGGAGGCAGGTGACAAACAGGCAAATGCTATCACAGAGACCTCAGGTGCTGTCACAGGGTGACCACGGAAGCTGTGGAAGTGCGGAGCAGGCCCCTAACACAGTCAAAGGAGGCTTCCTGGAGGAAGTGGTGTCTTTGCAGACGCCTGAAGGACCCACGAGGAGCTAGGCAGGCTCCTTGAGCTGGAGGAAGGCAGAGGGAGCAGCTGAGCCAGGGCAGAGGAGCAGTCAGGTGTGGCGGGAGAGTTGAGCACCATGCGGGTGGCAGCAAGAGATGAGGTGAGAGAGGCCTAGAAGCAATGGTGAGAATGAGAAGCCCTCCTGGCATCCGGGCTCCTGGGCAGGCTCGGCACTGGTGGTGGGGACACACCCTCCTTTTGAGGCCAAGCTGTGGTTTTCTCTTTGAAGGCTGGTCTTATGGATTTTACCATGGGAAGTGTGGTCTTACTGTCACTGTGAGGTGTCTCACAGGTGAGGAGCATAGGGGCTGAGGCCACTGAGATTTCACTTTGGACTGGCAGGACTGGAGCCCAGGCCTTGTGACTCCATCACCTGTAACACTGACTGTGCCCCTCTGTGTTTCCAAGGGTTGTTTCAAAATCTACTCATTATTCTTTTCCTTTGAACCTGTGACCCATCCAGGAGACCATCCTGAATGTGAGCTTTTGGGTCCCTCCTCAGTCCTTGGCCAGGTGTCTCTGGTCTCGTTTCCTGATTACTCCATTCCCTGGGGTTGGACCAGCCTGGTCCTGGTCACTTCCCTTAGGAGAGGGTGTTCTGGAGTTGGAGAGAGAGGCACCTGGGGTGCCTCTAATAGGGGACCCCCCAGGCTTTCCCAAGCCACAGTAAGGTCCCAGCCCATCTTTCTGTGTGGCCTTAGCCGGGCCCCTCTATGGCCTCAGTGGCCCCCTTTCCCAAATAGGTGTCCCGCCACCTACCTTGCTGGGTCTGTGTTGGGTTTTGTGACACCACACACACACGGTCCTACTGGTGGTACCTAGTCTTCCCATCCTTGGAATCAAAAGTCCCCCACCCCCTTTCTAGATTTGGCTGAGAGCTGACAGTGGGTTGGAGGGACGTGTTCTCACCATCCTCTGGCCCGCTGGGTCTTGCAAGGGACTGAGAGTTGGCCACCAGCAGTGGGTTCTCTCTCCTCCAGGAGTTCACCTTGCCCGTGTCTCTAATATTAGAGTGGCTGGTGGCCTGTGATGGCTGAGGGTGGCAACAGTCAGCAGGCTTCAGATGGCCTCTCCCGTGGGAGCCTCTGCTGAGCCTTAAGGCAGCTCAGGTGGCTGCCCTGGAGGCCCTCCCAGAGGCCTTCACGCCCTTGACCTCCACTTCCTGGTGCTTTGGGGCCAGGGCAGGCAAGGAAGGGGTGGCAAATAAAGGATCTGACCCAGGGCTCCCTGGCAGGCAGAGCTGTTTGGACGGATGGTAGCAGCAGCAACGACAGTGGGGGGGACAGCTGTGTGGGAGCTGTAGTCAGGCTGACTGAGCCCAGGCAGGAGGCCTGAGAACAACACAGCAGCGCAAGAACCTGAGGCAATAGTGCAGAGCTGGCAAGGGACAGGTGCTTTTCTTTTTAATGGCTTCCTTTCTCATTTAGTTTCCCCTTCTTCCGTTGGCAGCCAGAATCTTGGTTTTCAAACGGTTGCTAAAAACCAGTGGTAGTCACTTCCGTTTTCTTGAAGTTTGCTAAAAGTTGCAAAGGGTGGGGGTGGCGGGTGTGTAGTGCCCGCCAGAGTGTTTTTATGACCTGGGTCACTCAGGCAGACAAGCAGTCTTTCTCCCTCATTGCTCTTCTGTTTTTAGCACCATCACCTCTGGGGGTATGGGGTTACCTTTTCTCTTCCTAAAAATGCCCCAGCTTCAGCATGGTTTCAGGGACAGACAGGAAGGGGCCAACAGTGCTGAGCATGCGCCTTTCACCTGCCTAACTTGGCTGTCCTCACAGCATGGGCCTTTCTGGTGCCTGTGCCCCCATTTCACAGACTGGAAACTGGGTTCCTGGCCCAGGCTCATGCCGTTAGTGAGTGAGAAAGGAACCCACCTCTCCTGCCCGATTCCCGGGGCTTCCAGCAAATTCCATCAAGTGAGAAGATGAAGTGACAGGCAGGACTTGGAGCTGGAGTGAATTGAGATTTTGTGGCGGAGGAAGCCTTTTTCTCTTCTTTTCCGTGTGTTCTCTTTTCTAGGTCTACATGTACATCTTCGTTCAGTGCAGAGCTGGGTAATGATGTGTGTAGGGTACCGACAACCACTTAGTTGCATCTGAGCCTTGTAGCCTCCTGCTTTTCAGAGGGGCAACCTGAGGTTCTGAGAGTTTAAGGGGCCACGTGGGTTGTGAGGCCCCTGGAATCCACACTCTATGCCACCCAGCCCCCTTCTGTTTTGTTGTGGCGGCCCCCACCCTGGGTCTCTGGAAAGCCAGCTTTGGGAGGGAAGTCTGTCCTGTCTGAATCAGGTGGGGAGCTTGTAGGGGAGGGAGTGTGGGGATTTGGGGCTGGGGCCATAGCGTGTATCCTCTGACCACATGCTTCGGAAGTGGGTGGGCCTCTGGTCAGGAGAGCAGGTTGTGGGCTCCCACCCCTGCCATCTGTCAAATGGGAATAAGAACCATGCTTCTTGTCATCTCAATGAGACAGATGAGGCACCCAATGCGGTGCATGGGTTTTCTGCAGATGTTGACTGGGCCCTGCCCTCCAGCTGGGGGGACATATACTTAGCTCAGGGACAGTAATGTTGTGTAGTGGGGAGGGGAACCTGGGCAGGCTCCACAGGGTGGAGCTTACACGTGCTTCAGCTCTGCAGGCAGCTGGCATTTCGTCAGCTCAGGGTGACTGGGACATGGAGTGAGGCCTGGGCCTGGCCCTGGCACTCGGGCAGCCTGGTTTTGTTTGTTTTGGTAACGGTTTTTGTCAAGATATAATTCATACGTGTACGATTCTCCCATTTACAGTGCACGAGTCAGTGGTTTCTAGTATAGTCACAGAGCTGTACAGCCATCACCACAAAGGAATTTGTTAGTTGAAGTATTGACTGACGAGCAAAATTGTGTATAACTGATTTCAGAACTTTTTTTGGGGGAGGGGGACTTTCTTAGAACATCCTTTTCCCAAAAGGAAACCTTTCCTCCCCAGCCCCCCACCTAAGTCTCTCCCAGCTCCTGAAAACTACTAATCTGCTTTCTCTGGATTTGCTTCTCCTGGACATTCCATGTAAATGGTGTCACATGGCATGTGGTCCTTGGTGACTGCTTCACTCACGCTGCTTGGGTGGCCTTTTTGCCCCTCTGGTTTCTTTACTGCTGCCAGAAAGTGATGTAGAAACAGGTGGTATTCTCACCACATCGAGGTCCCTGCCACTTGATGATTCTGGTCCTATGTCCTCCCAGCTCAGGAAGTCTGACTACACACCCCCACCCCCCACCTATTAGTGCCCATCTGTGGAGCCTTAGTTTTCTCACCTGTGACATGGGCCTTGTTGCAGACTCTCATCAAGTGAAATAGGATGGTGAAAGGGTTCCTCAAGGAGGTCTAGGCTCTGGGCACAAGTGGGGTTGCCTGTGTCCAAGGAAGGTGGCCAAGCACTCCCAGAGTTGGCAGTGCTTGGTTTTCTTCTAAAGCAGTAGTTTCGACTCTGCCCCTGGTGCAGCCCTTTCCAGCCTACTACCCTGGTGGTCCACCCCCACCCCTGCCTTATGGTTATGGTTTAGGGAGCTCCTAAGTGTGGTTGGGGGGATGGGGTGGGTGCCACTCCCTTTTCCCCTGACAGGTATGCCTCAGGGGCAGGGCCTTGTGAGACATGTTCTTCAGACAGAGGTTTCTCTCATAAAATTTCTGAGCACGTTTTGTGTAGGTGCTGTCCCTAGGTGCTCATGCAGCCTGGTGAGAAAGGCTGTGTGGTTCTGTCATCCATCAGCACATGTGTACCACATGTGCATCGTTACTGTGACCTGTGATAGTGTACGGGCTGGGCAGGTTTGTGCACATGTTCTGGAGCTGGGAAAGGAGCAGGGCCCTGCGGGCCTTGAATGCCAAGCTGGAGAGGCATCATGGGGTTTTGGCCAGGAATGAACATGAGATGCTCAAATTTGTGTCTCAGAAAAGTGGCGGAGGAGTAGGATAGGACCCCTAAGGTGCTGTCCCCTCCTGGCTGTCCCTGCGCACAGGGCCATTCCTTCGCTCTACCTCCAGGTGTGGCTGGCCACGGCATAGGAGCCAGCGTGAGTCCAGTCAGGGTGGTTGTGGAGTTAGAGCCCCTTGCACTTGGCCATGGCCAGGAGGCCACATGGCTGAGGTGAAAGTCCCCCGTGCCTGCTGAAAAGGAGAGCTGGGTGCCACGATGTCTTAGAAGGACCCAGGCACAGAAGGCCAGTTACCTGCGCTTGCTGGCTCTGCCTTGGCTCAGCTCTGCTGCTTCCTGAGTCAGCCTCTCTTCTCAGGCTGGGGCTGCTTCTCCCTTCTGTGGCTGGAGTGATGTGGGGCAGAGGACCCAGAGGGCTTGATAGGAGAGGGACTGGCATCTGCTGACCTAGGAAGTGCCCAGGAGGGCATGGTGGTTTCAGTCTGCCGGTGCTGGGCTCTGCCTCAGGTGGTCTGCATGAGGCAGGTGGCAAGTGTGAGCTCTGTCAGTGCCTGTGCAGTGCTGCTGAGTCCCAGCAGGTTGCCTGCTGTGTGATGGAGTGACAAGAGCCCCTTGGAGGGGACCGTGGGCATAGCACCCAGTGCATGGTAGATATACAGGGTGGGGACCAGTGGCCTGGGTGTCTGGTGTGAGCACAGGGCAGGTCTGTAGCTGGCAATCTGGGGGACCTGCAGGCTCCTGAGAGGGGCAGCCAGGTCTGTGCAGCTCAGGCCTTACTGGCCCTTAGTGAGCACTCCATCGAGATGCTGGGCAGCTACCTGTGTTGGGCAGGCTGGGCTGCAGTGAGGCATGCAAGGTCTTCAGTGTCAGCCTCAGAGCCAGGACGCCATCTCCCAGATGGTGGGAGCCAGCTTGTCCTCCCCATTGAGCCGGCTACCCTGTCTGTCTTGGTTCTTTGGGCCTTGGTCAGTGACTGTTCTGGGAGCCACCCCCATTTCCCTCTTCCCTATCCTCGGCCTTGGGTGGTTGAGGGGGTTGAGTGTGTTTGTGTGTGTGTATATGTGTGGCATCCAGGCAACGGCAGACTTCCCTCTGCTCACCACTGCCCCACCCCTGCACCACGTGGTGACTTGCTGGGCTGGATGGCAGTCGTGTGCTGCCCATCATGGGGCACTTGAATTTGTTCAGCAAATACAGATTGAAGTGAGTTTGTTGGAGGTGCCATGATGAGCTTGGCTCCAGCCTCGCCCTGGACGGGTGTCCCTGCCCAGATGTGGGAACAGATGAGTGATGGCAGGGGAGGGAACCATGGTAACTTCGTACATAGCATTGGGGCTCTCCCTCTCAGGCCCTGACCCCGATTCATACCCAAGGGCCTTTTCTGGACCTTGGGGCCAAGGGTTGGGCAGGACAGTTGGCCTCAGGTATGAAGTGGCCCCTCAGGGGTCTGGATGAGAGGTGGCTAGGGGAGACACTGGGGTTTGCTACTTGCTGGGTAGGGCTGATGGGGCCAGTGTGTGACAGCTCCTTGCCCACAGGGCGCCATGTTTTGGAAGTTTGACCTGCACACGAGCTCACACCTAGACACGCTGCTGGAACGGGAGGACCTGAGCCTGCCTGAGCTGCTGGACGAGGAGGACGTGCTGCAGGAGTGCAAGGTTGTTAACCGCAAGCTGCTGGACTTCCTGCTGCAGCCACCACACCTGCAGGCCATGGTGGCCTGGGTGACCCAGGAGCCACCAGCCAGTGGGGAGGAACGGCTGCGCTACAAGTGAGACTCCCTGTTCTGTCCTAGCTCCGTCCTGACTCTCTGTTGTCACCATTGGTGCCCTTGTAGGGAGGAGGGAACCCAGGCAGGCAGAGAGGACCCCTGGGTGCAGACCTACAGGTTGCACTCCAAACCACTTCTGATATAGCTTTTTAACAGCATCTTTATCACTATGGGGTTTCCCAGACAACGTCCAGTGGAAGGATGGGAGGATAAGCCCCGTGGGCCCTAAGGGAGCAGCACCTGTGTAGTCTTGTTTTAGTGCCTACACCCCACCCCCCTTTCTTTTTCTTGGTGTTTTTTTCAATTGGATATTTTTTGAGAGAACTATAGAATCACATGCAGTTGTGAGAGTTCCCTGTACCTTGCCTGGTTTTCCCCAGTGGTGACATTTTGAAAGATATAGTACAGTGTCACAGCCAGGATGATACCATGGCATGGTCTGCAGGCCCTGGTGTGGACTGAAGCAAGTCCCACAATTACAATGTTTCTTATAAGTTTTCCTTTTTGGAGAATGAGCTGTGAATTGTCCACCCATTCCCAGCAGTGCCAGGTGCACAGGGCAGGGCAGCCCTCAGGAGAAGGAGGCAAGGGACGAGGGAGAGGTTTAGGGAGAGTACCCAAGTGGATGGACTGAGAAGGGGAAGCTCTGATGGTGACCTGGGCAGGGGGCAGGGCAATGGGAACAGGCAGGTGATGTCCTGGCAATAGAGGAACTGGCTTGGTGGTGGGTGTCTAGGCTTAGGAGGGTGGACATTGCTGTGGGCATGGTTCTGATAAAGCGTAATGGGATGTGAGGATGGCCCTGGAGCTGACAGCTGCCCCCCGCCCTCCCCACCAGGTACCCCAGTGTGGCTTGTGAGATCCTGACTTCAGACGTGCCCCAGATCAACGATGCCTTGGGAGCGGATGAGTCCCTGTTGAACCGGCTCTATGGCTTCCTGCAGAGCAATGGCTGCCTCAACCCTTTGCTAGCCAGCTTCTTCAGCAAGGTCATGGGCATCCTCATCAACCGCAAGACAGACCAGGTGCCAGCAACCCCAGGCTCTCGGGCGGGTGGGAGGGCACAGCTAGGTCCTGCCTCCTGACGCACTAGTGCCCCCAGCTCGTGTCCTTCCTGCGGAAGAAGGATGACTTTGTGGACCTGCTGCTGCAGCACATCGGCACCTCGGCCATCATGGATCTGCTGCTGCGCCTCCTCACTTGTGTGGAGCGGCCCCAGCTGAGGCAGGACGTGGTCAATGTGAGTCTGCGCGGGTGGGCCAGGGTGGGCCGGAGTGGGGCAGGCCGGGCTGGGCAGTGGCCAATGAGCAGAGTTCTGCTGCCTTTCTCACTCCTAGTGGCTCAATGAGGAGAAGATAGTCCAGCGGCTCATTGAACAGATCCATCCGTTGAAAGATGACAATGTGAGTATCCCTACCACCTGCTGCTCTCAGCCACACTGGGCCTCCTCCCTGCAAAGAGGAACTGATGAGAAAAGGAGGCATTGGGTGCTGTGCCCTTCCACTCACTGACAGCCTCTGAGGGGACAGAGAAGAACAGAAAAGGGTTTTTACACACATGAGCCAGGAAGTTGGCCCACCCTCCCTTGAAGGGTTGGGGCCTGGTGAGCGTTTTCTGATACCAGGCCTTTCCTGGCGCCCTTGCTGACACCCTTCCCGGGCTTCTCGCCCTCTTTCCCTCCCACGTTGGCTTTGCAGCCTGTGGTGCCTTCCATCTCTTGTGCCTGGAAAGCCCTACTTGTCCTTCAGAGAACCCACCTGGAGGCCCCGCTTCTTCACCAGCAGCTCATGGGGCCTCGGCTGTCCTCCAGCCACAGGCACACCTCATCAGTGCCCAGCCAGCACCCATCCTGGATTGGTGATGACCTTCTAGGCCTTTGTGGCAGAGGGGCAAGAGCACCCACATGTGACGAGTTCTGAAATGAACCCACGGCCTGGATGGGTTCTGTCTGTGTGGGGGCCCTTGGCAGCTGCCTCTTGGGTTAGGCTCAGCACCCTGCCCCTCCTTCTCTCTGTTTTTTTTTTTTTTGGTAATAGATTTATCGAAGTTAAATCATGTACCACATAGTCCACTCATTTACAATGTAGGATTCAGTGGTTTTTACTATATTTACAGAGTTGTGCACCCATCACCGCATCACTTTTGGGCTATTTTCTATCTCTCTGGAAAGGAAATCCTGTGCCTGTTAGTTGTCTCTCCTGCTTTCCTCAGGGCCCTGCAGCCCCTGGCAGCCACCAGTCTGCTTTCTGTCTCTAGGTTTGACTCTTCGGGGCATTTTGTTTACATGGAACCATCCAGTACATGGTTCTGGGGCTGGTCTCTGCCTTAGCGCCGTATTCTGTGTACATCCATTTTGTGGTGTGTGGGTGCCCCATTCTTCTAAGGCTGAGAAACGTTATGCTTGTGAACAGAATGTGGTTGCTTGTCTATTTATCATTGAGTGGATGTCCCTTCTTTGGCTACTGTGAATGGTGCAGGATTTCTGTGGGGGTCTTCTTTTGCAGGAAGCCTTCCTTCGTTTTCCCTTTCTGTCTTCCATCTTTCTCCTCCCAGTGTTTGGTACCTTGAGCTCCCTCCCTTGGCACTTGTGTCCCTGTGTCTGTTGACCCTCTGCCCCTGTCCTTAAGGGCTGGAGCCAGGTGGTTAGTTCATGTGGTGAGTCCCTACACCAAGCTGTGGAGGGCCCAGCTGCTGGGCTGGGGTCCTCAGCTCGCTCTCCACCTCCCCAGCAACATTCCAACGCGTCCCAGTCCCTGTGTGACATCATCCGCCTGAGCCGGGAGCAGATGATCCAAGTTCAGGACAGCCCGGAGCCTGACCAGCTGTTGGCAACCCTGGAGAAGTGGGTTTGTGGGTGGCGCCCCAGTCCAGGGCGGGCAGCTGTCCTGGGGGCCCCAGGTCCCAGGCTCTTCACCCTAATGCCCTTTGCCCCAGGCAGGAGACGATTGAGCAGCTCCTGAGCAACATGCTGGAGGGGAAGCCTAGCCCATCTGTCCTCGTCAGTGGGATCCAGGTGCTGCTGACTCTGCTGGAGCCCAGGAGGCCACGGTGAGGGGCCACCTCCATGGGTGCCTCTGTTCACTTCAGGGGGTGGAAGTCACAGGGCTATGGCCTCCACAAGTGGTGTCCCCTTCATGGTGGTCATCATGGTCCTGGAGAGAAGTTCTATTCTTGACAGCCAAGGCAACGAAGGCTAAGTCAGCCACCCACAGCTGTCGGAATCTGGGGCCCCTCGGGCAGGTTACTGCCCACAGCACAGTGGGCCACTACCCCAGGGTCTCCAGGCTCCCACCCTGCCTAGATGCCTCCCCTCTCATTCCCTATCCCTGATGTTTTACCTGGAAGGGTTCCCTCTGGGATCAGCTTCTCATCCCCTTCCAGATGTGCTGCACGCGTGCATGCATGTGCATGCAGGCCATCTGGGCAGCTCACCCTGCTCTCCATCCTGCCCCTGCTGCAGATCCGAGTCTGCGACCATGAACAACTTTTTCAGCAATGTGGATGGGCAGCTAGAGCTCCTGGCCCAGGCAACCCTAGATAGTACCGTGTCCAGCATGGGCGCCCTGCATGCCCTGCGTCCTCGGCTCAGCCACTTCCACCAGATCCTGCTCACACCGCCCGAGGTAGGCCAGGGAGGATGTGGCCAGCGGGGGGAGGAGGGGCTTGCTCCTTGGTTCCCAGCAGTGCTGGGATGGGAATCAAGCCTCTCCTGTGCCTGCAGCTGGAACCACTGTGCACAACGTGGGGCAGCCTGTCCCCGCCTCTGGGCAACACACGGCTGCATGTGGTCAAGCTGCTGGCCAGCGCCCTGAGTGCCAACGATGCAGCCCTGACACAGGAGCTCCTGGCGCTGGATGTGCCCAACACCATGCTGGTGCGGTGGGTGGGATGGGGTGGGGTGGGGTGGGGCAGGGCCAATGGGACAGGTCTCTCAATGCCAGCCTGCATCCCCTTCCAGGACCTCTTTTTCCACTATGTGTTCAATAACTTCCTTCACACCCAAGTGGAGGTATGTGTGAGCGCCATGCTGAGCGCTGAACCCCCTTCTGACGGCAGCCTCGAGATGCCCACCCCGAACCCCGGCGTGAAACACGTGAGCTGTGGCTCCCGGGTCTCCTCTCCATTTATTTGGGGGTGGGCTCTTCCCCAGCTATTTCCATCACCTTTCCTGCTGACCAGTACTTGGTGGGTGACTTCACATCTTGGGAGCTTGGGGCTTGGCCTTGTTCTTAGGTTGTGTGTGGGAGAAATAGATATGAGTGATGTGTGGGGAGGTGAGTGGACACAGTGATTTCAGGAGGTAGCGTGTGTCCTAGGGCACAGAGGAAAGGACTCTCCTGGGGTGACAGCCACCACGGGAGGTGGAACACTGTACCTGGGAATAGCCCAGGGCCTCAGGGAGGAACTGTTCAGTGGGGAGAGTCAGCTTTGGAGTGGGCGGCAGGCGGGGTACCTTTGGGGTTTGTTGTTTAGACTGAGCAGATCAGACAGGCTGATCTCAGGGAGCAGACTGGGGAGCACAGTGGGGCTGGCAGGTGTGTGTGTACAGCTGTGTGTGTGTGGGGGGGTGTTGCATGCTCATGGAAAGACCAGAGGTTTGGGTGCCAGGCCAATGTGGTGGGGCCCCATCACTCCCTTACCTGCAGGTGACTGAGTCTGGGGCCTGGCTAGTTGGAGTAGTAACACCCTGGCTGGCCCCCATGCCCATGCGTCTCCCCTCCCCCACAGCTGCTGCAGCAGTGCCGCCTGGTAGAGCGCATCCTGACATCCTGGGAGGAGAATGATCGTGTGCAGTGAGTGTGCCCCGGCCTTCCTGCCTGGGAAGCGGGGAGGGGGGCACAGTGTCTGCCTGTGTCCACCTATGGCCTCCACTTTCACCCAGGTCTGCTGGGGGCCCTCGGAAAGGCTACATGGGCCACCTGACCAGAGTGGCCAATGCCCTGGTGCAGAACACAGAGAAGGGGCCCAATGCTGAGCAGCTAGGGCAGCTACTGAAGGGTGAGGCAGGGGCTTGCCGGATGGTGGGGTGATGGAGGCAGGGTCAGGGGCATCTCACATCCTCGTTCCCTCCTGCTGAGCAGAGCTGCCAGGTGAGCAGCAGGAACAGTGGGAAGCCTTCGTGTCGGGACCCCTGGCCGAGACCAACAGGAAGAACATGGTGGACCTGGTGAGCCCCTGCTGCCGTACCTCTGCTGTCTCATTCCTCTTCATCCAGCCTTGGCCTTTCTGTCTCCACAACCTGTCCTTGCCCACATCCTTGCCTGGGGGCCCTGTAGGCCCTGACGCCCTGCCGCCTGCCCACCCAGGTGAGCAGCCACCACCTGCACTCCTCCAGTGATGATGAGGATGACAGGCTAAAGGAGCTCAGCTTCCCTGAGGAGGCCGTGCTGCAGCAGGTAGGCCGAGCTTGTGGGTCCTGCCCCACCTGGCCTCACCCACCACCCTGACTGCACCCCCTCCTCCCTGCAGGCCTTCATGGACTTCCAGATGCAGCGCATGACCTCAGCCTTCATTGACCACTTCGGCTTCAATGACGAGGAGTTTGGGGAGCAGGAAGAAAGCGTGAAGTGAGTGTGCACCTGTGTGAGGCCATCTGTCATATGGTTCCTCCTGCCCTCCTTCTCGTGTCCTCCCTGGTATCCCCTCTACCCTGCTTGAAGACCCTATCAGGCTCATGAGATAGGCCCTCACAGAGTCAGGATGGCTCCAGAGGCCAGGGTCACCTCTTGTCCCTTGAGAGGCTGTGGGGAGATGAGATCTCTTTTCCAGTGACCAGTTCTGTACCCTCGTATTTGTCGTTTGACAGTATTTTGGCATTGCCATCCCTGGTGTTGTAGTCACGGACTTCTTTCTTTATTTTATGAAATTTTTGTCACAGGTGTCTGTTGCTTTTGTGATCAGAAAAAAATTAACATTTACTAATGTTTTGTAGATTGTATAAGTAATCTTGTGACAGACAGCACCAGGTAGATAGCGAAGAGAAGGGTAGGTGGCCAAGTGAGTGCAGGGGATACTGTAGCAGAGGCAGGAGTGGAATGGCTGACCACGGCCTGTGGAGGGCAGTGAGTGGCTCATCACCCATCTGCCCAGGGGCCTCCTTTCTGAGCCAGGTTCTGCCTTCACTGAGCCTGGGTCTCGTGTACTTCAGGGCTTCCAGAGCCTGCCCTCCGGGGCCCCTCAGAGAAGTGCCATGAACAGCAAGGTGTGCTGCTGCCCCATGGGTGGAAGGGGCACCTTTTGAGGAACGAGCCCATGATGCCTTGAGGTGGACTGTAGGGAAGCAGATGGAGAGAGGTCCACTGGGGTCCAGGGAGAGGCAGGAGGGGCCATAGCTGTGCCTGGGTTTTTGGGAGACAACTGAGACAGGGTCACTTCCCTTGTCTTTTTTGTCACCTGGTAGCATGTCAGACGCCTTTCAGTGTTACCCATTATGTGCCCACAACTACTCTCTGCTTGGGGTTTGCGAGCCACTTTATATCTGGGGAGACCGGGGTGCCTGCTGTTCAGTGACCCTGTGTAGCAACAGTGTGAGGGTCAGCTTTCGTCTGTAGTGCTCACGGCCGGACAGTGGTCCCTTGGATGCAGGTATGAGAGCATGTTTGCTGCTGCTGTTCCTGCACAGTGCTGGGCACTAGGAGGCCTCGGGAGCACTCATCACTTTGAGAGGCCTAGGACACCTGGGGAAGAAATGCCCAAGGGAGGACCCAGCACAGTCCTGCTCAGTGAATAGTGTTAGGCTGGCCAGCTGTCGTTTTGGACAAAACTGTTACTCTGTCAAGATAAATTTCAGTGGGGTCAAAAACTAAAAAAGCAAAGTCATGGAATGTTCTAGAATGGAAAACAGTGGATGTCTTGATACTTTCTGCTAAAGATGCTGCCCTGTAGGAGAGACAACCCCTGATCCACTGTGCCAGTGCTCAGCCTAGCCCCGCCCGGCTCTGCCCCACTTCTGTATGTTTCAGAGGAGAGAGGAATGCCTGCTGTATGGGGAGTGGTGAGAAGGAAGCATGGGAAGAGTGGTGCTCAGTCAGCACTCAGGAGCTGCTGACTCACATGAGTCCACTGACCTTTGTGGCAAAATGTTTGCTGACTTGGAGAGAGAGCTTCCTAGATAACCTAGGAGGTCTCTTTGCCACATGGGCAGAGCGTGGGCCCTTGGGTAGATAGTGTTTTCACCACGAACAGGACTGACGCTTAGAGGGACGCCAACGAAACAAATATGAGGCTCTTGAAATTGCTTATTTTGCTGATAGCATAAATAACAAACCATTTTTAGCAGTTTGTGTCAGTATTTGAAATGCATGGATTTAATTCCTTCAGGAATTACACTTTTGTGAGGCTTTCTGAAAGTGCGGAGAATGGAGCAAAAGTGGGTATAGGAGGAAGATGTTGACTCGGCCTTGACAGCAGTGACACACTGCAGATGGGGCTAAGTTAACTGTGTCCTTAGGAAAATTAGCTTCAGCTGGGTCCCACATTCCATTTTCACTTCTCGCTGTGGCTGCGTTAAGGTCGCTGTGAATGCTGAACTGCACTCCTGGGGAAGTTCAGGCCTGTGTGTAATCTGTCACCCAGGTTACAATCTTAAATCCTACAAGCACCTTGTTCAGGTAGAGTCTGTTTCCTTTATCTCATGACTTAAAATAAGGTTCCGAAGTGTTAAGTGACCTGCCTGGGAGTCACCCCGCTAGCGGGTGCTAGAGTTGGCATTCCCACCCCATGCAGCTGGCAGGGCAGCTGTCCTGCTTCACACGGCCCCCTTGGACCTCCCCGTGCGAGGGCCAAGACGGCAGAGTGTGGGGCCTCACTGCTCCATGTATGTGCACAAATGACCGGGATGTGCTGCGAGCGTCAACTTGGGTTGCAGATTCATTTTAGTGAGGGGCTGTGTGTGGCCATGGAAGCAGCCTTGTCTCAGCCGCTGCCTGTGTGCCTCCCCTCACTGCTCTTGTGTTCTCTCCTAGCGCACCTTTTGACAAGACGGCCAACATCACCTTCTCCCTCAATGCCGATGACGAGAACGTGAGTACTGCCCCATCCTCTGGTGGTAGTGGGGGGCCGTGGGCAGTGCATCCCAGCCCACCCTCCCGCCCCTACACCCTGCAGCCCAACGCCAACCTGCTCGAGATCTGCTACAAGGACCGGATCCAGCAGTTCGATGATGACGAGGAGGATGATGGCCAGGGTTCTGGGGAGTCTGACGGGGAGGATGGCACCTGGCAGGGCAGCCCACTGGCCAGGGGACCCTGCTTGGGTGTGCCCCCAGGCATGCGGTGAGTCCTCTCCCACCTCCTTTCCCAGGCTACTCAGCATGGGGTCTGTAGGACCCACATGAAATAGTTTTTGCCATCTGAGTAAAGGGGAACCACATGGAGGATGTAGTTTATGTGTGTTGGGCTGCTTGCAGTTTTGAGTGATGGAAACCCCGTTCAGACGAGTTAAAGAGAACAAGGTTAACTGCCTATGTATGGCCGGAAAACTCAGCGGCTCTTTCGGGTGTGGCCTGGTCCAGCATGCCTATGATCAATATGGCCCCTACCCCTGACTGCACTCCCTGATTTGATGGTCCCGTCAGCTCTCTATCCCCTGATTTCAGTAAGATGAGAGGTGAGCATTGTCCCTTCTTCTCTTTATGAATGTCAGTAAGTTGTGAACAGCTCTTTATACAAATGGTAAACGTTACATTCTCCAGTACTGGCTGGCCCCAGCATCACTGACCAAATGAGTTCGTGTTGCACTGGTTTGCCAGGGCCTACAGCTCAGGGGCTACAGCTCTGAGCCTTTGCCTTTTGGCTTCTGATCTGAGAATTAGTGTTTTAACTTTTTGAGTGACATATAACAAGCATACAGATGAGAATAGGACTCCTGAGTGTACAGCCGTGTGGACCCCCCTTTGCCAGGTGAAGAGTGGAACATCCCTGCTAGCCACTGTCCCCTGCCAACCACTGTCTGCCCTCCCAGGGCTGACATTGCCTCTGTATTTTGTCCCAGAGATGGGTTTTGCCTCTTCTGCTGGAGAGGTGCAGCCTTCTGATGTGGATGGGTGTGTTCACTTGCCATCTGTGGGTGTGCCATTATGTAACTAGCCAAGTTCATTTGCACTTATGTGTGTCATTGCCAAGTTCAAGGTCATGATTCACCCCTGTGTTTTCTTCTAAGAGTTTATGGTGTTAGCTTTTATATTAGGTTTTGATTCATTCTGAGATAATTTTGCATATGTGGTGTGAGGCGGAGTCCAGCTTTGTTTCTTCGCATGTGGGAATGCTGCTATCCCAGCATCATTTGTGGACTGTCCTTTCCTCACCAAATGGGCATAGCACCCTTGTCAGTTGTGTGTGTGTGGAGCATTTATTTCTGTCCTCTCTCTACTGGTCCTCTGGTCTGATGTCTATTCTGGGATCACTTGGTCTGGACCACTGTTGCATTATAGTAAGTTTTAAAATTGGGAAGTGTGAGTCCTGACACTTTGTTAAAGATTGTGTTGACTTTTTGGGGTCCCTTGAGATTCTGCATGAATTTTAGGATCAGCTTGTCGGTTTCACCAAGGAAGCATCTGGGATTGTGAGAGGATTTCCCTTGAACCTGTAAGTCAGGTTGGGGAATGTTGCTGCTTTAACAGTATCCCATTTCCTGACCCATGAATGCAGGATATGTTTTCATGAATTTAGGTCTTTCTCTTTTTCATCGCTGTGTCAACAGTGGATGTTGGGGGTCTTGGCCACTGAGTGTGGTATTGGTAGTGGTTCTGGAGCATGGGTTTGGGGAGTGTCCCCTCTGTTTCCCTTTTTTCGAATGTCTTAGTTTATTTTCAACAATAAGCAGAGGTATTCCTTCCCACTCTGGAGATGGTAGTGTGCGTTCAGGACTTGTTCAACCATCCCCTGGCAGTGGACATGTAGGCCAGTCGGACTTTGTCCAAGGTCTCTAGTCGCGTGTCAGTGCTCAGCAGTATTTTGGAGCAGCTGCATGTACCAGTGTTGCTCTCAGTCGAGGACATAGTGGTGACAGAAGTCCCCTGAGTTTGTAGTTGAGGGAAGAGCATCATGTTGGCCTCCCTGAGTGAGCAGTTCAGGTGCAGGGAGGGTCTGTGAGGGAGACAAGAATCTTTCTGCCCTTGATGCCAATGCTGGCGCTCTTGTCCCCACCTGCCTGCCCATTGTGGAATGGAGGACTTGCTCCTGGTATCTTGGCACATCCCAGGCCCAGGGAGGCCCTGACCTGTCCTGGCCCAGGGAGGCCCTGACCTGTCCTCCCGGGGCTGTCTGTGGCCCCACCATCCCTTTTTGACTGTTGATTCCTTCACAGCTGGTACCCTGGGGCCAGCACTGGGGGGTCTGGAGGTGGGACCAGGGGGCCTCCCCACTCAGTCCCTGCACTAGCATGGTGCTGATGCTGACGGCTGGCTTCTGGGACAGGAGCGGAGGCAGCACAGATAGCGAGGAGGATGAGGAGGACGAGGAAGACGTCGAGGAGGAAGGCCGGGCGGTCTGCGGAGGGGCCGGCCCCCCCTCTCACTCCGGCATCGGCCCTCAGTCTCTGGGTGGGTGAGCGTGCAGGTGGGCGTGGTTGGGGTGCACAGGGGTCTACCTGCCATGCTCACTGCTGCCCCCACCCCAGGCCCCAACTGGACAGCCACCTTTGACCCAGTGCCTACAGACTTCCCGACCAGCCTCCAAGACTCCAGGGAGAAGGAGCTGTGCCCTGAGCACCCCGCCCCACAGGGGCCCCTTGGCCTGTGCCAAGACCTCCCCACCCCAAGCCTGGCCAGCCCTGCGGCCCCTGACGCCATGCAGCTCAGGTGAGGCTGGGAGTTGTGGCCAGGAGGCGGTGCCGGGTCCTGGTTCCCTTAGGCTCCAGGGTCAACCCTGGCCACTCCTTTGGGCTACTTCTCTTGCCTCCCAGGTCTCAGGACCCCACATCCCCCTCAGCACCTCAGGAAGCCACAGATGGCAGCAAAGTAGTGGAGCCCTTAGGTGAGCCACTGCCCACGGCCTGCCTAACACTGCCCACCTACCCACTGTGCCCCGTGGCCCTGCTTCTGCTGTCCCCTGGCCTTCCAGTTTGGAGCAGCTTGCTGTTTCATGTGTCTGGGCTTCTCTCCTTTGCACAGCCCCCTGTCAGGTTTTGGTCACTGTCGGAGACTTCCAGGCCACCCTCAGAGGGACAAGCTGTGCTCCCAACTCTTTAAACAGGTGACCAACTGGGGAGCAACTTCTGGGGGGCTGTGTCGGGGAGATGAATAGAGCCTGGCCCTTGGGTCGTTCCTGCCCCAGAGCTGCTGTGAGGGGCCCTTGTGAGACCCCCCAGGGCTGTGCATGTGTTGTCCATACATCGGTGCCATACAGAGTCCTAGACCCTAGGGATTCCTACCCAGCTCCAGAGGTGAAAAGGAGGCTTTCAGAAGGGCAAGGAGTGTGTGGAGCCCATGTCCCAGCTGACCTTGAGCTCCTGCTGGTGACGGCTTCCAGAGGTCTTTGGCCAGGAGGCCCTGGGCTGTGTGCTCCTTCTGTGCTCACATTAGCCTCTGAGGGCAACAGCGTCCAGCAGGGTGGTACTAATGGTAACCCTACTGACTCTACCACCCCCAGTGCAACCAGAGACCCTGCTACCTCTGTCCCAGCCCCTGGGGCCCACCAGCCCCCCCAGACCACGGAGGAGGAGAAGAGCTCAGAGCTTGCAGGGCTATCCCAGAGCCAGAGGTGAGCACAGTGTGGCCTTGTGCTGCTGGGTGGTGGTGGTGTGGGGTGAGGCACTGACCTGTGCCATCCCTTCCTCCGGACAGTGCCCAAGCCCCGGAGCCGCCTCCAGTGCCCAACGGCTCTGCCTTGGGAGGGCCCGCATCCCCAGGCTCCCAGTGAGTGGCAGAGGCCAGGGGGCAGGGGCTAGGGATGGTGGGTGGGTGGACTGGCTCCTCACCCAGGTTTTCCTCTCGGTTCTCAGGTAACTGCCTGGTCCCGGTGGTGGCAGCCAAATCCTCATCCTGCGCATGGACCCTGCCCAGATGGGAGCAGGGTGGGTCCCATGATGGCCCGTTGCCCCATCACTCCATCCCCATCCCACCGCCCACACTCTCTCCTCTGGAGTCCCAGGAGGCTGCTGCCAGGGAGACAGCCCCCGCCATTTGCACTGAGGAAAGAAATGATGGAGTTTCGTCTCCTAGAATAAAAATATAGAGAGTTGAGTAGAGAGAAAGGAGAGAGAGAAACATATATTATATATTATATATTATATATATATTGAGGGAGGAGAGTGGGTGGGAGGAGAGTGGAAGAAAACCAGGTCCCAGGATGGGGGGGGGTTGGACCTTTATCCCCTTCCAGTGGGGACTGTGTTGGGATTCTCAAGGCACCGTCCACCTTCCCCTCCCACCATCTCCCACTTCGGTGCAGACGTCCATACCCACACTTGGCCTTTTAACTCAGGCCCACCTAGAGGGGCCGAGTGGGGGCTGTGCCTTTGCCCAGCCCCTTGCCCCAGGCTGGGAGCTGAAGGGCCTTCTGCCTGGCCTGGTGGCTCTCTAGGGGCTGGGGACTCATGGTCTAAGGGGGCCTTCCTGGTGACACTCCTGTGGGGCCCTGACACTCATGAGACCCTTGCGCCTCCCATGGACCCCAGGGTGGGGGTTTGGCAGGGGTCTGGCTGGGGTCCCCTCCCACACCTGAGGGTCTGGGGTCCAGCCCAGCTGCCAAGTGACCTTGTCCCAACTCCCTCTCCCCAGGCTGGTGTGAGTGTGTGTGTGTTTGTGCCGAGCTTCTATTTCATATCGCAGATATAAATAAAGGAAGACAGTTTAAGACTTCTGCTGCTCAGACCTTGAGTTCTGGGATGCAGGGTCAGGGGCCTGTGCTGTTCCTGTACTTCCCTCCACCTTGGGTGTGCCCCTCGGAGTAGCATCAGGCTCTTAAACTTCTGTGTTCTGCTGGGGATGGGGTAACTTCTGCTTTACCAGGAAGGGGTCCGAGGAGGAGGAGCCAGCTGTTGCTCAGCCTTCTGTGGGACCTGGTCTCAAGAGCTGTCTCCTGGGGTCCCCTTAGTGTCCAGTGTGGAGGGGGGACCTTGCAGAAGCCACGTCCCCTGAGCCTGCTCCACCAGAGGACACCCTGTGGGCTCACACTTTTCAGAGAGGAAGATGGAGAGAAGATGGGCACACATGCAAGACCTGTACAGAAAGCCAGTCTGGTGCCGGCCAGAGTTCTATGCCGTAGGCTGATGATCAATGCCTTGAGCCACCCATTCTGGGTGTTTGTTTCATCAGGACATGTTTCTGGTGGAAGCCACCAGGGTGGTGCAGGCTCCCAAGGGGAACTCGGAGGCCCAAGTGCAGGAAGGACCCCTGGGCCACTGTGAGAGGCAGAGGAGTTTCCGTCTGCTTGTTTCTTGCTCTGGCAGGATGGTACCCCCAACCTGGTGAAGGAGAGGTGTTGATTGTCTGGGTGTCTGCCCCCACAGCCTTCCAGGCAGAGAGTGAGGAAACCAGGTTCCTGGAGGCTGGGGCTGTGGGGCAGGAGGGACATCCTGAGTCCCAATGCCGCCTTATCAGCAGGTGCCAGGCAGTGCCCTCCATGGGTGGGGGCAGCATCTCCCTGGCCCTTTATCAGTCCAAGAGTCCACAGGACGCTCCTTGGGTTAACGTATAACCATGCACGTCTCCTCTACCCCCTCAACGCCATTGGTGCCCACATACAGGTCACTCTTGGGGTTTCACTGGCTGATATGGATGCCTAGAAAGGGGGTCTGCCCCCAAATCCTCACTTTTCAGCCCAAGTGAGAGCCCCTGATTGTGGAAGGGGGGATGGTGGCTGGGCCTGGGCTCCTAGAGACCGGAGCAGCCCAGAGGAATTGTGGGGGGTGGCTGGTCTCTTGGGAGCCTGTGTTTCATGGGGCTGGGTATCCTGGGCGCCCTGAGTGGGGGTGAGGTGGAAGCCCTGAGACCTGGGTCTTAGCCTCCAAGGGCTGGGGGCTGGCTAGGACCCCCAGGTCAGGTGGGTTCTCCTGGGGGCTCATCCCAGGAGCTGGGGACTGGCTGAGCTCCAGTGGCTCAGTGGCCCCCTTGTTCTTAAAGCAGCCGTACCTGGGCAGGTGGCTGAGCCCATTTTTCCTCACTTGTGCGACCTACTTCATCCTCTGGATTCCTGAGGACCCACCATCTTGAGTTGGCGCCCTGGTCAAGTGCCTGCCTGTGCTGTGCCTGGCGGGGTTTCTGCAGGCATGCACTAGTGGGCACTACAGCTCTCTCCTACAGGTGGCCCTGTTCTTGGCCTTCGGGGATGGCTTTCTCATCTGGCCTGAGACTCCTCTACGGTGAGCGCTTTGAGTAGGGCTGTGTTATCCTTTTTGGACCTCCACTTGGAGGGGTCTGAGGTGTAGGGGCAACTTCCCAATGGCACCTGCCACAAGCCTTCGTGGGGCTTTCCAAGGCACCAGGATATGGCAGTGACTGACACACACCCCAGACCCTTACTTACCCTCATGGAGCTTGGACAACCAAGGGGCTGGGCAGTCTTACCTTAGAAGATGTGTGTCAGGCATGGGGGAAGTAGAGTGGGTCCGGGTGTTGTAGCCTTTAGTAGACTAGCTGAGGACAGCTTTGCTGAGAAGGGGACGTATCGGAGGGGTTATGGGAAGGGCAGTCCAGGCAAAGAGATCAGCAAATACAGAGCCCGAGTGGGAATGTGCCCAGCATGTGTGCTCAGACAGCCCCGGGTAGGAAGCAGATCAGCCAGGGGACTCAGTGGACAGTCCTGAACAGAGTAAGGACAGACACTGTGTGGCCCAAGGGTCGGGGGAGGCAAGAGAAGTGGTACTGCTGCAGTGGGAGCTGGTGCTCGGGGGCAGTCCTATTCCTCAGGCTCTGGGCGGCGAGGCGGTTTGGAGAAGCAGGCCTCACCAGGTGCCCCAACCTCACGTCCTCCAGGCGTCGCTGCCTTCACCGAGGCCCAGCTCCTGTACATCTGGGCTTTTGGCCTTATGCACCTGCAGCCAGGCCTCCTGGTACCCATTGTCTTGACTTCCCTCCGATTCAGTGGCCTCCTGCTGCTACACCTCTTGCCTTACAAGGTCCTGCCCTTGACAGCCTATATCCTGGCCCTGGCCACCATGCTGTGGCATGGCCTAGCCAGGGGCGAGAGCGCCCACTGAGGTGCCCTGTTCTTTGCAATCTCGGATGCTGTGTTGGCCTACCACACCTTTCATTCAGCTCCTGCCCCACAGCCGCCTGGTGGTCATGGCCACCTACTATGCTGCCCAGTTTCTCATCGCCCTGTCGGCATTCCAGAGCCCCAGGCTCAGGACCAACTGACTAGAAGCCCAGATAGGCAGGCATCAGCAGCTCCTGTCTGCAGGGACCTGGACCTCCCAAACATATCCAGTAGGGTATGTTTCTTCCTCCCTTGGGGGAAGGAGCCAGGTTCCTGGACTCCGGTCTGCAGGTGCCTGTCAATCTCGAGAAGTGTGGGAACCATTTGCAGAATTCCAAGTCTATCACCGAATTCTAAACACATTTCTGTTCTGATTCTGGAAACCAGGCCCCTCAATGAGCCCTACGCTGGGCTCTCCCTAGGACCCCGTCAGCTCCCCTGACCCCAGGCGACCTCCTATGTCTGCCTGCCCCCTTCCCTCTGGCCCTAATGTATTTTTTTTTTGTTGCCTGAGTAAAGCTGACATTGAAATGACATCCCCTTTATTTGGGGGGATGGGGGGTGGTTTACAATAACAGTAAAGGTTTCTTGTTTTTTTTTTCCCTTACAACAGAATTTGTAATTTTTAAGTGAATGATTCAGTGACGTTAAATATATTTGCAGTGGCATGCACTGTCTTTTTAAAAAAACTTGTAGTGAGAACAGTTACTGTGAGATTCCCCCCTCAGAACACATTTTTATGTGTGTAAGTCAGTATTGTTGAGTTACACTCATAGCACACTTGCAGTGACCAGACATGAGGCCCAGGACTTAGGGGACATGAAATCCCCGCGAGGGGCTTCGATGGTGGCAGGATTCATAGGCCCGTCATACAGATGACTGTACAGATCTGAGGCCAGGAGGAGACTTTGGTCCATGTGTTAGTTTCCTATGGCTGTTGTCACAAATTACCACAAACTGGGTAGCTTAAAACAGAAATTTAATCTCTCACAAGTGCTGGATTCCAGAAGTCCAAAGTCAAAGTGTCAGTCAGCAGGGCTGTGCTCCCTCTGAGGCTCTGGCGGGGAGGGGTCCTTCTGCCTCTTCCAGTTTGTGGTGGCCCCAGCCGTCCCTGGCGTCTTTGTTTTCATGGGCCTTCTTCTGTGTGTCTTCCTCACCTAAGGACACCAGTTACTAGATTTAGGTCCCACCTGAAATCCAGGATGGTCTCATCATCTTGAGACCCTTAATTATATTTCTAAAGAGCCTGTTTCTAAGTAATGTCACAAACAGGGACCAAGGTTTAGGACTTGGACATCTTTCTTTAGGGGACACATTTCAACCCACTACAGTCACATAACAATATCAAGAGGAAAGGGAAGAGGAAGTGAAGGGACTCAAAGATGAGGGCATCTTAGATGAAAGGATGGGTAGCAGTGGAGTGGGAATATACTACTAGGAAGAAAAAACCCAGCAGCGGCCATCATCCTGGCTTTGACCTTGTTAGCCCACTTCCCTTCTCTGGGCCTCAAGGTCTGCATCTGAGGACATGAAGCAGTCAGAGCTGCTCTCCAAACTCTGCTTGACTTCTACATCTATGATATGTTTTGAGGAGACTCTTGCGGCCAAGAGAAGACTTGGACGTCCATGATGTGCTTTAAGGTAGTGTTATGGCACAGAGGAGACTTCTATATCTATGATGTGTTTTGAGGGACTCACAGCAGAGAGGACATGTATGTCCATGATGTACTTTAAGGGATTCTTATGGCAGAGAGGGTACCTTTATATTCATGATGTGCTTTAAGGGACTCTTATGGCAGAGAGAGAACTTATACCCATGATGTGCTTTTAGAGATCCTCATAGCCCATCCTTCTTTCTTAGTCCTTGCCCATCTTCAGGCCAGGGTTCCTACTCATGTCAGAGGAAGACTTTGGGCTGGGTGAGGAATGAGTGCTGTGGTGTGGCCTGGGCAGGGGCAGGTGTCTGGGTCAGGTATCCTGCTTTTGTAATCTCAGATGCCATGTTGGTGTGCGAGGCCTTCATCAAGCCCCTGCCCCTGCCCCATGCCTACCTGGTGGTCATGGCCACCTACTTCACTGCCCAGTCCCCATCGCCCTGTCTGCCATCAAGGGTGGGGGCTCAAGACAGACTAACGGGGAATAAAGCGAGCACCTGCCTTCCGCCCTAAAGGAGCCCCAGAGCAGCTTCCTAGCACAGTGAAGAATGCTTGGGAGCCGCATTTCAGCATCTATCTGTCTGAAGACCATATTCTTCTTCTTCTTTTTTTTTTAAACATACAGGCCACTACTGAAGCCAGAAGTCCAAGATGAAGGTGTCAGCAGGGCTGGTTCTCTCTGAGGCCTGTGAGGAAAATCCACTCCTCGCCTCTCCCCCCAGGTCTGTTGGCCATCTTTGGCAGTCCCTGGCTTTACTGAGGTCCTTCCCTGCAGAGAACCAACCGCTTCCTGTCAGTCACAGACCATTAAGAACATGAGGTCTTCAATGCCCTCAGGAACCTCCTTTCCCCAGGCTTCCCCAAGATCTGCTTCATTTCTTGCTTTGGTTGGTGAGAAAAGGGACCCAGGACATCCGAGTCTTCCTACAACACTAGGAGACCTGCTCCCATTATTTCCTGGGTCCTCCAGTCCTGGCTGCCTACCACGTGGCTGGGAAGAAGAAAACCAAGACCGAGTTGTGTGGAGGAGTGAGCAGTGAGTTGGGAGTCTGCGCTGGTTCACCAGCATGAGATCGAGGAAGAGCTAATCCCACATTAGAGCAAGTGGGAATGGAATGAGCTTGCATGCACATAAAGCGAGACTGATCGTGGATGGCGGACTCAGATAACTTGACACAGATTCAGTGATATGTTCTGAGCTGTCATCAGTGCTCAGTTGTTGAGGTGGCCCTGTGGCTGCAGAGAGAAATAGATTTATCTGTACCCTCAAAAGGACACACAGAGTAGCCAAATTCAACATCACACATGTTTAGTGAGAGATTTGCTTAGGTAAGCTCACACAGAAGGGAGTGGTCAGCTGTGTTGAATCAACCAGAAGTAGGAGGCAAAGGCAAGAAAGAACTGGCTAGACAGAGGGATCAGCATGTGCAGAGACCCTGATGTTGAAAACAGCCTGGGGTACCTATGAAAAAATATTGGAAACTTCTGTGTAGCTAGAGTAAAACTAGGAGACCCTCTGGGACCTGTGTTGTGCACTTACGGAGTGGCGGGGAAATGGTGCCTCACCCTGGCATTTTTCTTGGCACAAAGAAGGCAAGGGGGCTGCTGGAAGGGAGACCCCATGGCCAGGAGGAACAGGTGGGACCTGAGGCCAGGAGAGAGGCAGAGGGACAGGATGGGGCGGGGCTGGGAGCTCACACTGCAGCCTTTACTTCCTCCTCCTCCCTTCCCGACCTGATCTGGGACCTCACCTTCCAGCAGGGAAAGGGAAAATCCTTGCATTGAAAGTCCAGTAGGTGGAAGGTTGGGGCTGGGGCACCTTGGTCAGTCACAGCATCTGCAGACATGACAGGGTCTGGTGGGGACCTCAGGACCTGGAGGAGCCTGGTGCTGCTGGTGAGTGCCCTGTTAGGTCTCAAGGAGGGAACTGGGGTCTCTGAACTCAGGTATTGAGGGAGTAAAGGCCGATGCAGGACAAGGAAGCCAGCATCTAGGTTGGGGAGTTTGTCGGGGCGTCTTACACATGGGCTTGTAGATATTATAGTGTCTGGGGTGACAGTAAACCCTGGTTTACAGAGACCTAGGGGTCTGGGGCCCCTGCCTCCTCCCTCAGACTTAGGGGTCCAGGCCCGTAGCCTCTCCTCCCTCAGATCTGGGAATCCAGGCCCCCAGCCTCCTCCCTCAGACCTGGGATCTTCCTCCCACAGAGCAAGTGTCCAGGCCCTGGCTCCATCCATCAGAGGAGGAGGCTGTGGTCCCAGCCTCAGCCTTCCCCAACACCAGTTTGTTGATTGCTTTCTGTCTGTTGTCTTCCAACGCTGTACTTTTCAGGAAGTGAAACCATTGAGTTTATCTCCCAGCCTTATCAGTGGCACCAACCCCAGCTTCTGTGTCCCTGGAGCCCCACTCCCCCAAACATACACACTTAGAAAGGACTGTTAGATACTTTGTCAGAGCCCAGCATGGGGGTGGAGAAACTGTGCTGCATCCTTCCTCTCCTTCAGGCAGTGATGAGGGCAGAAGATGTCCCCCCAGCCCCGCAGTCTCACTTGGGTCCCCAAAAGGTGAGGCTCTGACTCTGATTCTTCCCCTCTGGGCTCTCCCCAGGGCCTGTGCTGCTGGACAGTGGCCAGGGCAGCAGGTGAGTGCCCCGTGCTGAGTTTCACTACCCTCAATGTCCATGAGCTTCTGGGGGGAGGGTCTCCATGGAGGGCATGGTGGTCCAGGGTAGGCACTGATGGGAGTGGTCTTTCTGGACTCTGGACTCAGGGCAGGAGCTTGGTGGAGTGGGACAATAGTGACATGCTTCCCTGCTAACACCAGACCCTCCTTCCCCATTCTCAGCCCCCAACCCTGTCAGGAACCTGAGTGTGGAGGCTCAGACCACTAGCTCAGTCACCCTGTGCTGGGAGGTCCCTGATGGCCTAAAACTACAGAACTACACCTACTGGGTCCAGTGGACTAGGCAGGATGACAAAAGTAGGACCCAGAACACAACAGACACCCGTTTCACGGCAGATGGACTTGACCCTGGGTCTTTGTATGACTTTTCCGTGTGGGTCGAGGAATGTGGAGTCAACAGCTCTGAAGTACCCCTCAATGCCACCACAGGTGAGGGGCAGCCAGTGTTTAATGCTTTTGTTGTTTATTTGCCTTTATAAAGGGAGGTGGCTGGCAGTGCCTGAGAGCCCACACGAGGGTGTGGCAGGTTTCATAGACCAGCAGAAATAAAGTGGAAGCCGCATGTGTAAATTCAAGTTCTCTATCAGCTGCGTTAAAATCAGCAGAAAGAAATGGGTGAAAGTCATTATAAAGAGATATTTTATTTAGCCCGATAGATCCAAAGTGTTATTTTGCCATGCAGTCCGTATGAGAGAGGACAGATGAGATGTTCTGCATGCTTAATTTCACACCAGTTCCTTGGAACTCAGTATTTCACACAGCACATCTGGGAACAAGTCACATTTCCAGGGCTCTGTAGTCACGTGGAATGGTGGGTCTAGCTGCTGCCCCACACCTGCTGGGTCCAGTGGTAAGGGAGGGCCTGGAAACATGGCCTCGTTGGGTCAGACCCTGAGTGAGTCTGCAGGAGAGACTAGCCAAATCCCAGGGACTGTCCGTGGTCCTTCCTGGCCCTGAATGAGGAGATGAGGGAGCTTTCTAGAATATAACACTAGCATGTATCTCTTCTTAGCAGCCAGGCCGCTAGTAGTAGGGGCAAAGGTATATCATTGCTGCTGGGGTCCTGTGGGAAAGCCCGGTCCAGATTCAGCTGCTCCAAGCGTGGCTGCAGGTGAGCAGCCTAGCCCCCCAAGGGCTGACTGGAATGCTCGCTCTCAGCCCGGGCAAATGTGCTGTGTAAGGACCTGCGTCTCGGCGGGATCTGTGTTATGTGTACATGACAAACACTGGGCTAGACCCTCACCTATGCCTCTTGGGAACAGTAGTCAAGGCGGGACTGGAAACTGAGGGTTAGAGATGCCCACCGAAGGTCCCTCTGACTTGCTTTCCTGCTGACACCAGACCCTCCTTTCCCATTCTCAGCCCCCAACCCCATCAGGAACCTGAGTGTGGAGGCTGAGACTACCAGCTCCATCACCCTGTGCTGGGAAGCCCCTGAGGGCCCTGACCTCCAGAACTGCACCTACTGGGTCCAGTGGACAGGTGATGGTAACAAAACTGACACCCAAAGCACAACAAATACCAGTGTCACCATGGTGGGCCTTGAACCCGGGACCTTGTACAAAGTCTCTGTGTGGGCAGAAGAGAATGGAGTACCTGGCTCCAGGCAGAACCTCAGCATCTCCACAGGTGAGAGGCACCAGTGTCCATGCTATCTTAGTGAGAGGCTCAGAACTGGCAGACATGGTGCTTCCTCCAGACTCTGGGCCTCGACCCTTGTCTCTTGGGGCTCACTGAGCCAGGCCTAGCCACCTAGAGTCTACAGGGAAGTTGTGACCATGCTGGGACTGGCCTGTCCAGAAATCTGCTACTGAGCAGGGATGCAGGGGCCCAGGTGTGTCTAGGTCCCGTCACTAGGAAGTGTTTGTCATCAAGCCGGGCTACACAGGGGCTGAGCACATGGCTGTGTTCTGGATGCTTATGGATGGGGGATGTAGAAACCCTGACTGTCCATTCCTCCCTCCAGTCCCCAAGGCAGTGACAAGTCTCAGAATATAGGACCAGACCAACAGCTCTATCACCTTGAGCTGGACAGCTTCCCTGGGCCCAGGTGACTCTCCCTACACCTGCTGTATCTCATGGGTTGACCAGGGCAGTACTACCACTGGTACCCTCAACACTCTGGATACTGGCATTACGCTAAGGAAACTGGAGGTGGGGAGCCAGTACACGTTCACCATCTGGGCGGAGGAGAACAGGGCCAGCAGTGACAACAGGACCCTCACTGGGGCCATTGATCAGATGCAGCGTGATTGGGATGGGGTCGGAGCATGATGGGGGGATGTTGGGAGCTTTCTGGGAGATGAGCTGTGCTTGGTGACCTTCTCCAGCCTCATCCGACTTTGAGTTTGTAGCTCTGCTTCCTAGGAGGTGTCTTGCCTCAGCACTCAGTTTTGGGGTCTTTCTCTGGGGACAAAGAGAGCCCCTGACTGTCCAGCACCACCTCTGGGGAATCAACAAAGTCACCGGTTAGACAGTTGTCCATAGCTTGTACTGGTGAATGAGCTGAACCAACAGAGCCCTACCTCTTAGCCTACAAAGGAGGGCACCAAGCTGAGGCGGCCAGAATTACCCCAGGGACTAGGTTCACTGTTGATGGACAGCGTCTGGTACTCTTTAGTCTTTGGCCTCTTGTGCTGAGGAGACTGAAGTCAGCAGCTCCACCTAGGAATGTGGTGTGAATAGAAATGAGAAAGGATGCTGCCTCGGGCTGCCCATGGAGGAAGGTGGTGAGTGGGACCCAGGGCTGCAGACTCAGGACAGAGAGGGCCAGGCAGTGCTGGTCTACACCTCTTTTCTGGGGTCTACACTCCCTAGGAAGTAGGTTCATTCAATGACTGGGCACCTAGGCTTTGCTGTGCAGGGGAGGTGAGGAAGCTTAGGTATGAGGGTCCTTGAGGACTCAGCCCCTTGAGTGTTCATCTCAATTGTCAGCTCCCAGTGAGGTCACAAATCTGCAGAAGGAAACTCAGACCAACAACTCAATCACTCTGCGGTGGGAAGCCCCTTCAGACCCCCACTCTCACTTGTACGTGTACTGGGTCCAGTGGGCCAGTGGGGGACAGCCCCAGAAGAAGCAGGAGTCCCAAGGATATCAGACCTCCCAGACAGGCACGACCAGTGAGACTTTTTATGTGGTGGAGGCCCTGGGACCCGGGACTCTGTACAACTTCAGTGTGTGGGCAGAGAGGAACGACGTGGCCAGTTCCATGCAGAGCCTCCAGGCATCCACAGGTGAGATGGCCCCTTTAACCTGGCGGGGCACTTAGGTCAGACCTGGGGGTGGTAAGGAGTGAGTGGACTACAAATCCCGTTAGGCCGTGAGGCCATGACTTCAGAAGTTGCGTTGATAGTTGGGTTCTTGTGGGAGTTGTGGTTTGAGGGGACCTGTTGTGTGTCCATTTGGGGAAGACATAAAATGAAAGAAAAAGAGGTGTTTTGATTTTGGGAAGGAAGGGGTGGGCTTTTTGTCAGAGGGTCCACATCACTGGTGGTGGACTGGGGTGGGGGATGGAAATCCACCTTAGGTGGCACCTGCTGACTCCTTTTGTCCTCTTCACCCAGACCCAAACTCTGTCACCATCACCTCCTGCATCAGCACCCCTGGGGGCTACGGGGTCATCCTGACCTGGTCCTGCCCTAAGGGGGGCTACGAAGCCTTCGAGCTGCAGGTGGGCAGGCAGCGGGGCTCCTGGGATGGACCTTCTTGCGGGACAGGCGTGTCTGTGTCTGGCCTCCAGCCAGCTCAGTCCTATTCTGCCACTGTCACCACTGTCTGGTACACAATGAGGGCCCGATCTGCCTCTGTGACCTGCCACACTGAGAGTGCAGGTGAGCAGAGCCCCAGGGGACAGAGAGGGTCTCTCTAGATGCCATCGGGCCCTGCTGTGAGGGAGGCTCACCTACCCATGGCATTTTTCTGTTCATTTGTGTATGTGTTTTGTTTCCTGCTTTCTTTAAAACAACTTTATTGAGATAGAACTCATGTCACATACAACTCACCCATTTAATATGTACTTTTAGTGTACCCATGGTATTGTGCCCTAATCATTACTATCATCACAATCGATTTTAGAATACTTTCATTACCCCATAAAGGAAAACCGCCTCCTTAAGCCATTGCCCCCTATTTTCTCCAATTCCCCTGCAACCAGGCCTAGGGAATCTGTAATTTATTTTCTGTCTCTATAGATTTACCTATTATGGACATTTCCTAAAAATATGATCATACAATATGTGGCCCTCTGTAACTGGCTTCTTTCACTTCTTTCACACTGTTTTTAAGGTTCACCCATATTACAGTGCGTGTCAGCGCTTCATTGCCAAGTAACATTCCATTGCATGGGTAGACTCCTTTTTTATCTGTTCTCCTGTGGGTGGGTCAGTTGGGTGGTTTCCACTTTCTGACTGTTACAAGTACTGCTGCTACGAACATTCATGTAGACGTTTTTGTGTGGACATGTGTCTTCATTTCTCTTGGGTATATACCCAGGAGTGGAATTGCTGGATCATATGGCAGCTCTGTTTAGAGTTATCATTTGAAGAACTGCCACATTTTTTTCCCACCATGGTGGCACCATCTTTAACTCGTCAATGAGAATATTTGAAGAAGTTTGAATCATATTCAGGAAGTCTCTGACCAGGTACGCTGGCTGTGGTCATAGACTTCCGTGGGTCCTGTCGGTCATTCTCTAGGAAGCAAGGCCTTTTATAAGATTGGGCTTGTGATCTGGAGGGACACTGGAGGTTGGCACAATGATAAATGGCTTTCGCTGGATTCCACTGCCCAGCAGTGTCTCTAGCTTGGCGAGTAGGGTCCTCGGAAGGATAGACCTTGTCCAGTTCCACAGTCCAGGCTCACAAGGGGAACAGGCCTCCCCCCAGGCTGTGTAAGACCCTACTAGAGGCTATTGACAAGTCCTGGTAAAGGACAGTTGAGACGCTCTAGCTGGGGCCACTGTGGCTGATGGAGATGGCCCGTGGGTGTGAGTCTAGCCTAAGACTAGACGTCTGAGGAGAGACCCAGGAGCTCTGTGCCCATGAGAGCCTGGGAACAAGGCCTTAGGCACTGCTAGCCTTGGTGGGCTCCCTCACAGTAGATGTCTGAAATGAGCCTCAGTTCCAGGGAGAGCCACCAGTGCCACCAATAGTCGCTGTGCCATGGGGGCTGTCTGATGGAAACTAGGATGTTGAGCCACATCCCTGGACTCTGCCACTCCATGTGAATGGCACTACCATCCCAATTGCAACAAACCAAATGCCTCCAGACTTTACCCAGTATAGCTGGTGGGGCAAAATTGCCCTGAGAACTATTAGCCTAGGCCAAGGAGGACAGTGTCACTGTAGCAGCCAGGCGACCTGAGAAAGTGAGGCACTTAGACCAGGCTCCTTGGGAACTGAGAGACTGAAAGGAAAGGCTGGGTGGGGGTGGGGCTTCACCCAGAAGGTTCTCCTTTCCCTTCTCTGCCCCAGCATCTACCCTGTAAGCCCTCTGATCACCTCCTGGGTCAGCACAGAGAAAACAGGCAGGACATAAACACATAAGGCACAACTCTAACGGCCCCCATGCCTCCTTCCCCCAGGGGTCATTGCCGGGGCCATTGTTGGTGTCCTCCTGTGTCTCATCCTCGTGGGCCTGCTGACTTTCTTCCTGAGGAAGAGGTGAGACAGCACAGGACTGACCAACTGCATGGAGGTGGGGGCCGGGGACAGGATCAGTATCCCTGGTTCCAGGCTCACTCCCTGAGCCTTTCATGCCAGCGTTCTTTCTCCAGGTATAAGGAGAGCCAGAAGAAGTCAGCACCCGGGGACCTGGTCTTCAGGTGAGCAGAGGGTTTGGGGAGCATCCAAAAGAGTCACCATCAGGTCAGAACAAGGGGTGTGTGCTCGTCGCTGGATGGGTCAGAAGGCACAGCCAGTGAATCTACCCACACTAGTTTCAGAAGGTCCTCATGCCATCTGCAACAGGGGTCGCAATCTTCTCATTGCTCCCCACCCCCAAGCAGCCTGGGCCAGTGACTTTGGAATCAGTTCAGTTTCAACTCTGGGACTTGCATTCAGCCAACAAAATAGTAACTGAATACCTATTATGTGTCAGGCACTGTCCTAGAGGCTGAAGAAATAGTGACTTAAAGATTCCTGTCCTGTGGGGCTTCCATCCCACCCCAGGAAAACAGTGATAAGCAAGATACCAAGGAGTGTGATACTTACTTGGAGACAAATAAAGCAAGAGGTAAGGCTAAGAAGGATAGAGGGACATTTTAGGTAGGGTGTTAAAATTAGAGGAAATTGCAAATAGAGTATCCAGGAAAAGCCTCTCTGAGAAGACAACTAAGAGGAAGTCGCTTGAGCATAGAGCCAAACCAAGTGAGGGAGGAGCCATGTGCACATCTAGAGGAAAGGTATTCCAGGTAAAGGGACCAGCAAGTGCAAAGGCTCTGAGGCAGGGGCGTGCCTCATGGGTCTGTAGAACATTGTGTATCTCGGAGACTGAGCAGAGTGGGTGATAAGGAAGATAGTAGGAAATGAGGTCTGATAGGTGGGACCAGATCAGGTAGGATCTCATAAATGAAAGCAAGGACTTTGTTTTTATCCTGAGATGGGAGTCTTTGGAGTGTTTTGAATATGTCAGTGACACAATCTCACCTATTTAGGAAGCAAAGGCGAGAACAGGGAGATAGAGGAAAAACTGTGTTATAATACAAACAATAGGAGAGGTGATTATGGCTTGGACCAGGAAATGGTCAGAGGTAGTCAGAATCTACATGCAGTATGAGTGTTTGAACAGAAGATCTGGTTAAAGAATGGGTGTGTGATGTGAGAGTCAGAGAGGGCTCAAGGGGGACCCCAAGGAATGTCACCTAAGCACCAGGAAGACTGGCATCATCATTGCTTGAGGTCAAGTGACTATAGGGAGCAGGTTTGGGTGGGTTGGGGCTTGGTTGTGGACACAGCATGTCTGAGATGCTTGCTGGACATGCAAGTGGAGGCGTTGGGGTGGTGGTGGGATAAACAGCTCAGTAGCTCAGGAGACACTGTGCAAATGTCTTCATCACTCTGAATCCTCCTCAGACTGGGTCATAGTCATCAGATCTTGTTGGAATGATCCCCAGGGATGAGTGGAGGAGAGATGGGACAGGGAGATAAGGGGAGTTGGGAGACCAGCTGTAATGGCCTGGGCGCAAAGGAATGAGGTATAAACAAAGGCGGTGGCCATCAGATGCAGATACATGAGGTGGAATGAGTACAAGTGTGGGGGAAGGTGATGTCCAGTTTCTTTTCTGCCATAGAACCTGTCCTGGCCAGCGTCCCACCCTAGTGAAGTTGACCTTTCCCCACCTCACTGCATGCCACCTGCCTTATACAGCATCTGTAACAAATCACCGCAGTCATTGGATTCCCAATCTAGCCCTCTCTATATGTTGAGCATTCCGTTACCCTCAATCTCAGCGTGTATGGCTGGATGTCCCAGTCATAGCCCTTGAAGACGTCTAGGTGGAGGTTCCAGGGGTCAGGTGGGGAAGTGGATCTGAAGCTCAGGAGAGCAAGAAGCAGGGACTAGGGATAGAGGTTCCAGAATCATAGATGTGGAGATTGAAAGTGAAGTGGCAGGAGTGGACAAACCCCCACATGGAGTGTGTGTCTGGTGAGGAAAGACGACAGACTCCTGGGAACGCCCACCTTTTAAGATGGCCAGAAGGAAGTAGAAGTAGAATGGCCAGAAGGAGGGGCCCACGGAGGAGATGGAGGAGCAGCGGCCAAGGAGGTGGTGGTGCCAAGTGGGAGAGGGTAGATTCGGGGAAAACGAAGAAGCATCAGTAGAGTTAAGTGCTGCTGAGGTCACTGAGGGTAGATTGAGAGGTGGCCCTTGGAACTGGAGATAAGGGGGAAAATGAGATGAGGGGACTTTGGAATAGGACATTGTTCCCTTGGAGGAGGGGCGTGGACACCAGGCCATGGTGAAGTGTGGGAAGGAAGCAGAGAAAACTGGTCCACCTGAGAAGTGAGTGTGAAGCAGTATTTTAATAGGCCCAATTACACTTTGGGTGTAAGGCCAGTGCCACTGGGGGACTGTGCCACCAAAAAGGCAGTTTATTGTACTCACAGAGCCCAAGAGAGGGGCTGTGTGGGGAAGCACCCAGGTGTGTTGGGAGGTAGGGGAGACATGAGCAAGAACCTGCATTGTGGTTTCTTCAGGAAGGGATGGGAATTGCAAAGCAAGCAGGTTTCGTTTGGATCATTTCATGAGCTCTGGGATGTGGGGGCTATCCCTGGTTGTCTGGTACCTGCCTTTGTGGCCCAGACTGTGCCCCAAAAAGGAGGCAGTGGGGTGTGTCTTTAATCAGCTGCTCAAGAAAGGGAACAGACTGGCCCCTAACCAAGGATTCCAAAGCTATGTCCAGATAGCAGTAATAAGGCTGTATTGCACAGGGGGAGAGAGAGAGCCTGGAGCTGGAGCAACATGAGATCTAAGACTTTTCCTTTTCTTTCTCTCTTTCTTTCTCTCTCTCTCTCTCTCTCTTTCTCTCTTTCTCTCTCTCTCTCTCTCTCTCTCTCTCTCTCTCTCTCTCTCTCTCTCTCTTTCTCTCTTTCTCTCTCTCTCTCTCTCTTTCCTTTCTTTCTTTCTTTCTTTCTTTCTTTCTTTCTTTCTTTCTTTCTTTCTTTCTTTCTTTCTTTCTTTCTTTCTTTCTTTAATATAGAAAAGAGATTAGCATGTTTCTAAGTAAAGCAAAGAGGAGTGGGTACAGATGTGGAAGACAAGGAAGAACTGATGGCTGACAAAGGTGGGAGTGGGCTGGAGTCAAGGAGAAGGAAACTGGCCCCAAATGGAAAAGAAACACCTTCTCCTTTTTTGAACTAAAAAAATACCTAATTACTGTGAGGTACACATAACATAACACTGTCTTAACCATTTTCAGTGCACAGTTCAGTAGTGTTAATAAGTACATGCATATTGTTGTGCAGCCATCACCACCAGCATCTCAGAATGCTTATTCTGCAAAACTGAAACTGTCCCATCAAACAAAAATGCCCTGGCCTGCCCCTAAACCCCCGGCACCCACATTCTCCTCTCCATTTCCATGAATTTGACAGTTCTGGGTACATCATATTAGTGGAGCCATATAGTAGTTGTTCTCTTCTGACTGGCTTATTTCACTGAGCACAATGTCCTCAGTGTTCGTCCATGCTGTGGCATGGGTCAGACTCTCCTCCCCCACCCCTTTATTTTTGACTATCCTAAATTGTTTATTAGGTAAGAATTTTATAAACATTTATTAGTGGTGATGGTGTAGCTGGAGAGTATTGTGCCTTCTCCAAGCTGCATAGTGAGAACCACCAATAATAGTACGGTAGAACTTGTAGCCCTTTCCGAGGCCACAGCTCCTGCAGTCTGCAGACGTCAGCCCTCCCATCTCCCTGTGCTTGTGGACTGCTTTGGTGATCCACTGGGTGTCAGGATTCTGTATGATAGCTGTATGGAATGGATCAATGAGGATAACCTCAAAGAATCTGTATGTGGAATCTTCACCAACTCAGTAAGAATGCAGGACTCTCAGAGCCCCACAGTGGCATCCAGCTTGCTCCTTGGCAACAGACTGAAGGCTTCGAGCAAACTTTACTGTGATGGACAGGCTTGCCATAGGTCACACCCTTAGGAACTGGGCGTTTGCGGCCACCACAGCACACACAAATCTGATATATGACATAACCTTGCTTGGCCTTGTATCCCAGCTTGCACACTTTATTGGGCTAGGTGGGGTGGGGCCCTGTGGAGCTCAGAGAGCTGATGGTACTGCTAGCAGCACACCCTGAGAAGAAAGCACATTACATCAGACTGCTTCTTCCTCTATAGCTCCTGGATGTACTTGTAAGTGCCCATCATGGCTTATGTGATGACTGTGGCCAGACAAAAAGGCTGTCTTTTCTTTTTAAGGCTAAGTAACACCCCAGTGTGTGGATAGAACACATTTTACTTATATCCATTGATGGACACTTGGGTGCTCTCACTTTTTGGCCATTGTACGTAATGCTGTTATGAACATCACTGTGCAAACATCTCTTCAAGATACAGCTTTCAGTTCTTTTAACTATATACTCAGAAGTAGAATTAATGAATGAAAAACATCTTTTTTTTTTTTTTTTTGATCTAGCAATTCCACTTGTGGGTATTTATCCAAAGCAAACAAAATCATTATCTTGAAAAGACATATGCACCCACATGTTCATTGTAGCATTATTCATGGTAGCCAATACATAGAAACAACCTAGGTGTCCATTAATGGACAACTGGATAAAGGAAATGTGGTTATATGTATATATATATGGTAGAATATTACTCAGCCACAAAAAGAAGGGAATCCAGGTACTTGCAACAACATGAATGGATCTTGAGGTCATAATGCTAAGTGAGATAAGTCAGACAGAAAAACAAATACTGTATGATCTCACTTATATGTTGAATCTAAAACTAATTTAGAAAAACACAAACTCCTAGATATAGAGAATAGACTGATGATTGCCAAAAGCTGGGGGATGAAGGGGTGGGCGAAGCAGGTGAAGGTATCAAAAGGTAGAAACTTCTAGTTATAAAATAAATACATTCTGAGGATGTAAACAACAAAAACACCTTTTCTTTTATCTCAAGAGCACAGGATTAAAAGAGGTTAAAATTTTTATCCTGTTACCCTCAGCTTCCTGGGGGACATCCCAGCAGATGACTTTGCTGACCACGTCAGGAGGAATGAGAAGGACAGCAACTGTGGCTTTGCGGAGGAGTACCAGGTGGGGCGAGGACAGAGGGGCTCATCTAAGCTCCATGCACCCACCAGACCTCTCCACAGCCTTTGGAATTAAACAGAAGTAGCAACATGTGTCTGCCAAAGTTCTCAGACACGATTCTGTTTTTGAATCATTGAAATCTTACACTATAACAGGACCTTGGGTCAGTCCTAGAGAAGCACCTTGGTTTTCCCCTGACATCCCTCTTACTAGTCTACCCCTCCAGTCCACACCATCCCCAAAATCCTCCCGAATGCTCCATAGGGATGGTGGTGCACACATATTTTCATTTCCATGGGCACTACAGAACTCCGGAGTGAGGGTAAATGGGGGGCACTGAAGAAGGCAAAGGGAGCAACAGGGGTGCCCTCTGGCGAGGGTGGAGGGGTTCTAACCTCTGTATACCCCTCTTCTGCCTCTGCTTCCAGCATTTGGCTCTGGGTGGCCACTGCCAGTCTCAGATGGTGGCCTCAGCTCCAGAAAACGGTGCCAAGAACCGGTACAGAAATGTGCTGCCCTGTGAGTCTAAAACTTCTGCTGACTTGTTCCCAGTGTGACTTTGTCCATGCCCTATCCCAGCCTGTCCCTTGTCCCTTGTCCTGGGGACATGAGTGTCCCCAACTCACTCTTCCCAGTGGAGGGCCCCCATCCCCCTCAGAGCTCCCAGTGTGTCTGCATCCCAGCATGACTTCAGCTCCTGGAGCCCAGTCTGGTCTGGGCCTTTCTGAGCCTCTCGCCTTTCTCTGCACCACTGGTGCTGGCCTCTTCCCCCAGATGACTGGTCCCGTGTGCCTCTGAAGTCCCTCCATGGGGAGCCGGGGTCCGACTACATCAACGCCAGCTTCGTGCCTGTAGGTTGTGGCCAGGAACTGGAGCTGGGAGGTTACTCAAGGGGCCCAAGGATGGCCGCAGGGGTCATTGCTTTGTTTCTACATCCAGGGTCTCTGGAGCCCCCAGGAATTCATTGCAACCCAGGGTCCCCTGCCCCAGACGATGGGTGACTTCTGGCGTCTGGTGTGGGAGCAGCAGAGCCATTGCCTTGTCATGCTGACCAACTGTGTGGAGTTGGGTCGGGTGAGAGGCCTGGAGCTGACGCTCATCCAGACCCTGGCCCAGACCTTGCTGGCTCCCTCCTGTAGGACCCCAGGCTCCTGCATACCCGTCGGGCTGTGAAGCAGTCCACGTGCTGAGTGAAGCTGATCTATTGACCTTGGGATAGAGGGTCTTCCTGGCTGGGGTGCATGTACACCTGGCCACCTGTGGCTCCTGCCTGGTCAACAGGGCAGGGGGTGCCCTGGCTCTGAATATGAGATACCACGCAGAGGTTTCCCAGGTGGGTTCTCAGGGCTTCATGTTCTCTGTTTTCTCGTCCCTGCCAGGTGAAGTGTGAGTATTATTGGCCTCTAGATGCCCAGCCCTGCACCCATGGGCACGTGCAGGTGACCCTGGAGGGTGAGCAGGTGATGGAGGACTGGACTGTACGGGACCTGAAGCTCTGGCATGTGCGTCCAACCTTCTGTCATTCCCCCAGGGACCCCAGTGTGCCTCAGGGATGCCCCCACCCATCAAACACCATCCCCTTCCCCCACCCTGGTTTTGAGCTCTCCCTCTCCAACCCCCTTGGTCTAGACACATGAGCAGAGGATTCTCCATGTGCGTCAGTTCCACTTTGTGGCCTGGCCAGACCACGGCGTGCCCCACTCCCCCGACCCCTTGCTGGCCTTCTGGAAGGTGCTCAGGCAGTGGCTGGACCAGACCCCGAGGGTAGGCCCCCCGATTGTGCACTGCAGGTGAGGATACCCTGAGACCTCCCCTTGTGAAAGCAATGCCCAGGGACCCAGAAAGCCGATTACTTGGGTCCTTGGGAACTTCTAGATGAGGTAGTGATGGAAGCAGAGGGCAAAGAGGCAGTGATGCAGCTTGGGAGCAAAGATATGAGGACATGGATCAAAAGATGGGAAAGAAAGTTGGAAAGGCAGAGGAGGAAGAGGGAGAAACAGCCAGAGGTTCTGAGAAGCATTGAAACACCTCCTTGGGCCCCTGTGCAGGGCTTCATCCCTCAGTTGCTTTGCTTTCCAGTTTATGCTGAAGCCACAGAAGATCAAGTTTCACTAAATGCAAATACAGGGGAGATGAAGAAGGAGCGTGCTCCAGAGTGACACCCAGCTTCTGAGTGGGGGCTCCCAACCTCTCTGCCAAACCACGTCCTAACACCTGCCCTGTCCCAGAGTGGTCCTTGTGGCGGCATCCCCAGCAGCAAACTGTTTCCCCTACCAGTGTAAAAGGAAGTCACCTACAGTAGCTTAGACTCGTAGCTTGAGCCATAAAGAGAAGTGAAGCGCTGATTCATGTGATGATGTGGGTGAACCTCAGAAACGGGGCTGAGTAAAAGAAACTGGCCACAGAAAGTCACATAGTGTATGATTCCATTTACATGAAATGTCCGGAACAGGCAAATCCACCAGGAAACAGTGAGGCTTGCCAGGGGCTAGAGGGAGAGGAGAATGGGGAGCGGCTGCTTCATGAGTGAAGGGTCTCCTTTCAGGGAGATGAAAGTGTTCAGAAACTAAATGGAGATGACTGTTGCACAATACTGAATGTACTAAATGCCACTGAGTGTTCACTTTAAAATGACTAATTTTTTGTTTAAAAAATTTTAAAAAGTTATCATCTCGGAAGTTCATCTTCCCATGTGTGAACCCCAGGCCTGTCACCTACTAGCTGAGTGACCTGGGACAAGCAACTTCACCTGGCACAGCATCCACTTCCCCATCTATATCATGGGTCTGCTGACTGTCCCTATTTCTCAGGCATGGGAGGAGTGGGGCAGGCACATGCAGCACTTGGAGCAGGGCCTGGCAGGTATAAAGGACTCCAGAGAGTCACCTGTAACTGTATCCCCCCTTATTAAGTGCCCCTACTTACACTGTGGCCCCCAGAACTGTGTCTCGCTGAATAATATGCCAATCCCTGGGCACTCCAAAAACATCTCTCCAGTCTGTCTTAAGATCCCCCTCCATGGCCTGACTTCATCTTTTCCCTGCCTAGTGCTGGCGTGGGCCGCACGGGCACCCTCATTGCCCTGGATGTCCTACTGCGGCAGCTGGAGAATGAGGGTCTCGTGGGGCCCTTCAGCTATGTGAGGAAGATGCAGGAAAGCCGGCCAATGATGGTGCAGACTGAGGTGATGGAGCTCCTGAGGGGACAGGGTAGGTGGGTGTGGGGCCCCAGGGGAAAGTGGGCCAAAGCTCACCCCTCCCTATGTCCCCTCCCCAGGCTCAGTATGTGTTCCTGCACCAGTGCATCCTGCGGTTTCTCCAGCAGTCGTCCCTAGCACCAGCTGAGAAGGGGGCCACATATGAGAATCTGCTCTTTGAGAATGAGGCTGCCATCCAGGCCCACCAGGGGAAGCTGAGACCTCAGCCCAGCCAGACTCAAACTCTACATCCAGACTTCAGCCCAAATTCCTGGACCCCTGAGAGAGCAGAGGGCTGGGATCCCAGAGTCCTGGGTCTTGCAGGAGGGGCTGGCAGCCTGCACTGCTTCCCTGTCGGAGGGAGGTTAGGTAGGATCTGGGATCCCACCAGAAGATGATGGGAGGAGGATGCTAGGGTCTCCCAGAAACAAGCTGGGTTCTGAGGAAGAAAGGAAGGAAGGAAGGAAGGAAAGGGAGGAAGGAAGGAAGGAAGGAAGGAAGGAAGGAAGGAAGGAAGGAAGGAAGGTCGGAAGGTCAAGGATTCTGGCTACCCAAGGAGCCAGGGCAGCCAGGATCCCACCCATCTTTTACTCCAGAAACCAAATCAGTTTTCTAGGATCTCAGGTTTCCCAGCACCCCATCTATACATATCTTTTTCTTCTATTCCATAATTTATTAAATTACTATCCTCCTCAGAGACACTTGCCCCAATGGATTTCTGGGTCTGGAAATAATATTGGGGTGTGGGGGTGTTCCTAGGGATGGGATAAACATCCCATGGGGGTACAGACAGAAGTAAGGAGTCAAGAGCTAGACGTAAGGAGTTGAGAGCTAGGTACTGAGGCAAACGTCCTAGGGAGGAAACTAGATGGGCCTATAATTTTGCCGCTGAAAAATGTAGATTTGAAAGGTTGAGTCTCAGAGAAGGCTAGAGGTACAGAGTTTGGTGTCCGGGGCTGGGCGGTATGGATACAGTTCCCTAAAGCAAAGAACACGGGGGCTTTCCCTTTTGGGCCTGGCAATGGGGGGTAGACTTACTTAGTGGGATGGTATCTGCAGCTAATATGCTGGAGACTTTCATACTGAGTCACTTGTCTGGATATCTGAATACTAGGGTCTCCGGAGAGGGTCTCCTGGGTTCTAGGACCGAATCCCCTGGCTCCTGGTTCTTTGGGCAGTACAGGGGGTACGGAGGGGTTGAGGCTAGATGCCAGAGGGCTGGACTAGAAGGCAAAAAATCCTGGGAGACCAGGATGAATATCCGTCAGCGCCCGGCCCTGGTGTTTCCTGGCTGGGGGAGGGACAAGGGGCGGGTCGGGGCTCTCCACCTACCCGAAACCGAACACGCAGGCGCGCGCGCACACACACACACACACACACACACACACTCACTCACACACTCACACACTCTCACACACACTCCCTCACCAGACACCCCCCTCACCCCACCCCCCATACACCAGCCGGGCTCCGCCCAGCCGCGCCCCCGCCCCACCGCATTTCGCGATCAGCACCCAGGACAGTGCCACCCGCCCGCGTCAGTGTTGGGGCCAGCGCCTCAGCGTCTCCCGGGAGGGTCCGGTCCAGTTGGTAAGGAGCTGTTGGGATCCCCTCCCTAAACCCCATCCTTCCTCCCATCCCTAGAGGGAAGGGGTGTGTGCGTGTGCGGGAGACGCTGTGTGGAACCAACAGAGGGAGTGGGAGGACTAGACCCTGAAACGTTGAGACTGAGATTTAGACAGATGTGGGGACAAAGAGCCAGAGGAGAGGGAGGAGTGAGCAGGGGGAGAGAGTGGGAGACCCCGGGAGACCGAGACCAGATAACAGGCGGAGGGCAATCAAGACGTGGGGGAGCAGCGAGGGTCCGATGGGGGTACAGACAGAAGTAAGGAGTCAAGAGCTAGGAGTAGGGGCCAAAGCGGTCGTGAGAATAGGTGTGAACACAGAGCTCAAGATGCGCGGGAGAGACTAGCAGGCCGAGAAGGATGGGAGCCTAGCAGAGGCAGCAGACTGCCCCTCGCCCCCACATTTCTGGAAAGAGTGGAAGAGGAAGGACGCCCGAGTCCACTCCCATCGCCAGATGTGGAGGGAGACCCCAGATGTGGGCGCCTGGACCGATGGGAAGGTCACCCCTCCCCACCCTCGCTCATCCGGGGATCTGGGTCAGGGGTCCCAGGCACGACAGGGCATGGAGCCAGCCGGCCCCGCGGGGACTTATCTTCCGTGCGTAAGCTCCGCCCGTTGTCGTGGAAACGGGCTATTGCCAGGGCAACAAGCGTGGCTCCCACCCCACCCAAAGCGGAGCCAGGTGTTGCTCAGGGCAACCCGGGGTGCTGGTTCGCAGGCTCTCCTTCGCCCACTTGCAGAGGAGCAAGAAAAGGGCAAAAGTCAGCGGGGATCCCTGCTGGAGTCCCAGAAGGAGAGGACATCCCTTCAGGATGGGACTAGGTCCAGGAACGCACCCACAGCGTGCGCCTTCCGTCATGGGAGGATGAAACGACATCCCCGGCATGCCACCGTGCGGCCGGTCACCCAGGGTGCAGATGTGGGTTATCTGCTGTTGGGAAGACCCGATGGTGGCACAGGGTGGGCGTGGGGTGCTAGGGCGCTTGGCTGCCTCCGCAGAAAGGACCGTAGGACTCCGCCGCCATGTTCCCGGAGCCCCCTACCCCCGGGCCTCCCGCGTCCGACTCGCCTCCGGACTCGAGTCGCATCAGCCAGAGCCCAGGTGAGCCAGACCCGAGGCAGGAGCCGAGGGAAAGCCCGGCCAGGATTCCCGGGGGCGAGATTCGGACGGGCATACTGGGCTGGCGGGCTGGAAAATCCGGGTAGTATCGTGGTGGAATCTCAATGAAATCGAAAATGAACAGGCTTGCCACAAAAATGAGAACTAGATCAAGGGGTGTGGAATAGATTGGAATCTTGGCTTGGTGAACTGTAAGGTCCACCTCTCCCCTTTTAAAGATAGAGAAATTGAGGCCCAGTGAGGGGTTGAGGCTTCTAAAAGCGTCAGGACTTGAGCAGAAAATTAGAATAGGGGTTGGAAGTACTAGGTAAGAAAAGCCAGATGGTGTCAGCCTGGATTAGGGTGTCAAATCACTTTGTAGGTGAGATCAGTTGGAAGAAAAACACGAGAGTACAACGGAATGGATATGGCTGGAGGGCAAACAAAGCCAGGATTCCAACTTCCACATGTAATCCGGACTAAACTACCCAGCTTGCTTCCTAAGACCTCAATGTCTGTTGTGTCCATTCCTTCTGCAGTGCCCCCCTGGGCCTTGGCCACAATCGTCCTGATCTCAGGTCTCCTCATCTTCAACTGCTGTTTCTGTCTCTACCGGAAGTGTTGTCGGAGGCGGATGGGCAAGAAGAGCCAGACCCAAGCCCAGGTTCACCTACAGGAAGTGAAGGAGTTGGGCCAGAGTTATATAGACAAGGTCTGGCCTGGCCTAGCCCCTTAGCCCTGCCCCTTTCTTCACCCCTGCTCTCCTCCACAGCCCAGCAACCTCAGTTCCTGCTCCCTTCCCCCCATGCCCACCTTATTTGCCCATTTTTCCTGTGTGTCTAGCCCCAGACTGGATCCTGGGGACCTGGAGATAGACCAGACCTACTCACTGTTCACAAGAACCTTCCAGCTTGGTGGAGAAGTCAGACACACACACAGACATTCACAATTCAGGGTTGTATGTGGCATGTTAGTGGCAGTACAGGGCATATGGAGGTGCAGAGAAACCACCTGACAGTCTAGAGGATCCCAGAGTCTTCCCAGAAGAGGTGACACATAGAGTTAACCAGAATAGAGAGGATATTCTAGCTCAAAGGAAGCACATGTGCAGAGGCTTGGAATCCAGGTTCTGTCATTTCCACACTGCCTGGGGCATAGAGCACAGATCCACTGTGCTCTAGAGTGAAGTAGCTAGAGAGCCAGCAGTGTCCATGTAATGAGGTTGGCTGGGAGCTGTGGAGAGTTTTGAGCAGGAGAGGACAGGTTCAGATGGGTGTTAGGATGAAAACCCTGGAACTCATGTGGGACAATGACCTGGGACAAGGAGACCAGGGAGGAGGTCTCATGGCAGCCCTGAGAAGAGAAAGGAATCATGAGCTGGAAGAGGCCATTGGGGTAGAAAATGAAAATTTACAGGTCGAAGGACCTGAGTATTAGGTCTCCTAATGCAGAGTTAAATGATGCTCACCTGGAGCCAAGAAGCCCTGGGTTTCCAACCAAGAGAAACCAGCTGTGTGACCTTTGAAAATTCACCGTTCCTCTCTGAGCCGCAAGTTCGTGATTCATAACTAGCATTTCCCCTCCTTCTCAACAAATAGCTGTTATAATTTTTACCCATAAGGGAGGCCCTTTAGGGTTCTGGTATCCAGTCTCCATCCCTACCCTTTAGCCAGTGACAGTCAAAGACCATCTGCATCAGAATCACCTTTGGCACTTGTTGAAATGTAAATTTTGGACCTTGCACCAAACCTACTGAGTCAGAATCTCTGAAGTGAAAGCATTTTACCACACTACTCATAGGAATTCCGATTCACATTGAATTTTGAAAATTGGTGACTTAGGTTAGAAAGCCTTCTGGTTTTCTTGTTCTAGTTTAGAATGGAAAATACACAGTAAATATGCCATTTCTCCTCCATATTGTGCTGTGAAAAGATCACTAATCAACATAGCAATTTGCACAACTGCCCCAATACATCCATCAGCTATGAAATAAAATCTCCTGCCTCCTTCCGGAAGGCAATGAGACACTATCGTGCTTGTTTTTCTAGTTTAGGCATGGTTACCTGTTACAACTTCTGTTCCCCAACCATAGCAGACATCACTAATCAAACATTGACATACTGTATATGTGTTGCTATGGCTAGTCCCTGCCTCTGGCAGACACCACTAAGTCAAACACTGACTCTCCTTAGCCTCCAAGTGCTCAAGGTGTGGCCGAGGGGATGTATGAGTCTCCCTTGGCTTCTGGGTCTGGAGGATAACAGGAGGGAAGGTTCACCAGCCCTTGCCTCTGGCTCCCTAAGGTGCAGCCAGAAGTAGAGGAGCTGGAGCCGGCACTGTCTGGGCCTGGGCAGCAGGTGGCAGAGAAGCATGAGCTAGGACGACTGCAGTACTCACTGGATTATGATTTCCAGAGTGGCCAGGTGGGTGTGGACCATGGATAGGTTTTGGCAGGGGGTGGAGGGGAATCCCAGGAGGGTCTAGAAAAAAAGTTAAGACTAGGGGCCCTTCATCACTACAGCTGCTGGTGGGCATCCTGCAAGCCAAGGGGTTGGCGGCCTTGGACTTGGGTGGCTCTTCGGACCCCTATGTGCGGGTTTACCTGCTGCCAGACAAGCGGAGGCGGCATGAGACCAAGGTACACCGGCAGACGCTGAACCCACACTTTGGGGAGAACTTTGCCTTCAAGGTAAGCACCTGGCCTCAGTGCCTCATACTTGGCAGCCTGGCCCCAGTCCCTAGAACACTGGGGACCAACCTATTCTGCTCTTTCTAGAAGTAGCCACAGCTCAAGTGGCAGCTACCAGTTCTGGGGACTATTCCACTGGCTCCTGGGTGGTCCCTTTGGGGCACTACAGACCTTGGACTGTTCCTTTGGTCCTTGGGTTGTACCATTTGGGTTCTATGAACTGCCCCTGCAACTGTCCCCTGTGCCCCTCGCTGCCCCACTTGTCTCCTTTGCCCTGATGTGTGGTGCCCCACTTCCTCTCTGATTGCCTTCTCTCCACCTTGTGCTCTCTGGGCGCACCCCCTCCAGGTCCCCTACGTGGAGCTGGGGGGCAGGGTACTGGTCATGGCAGTGTACGACTTCGACCGCTTCTCCCGCAATGATGCCATAGGGGAGGTGCGGGTCCCCATGAGCTCCGTGGACTTGGGGCGGCCAGTGCTGGCCTGGCGCGAGCTGCAGGCAGCTCCGAGGGAGGAGGTGAGCACACTTGGCCCCGCCCTTGCAACTGGGCCCACCCCACCCCCGTTTCCAGATGTTCTATCTGCTGCAGAGGGGTACCCCCAAGGGTGCTCCTGGTAGGTTGCCGCCTCACCCCTCAGATCGTACCACTGGAGTCTTAGCTCTGGACCATTCCACTCCAGGACAAGGGGGAGCGAAGAAGGGTGGCAGAGGGGATGTGCAGTGGGAACTCTAGAGATGGGTTCCTCTCTGTCTTTTAGCAGGATAAGCTAGGGGACATCTGCTTCTCCCTCCGCTATGTTCCCACTGCTGGGAAGCTCACGGTCATCGTCCTGGAGGCTAAAAACCTGAAGAAGATGGACGTTGGAGGGCTTTCAGGTGTGTGGGAAGCAAGGAGGTGGTGGCAGGGCAGGGGGAGTCCTCTGGCTGAGGTTGACAGTTTCTCCGCTGGAGGGTCCCTAGGCGGGGAGAGAAGTTCAGGCTACAATGAGAGGATGTAGATTCGATTTGGGCACAGACAGAAGGGACCTGAGGGGTGCATGGGAATCTCTTCCAAAGAGTCTCATGCCATCCCCTGGATCTGACACTCCTGAACTCAGCAGTGGAGGGGCTGAGACTCCTGCTTCCTTTCTCCAGATCCGTATGTCAAGGTCCACCTGCTGCAGGGTGGCAAAAAGGTGCGGAAGAAGAAAACGACCATCAAGAAGAACACCCTGAACCCCTATTACAATGAGGCCTTTAGCTTCGAGGTGCCCTGTGACCAAGTCCAGGTGAGCTGAGATCAGGTCCAGGTCCAGGTAGTCCCTCCTCTCAAATCCCAGGCCGCTAGAAACCCCTATTGCTAGGGGAAAGGGACTCCTTAGCTACCCCATGAAGCCAGGGTTCTGAGCTTGTGTTTTCAGTTTCCCTCTATGAGGACCAGGTGGCCCCAAGAGGGACCTGGATGCCCCACTCCCCCAGGAGCCATGGCTACTAAAAAAAAAAGAGACTTCCCCACAGCCCTTTAGGGGCAGGCCCCTCCAGCCACCTAAGAGTCCTGGAGGTTGGCCCCCCTTAGGAGGCTGCTTCCTAAGAAGGCCCCTAACCATCTTTTCCAAATGGGGTTCTCAGAGTTTCTTGCCTGTGGAATCTGATCACGTGGAAAGAAAGATTTCAGAGCCCCCCCAGCTCCTCCTGGTGCCTCCGCCCCCAACTCCCCTTATTCCTCTTCCTCCCCTGCTCACCCAGAATGTCCAGGTGGAGCTGACCGTGTTGGACTACGATAAGCTGGGCAAGAATGAGGCCATTGGGAGAGTGGCTGTAGGGGCAGTGGCTGGCGGGGCTGGCCTGCGGCACTGGGCAGACATGCTGGCCAATCCCCGACGGCCCATTGCCCAGTGGCACTCATTGCGGCCCCCTGACAGGGTGAGGCCACTGCCTGCGCCTTGACACCATCATCAAACCCCTGACCCCAGACTCCTGGCCAAAGCCACGCTCAGGCCTACCTTTAAGCCTCCTCTGACTACAAGCCTCCCCACCCCCCCTGCCCCAGTCATCTGACCTTTTCCTGCCTTCTCACCCCCATTACACCAATCATGATAACTTGCCAACTCTCTCACAGCACATACCCGGCAGCCCCAGGGACATCTGTGGGGAGGTAAGCAGTTTGGTTCTCCACGCACCCACCCACCCATGGTCCAACTGTCTGCTTTGACAATCAGTGATCCCATTCTGCTGTCTCCTTCACTCTACACAGGACCACCCACTCCTGTTCCAGTCTAATTCTTGCACTCCCCCTGGGGCCAAATAAATACTCAGCAACTTTGGTGGCCTGGCTGGATGCTTATTGTTGGGGATGGGAAGGGGTGGGGGTGGAGGCCCAAGAGGGAGCCTCACCTCCAGGGGTGGGATCACATGGATGGGATTAAGGCTGCCTATCCTGGCAACACACTGAGGGAAACTCACGCACACACCCATCCAGCCTCTCACTCACTTGCTCATCTAGTCATTCCTCATTTATTCATTCACTTACCCCTCTGAGTGCTGTGAGAAGTCAATGAAAATTCACTTACTTATTTGTGAGTTTATCATGGCTTTTCCAAGGTTGTGTGGCTGGGTGAGGAGAAGAGGCAGAGAGCCAAGGCTTTTTGGGTACTGCTCTCTGTGCTGGATGCTAGAACTGATCTGGAGATGTGTCTCACTCAAGTCCCTGCCCTTGTGGAATTCAGGTTGTCACCTGGCCAAGACTTCTCAGCCAGCAAGTGACAGGGCAAGATGTAAGCCTAGGCATGTCTGACAACAAAAGCCATATTATCAAGAATCTTGCTGTCTGGTTGCCCCAATATGAAGTAGTGGGAATCACAGCGTAGACAGTTGTGGCCATTTGGCAGGGGAAGTAGGAGCAGAACTCAGAGGACGATTCCCAGCTGGGGATTGGAAGGATGAGCTGGATTTTTTTAGGGGGAGAATGGGGAGGATGTTAGCAGGAACAATGTAAAAAATACACACCTGCAGGCAAGAGAGAACTTGCTTGCTTCTCGTGTGTGCTGTTACCAAGTTTCTGAAACCCTGGTGTGTGGTTTGCCCATTTATGTGTTGTAAATACTCTCGCTTTGGTTGATTTCAAGCCACGAATGTGAAATCACTGAATATGGAGTTGAGAAGAGATGTCTACTAGTGCACCAACATCAAGTATTTCTCAGGGTCAGGATGAGGGTCCCAAAATTTAAGGTGAAGCCAATGCCCCCTCCCACCACCCCTTCCCTTCACCAAAAATAAAATATTCATTAATCAAGATAAATAGTATTTTAGTGCGATGTTTTTAAAAATAAAAATGTAAAAAAGAAACCCACGATGAAAAAAATGTGAACATTTTAAAGACAGGATCTGACCCTGCACTTGGACCACTCTGCCTCATCCTAATCCTGGCCCTAGTTCTAATAAAACTTTATGCACAGACAGTCTGTGGTTGCAATATACCAATTTGATGTTTTTTAAAAAAACTATTGCATTAAAGTAGTATTTTATTCATATAGGTACAATAGATGTAAATAACCATAAAACCATCAAAAATAGTAAAATATAGTAAAATAAGAAGTATGACTTTCAAGTATGTATTACCTTTATTTTAATGTAATGTATTTAATTGGAACTTAATTTTCAGTAGTTAATTTAGTAAGAAAATTCATTTTTAGTAATGACTGAGTGTAATGGCCAGGTCACAAAATTCCTGAAAATTTAACACAGGGGCCAGTGCTGGTGGGCCCAGGGCTTCCCTGCATTTCCCACCTGGTAAGAAGTCCCTGTGTTGTAGCGTCAGAGTGTGAGGGATAAAGGGACACAGAGGTCTATTATTTAAGGTCTAGGCCACCTCACTTAATTTGGATTAATCAAAATTCTTTTCAGTTCTAGTTTTGAATCAGCCCAGGCCTTCCACATCCCAGAAATTTGGACCTCCCCCGACTCCTCCCCAATCTCTAACGACCCCACCCCTTCTCGTCCAGCACCGTCGTCATGGCAACAGCGTCCACGCGCCTGACTCTGACACGTTCCCAATTGGCCAAAAGTTCAAGCAGGCGGGTTCCTCTCGCTCTCGTTGGTTACTTTATCATGGGCGAATTCTCACTGGCTGGTTAATCGAAGAGGGCGGGGACTATAAGCCGTAGTTGTGGAGGGGCGTGGAGTCGCTGCGCAGCACCTCGCAAGGAGAAAGGGGCCGCTACGAGGTGTCTGGAAGGATAGAGGTGAGGAGGGTGTCACCTGGAGGAAAGGGGCGAGAAATCGGGGGCGGTGAGAGGGGAATGGGTGGTAGACACAGAGACGATGTTCGCGGATTCCTTGGATGTCTATCCCGCAGGGCGATGACCACACCGGCAGGCTCTGGCACGGGCTTCGGCTCCGTGTCCTGGTGGGGCCTGTCCCCAGCGTTGGACCTGCAGGCCGAGAGTGAGTTCCCCAGTCTAGGACCTCATCTGTCACGCAGGCTGCCTTCACAGCCTGGCAGATGATGCGCTAACGTTCTCTGAGGCTCCAACGGCAGGGGGCGTCCCCGGGTGAGGCTTCCCAGGTGGTCTCTCTGCGGACTACGAGTCCCAGAATGCTTAGAGGCACAGTTCCCTTCAGAACCTAGGCCAGAGGTGTAAATTCTGCTGGGAGTTGTAGCTCATCGTGTTGGGGCGGCTGCAGGCGGCGCTCTCCAGGCCAATCCCGAGCCCGCTGTCGCCTTGCCAGATCCTCCTGTGGACCCAGACTCGCAGGCCGATACAGAGCACGGCACCCCCCAGCTAGACGTGCTGCTGCTGGGCTCCGTGGATGGGCGGCACCTGCTGCGGACCTTGGCCCGCGCGGCACTCTGGCCTCGCAGGAGGTTCCAAGTGAGCTAGGATTCTGGTCCCTGTGGAAAGAGGGGGCTGAGGTCTCCCACGCCTGGGTTCCCCAGAAGCCAGAGACACAGATCTCAGAATCATTCTACCCTGTCCATCCTTCCAGTTCTACGTGCTGGAGAATAATCTGGAAGCTGTGGCCCGACACATGCTGGTCTTCAGCCTAGTCCTGGAGGACCCTGCGAAGATGGGGCTGCAAGGTCAGTTGCAAGGACCTGGACATTTTGGCCCCCAGTCCCTCTCCCCTCCCTGCAGGAATTCTAGCATTTCGATGGTATAGCTAAACATTTTAGACATTGTTCCCCATTTCATCACTTGCTCACTTATTTGAGAGAATTTTGGGGAAAAATCCACAATAAACTTTCAAGTGTTCAAAACCTCCTACAGTGAGGTAAGTCCAGATGAGATTAGGAAACTTCCTGACAGCTAATGAGTCCCCAGATGCGGAGAGAGTTTGGCTGAGTGGAGCTCAGTCCTTCCCAGGCTTCTCTCAGTGAGAGGTGTGAATCACAGGGAGTCAGCCTGGAGGAGGCAGCCTTGGAAGTGAGACTAAAAGGAGGAGGGAGAGGAGAGTTTGGGCAGGGAGGCAGCAAGTGATTATTTCTCAGTAACAACAACTTCAGCTTAGTAACTAGAGCAAAATCTGAACTCAGGCTCTGTTCAAATTCTGGCTCTGCTTGCTGTGTGACCTTGGGCTAACATCAGCCCCTTTCTGGACCTCAGTTTGAACACTTATGAAATGAGAAATCTAAAAGTTTTTGCCCCACAGAGTACGAACAAACAAACAAACAAACAAACCATATAGCTCCTGGCTATGCATATAGAGTCAGTGCGATTATTGTTACAATTATGAATGGTAGCTGTCAGCAGTAGCCCGGGATCTTCATAATACACTGCACACACTTCACAGTGTACTTTGTATAAAGTTCTTAAACAACTAGAACTAAACTAATCTTATCTACACCTAACCAAAAGTATAGAGGTCTCTTTTATAAGGTTCTTAAATAATCAAAATGAAACCATTTATATATGGATATATAAATTTACTAACATAAATATATGTATATACAACTAAAGGTATATAGTTATCTCAGATTCTTAATTAAAATGAAACAATTTATATTGTAACATTTTAACATACGTATATCTCCATCTCCCTCTGTAACCTTGATTTTTTAAGGCAAGGAAAACAAACATGGAATACAGATTTGGGTTATCTAGGGAGGGAGAACAGGTGAGGAGATCTAGAGGCATAAGTCATTCTTCACGTTCTAGCTGTTGGGGTGGGTGGGAAGTTTGCCAGGGTCCATTGTACTCCTCATATGACTAGGAAATAAGATTCTATAAGGATGGTCTGCGTCATACAGAACGCGCCATTCAATAAAGGGTGTACGACATGGGTCTTATTTTTGGGCTCACGCCTTGCGCCCGGTACCACTTTTCTCCATCCTCCCCGCAGAGAGAAGCGAGACCTTCCTGGAAGTGTGGGGGAACGCGCTACTGCGCCCCCCGGTGGCCGCCTTCGTGCGCGCCCAGGCTCACCGCCTGGCACACTTGGTCCCGGAGCCCGAACGCCTAGCGGAACAGCTGCCCTGGCTCCGCCTGGGCACCCTGAAGGTGCCGCTGCCTGGCCTCGTCTGTCACCGCCTGGGATCCGGGTGGCCGCGAAAGGAATGGAGATGGGCAGCCCCAAAGGATTTGCGGTGATGAAGCGGGGTGGGGGCTGGGAGTTCGACCCCTAGCTCCACGGCTTGCGCTGTGGAATTTGGTCTAGGGGGTGGCTTCTACTTTCTGAGCCTCATTTTTTTTCATCTGAGAAACGGGAGAATAGTTCCCTGGGGTGGAAAGGAAGGTCAAACAGGAGAGGCCGCTCTCCCTGCAGCCCCTCTTCCTTGCTCTCTCCCCACGCGTGCCTGCGGTGCAGTTCCGAGAGCGGGACGCCCTGGAGGCCGTGTTCCGCTTCTGGGCTGGCGGGGAGAAGGGGCCCGAGTCCTTCCCCATTAGCTGCCTCTGGGACACGAGGCTGCGCCACTACCTGGGTTCCCGCTACGATGCCCGGCGTGGTGTCAGCGACTGGGACCTACACATGAAGTTGCACGACCGCGGGGTGAGGGGCTAGGGTCCCCCCTGTCCTGGGCGTAAAAGAGGAGGGACCTGAAGCCCGGACTCCTGGGTCTTTGGGAGGAGAGGCTGGGGCCCACACACTGGATTCACTGAGGCCTCTCTTCTTCCATCCCCTTTCCTCAGGCCCGAGTCATCCATATCCGCGAGTTCCGGCGCTGGAGAGACACAGGCGTTGCCTTTGAACTCAGAGATTCCAGTGCCTACCATGTGCCCAATCGGACCCTGGCGTCCGGTCGTCTCATGAGCCACGTGCGTGTCCACTCCCTGCCCTGGCCCGCTCCTTCTTTTGGGGGACCTAGGAGCAGAGATCCCCAACATCGACCTCACCCACCTCCTTTCTCCCTAATTTCCCAGAGCGGGGAACGTGTGGCAGTGCGAGGGTACTGGGGAGACATCGCCACGGGGCCCTTCGTGGCCTTTGGAATCGAAGCTGACGACGAGAGCCTCCTGCGGACTAGCAACGGGCAACCGATAAAGGTGTTGCAGCACTGGGCGCTGGTGCCAGGGAGGTGTTTGCGAGCCCCACCCCTTGCATCCCAGGCCCCACCCACAAAGCTCTGGGCTCCGCCTCCTTGGGCTACATCTCCCTGCCTTGCTTACTAAAACAGCCCGGGGAACCCAAGCTCGTCCTGCAGATGCTAACTCTGGGGGTGGGGTGGTCAGAGGGTGGCATACTATAAGCCCCGCCCTCGCTGTCCTATCTGAGCTTCTGTCCATGCCCATTCCCCCCTACAGACAGCCGGCGAGATCACACAGCACAATGTGACCGAGCTGTTCAGAGCGATAGCGGCCTGGGGGTGTGGGAAAGCTGCCCAGCAAGACCCCGTGGAGGTGCTGGGGCAAGCGAATGGAACCCAGGAGCCTGGTAATCGGTGGACTCAGCTCTTCTCCTGAGATGGGAGGCGGCTCAGATGATAAAGTAGATACATCATCCTTCTCAAGCGAGTGGGACCTAGGCCCCCTTTTGGAGCTTCAAGCTCCAGGGCTTTCAAGGGCCAGCATGGACAAATATGGTTCCCAATGCTTGGACAAGTGAGCGCCCCTTTCTGACAGTCCATCCCTTTTCTATTTTTAGGAGAGGTAACCCTTGGTCGACCTCACAGATTACAAGGCCCTTGTCAGCTTAACAATCTTTTTTTTTTTTTTTTTCAGTTTTTTACACCTACAGCACTTGGTTTTCCTAGTTGGTCTCCCATGCAAGTACTAACCAGGCCCAACCCTGCTTAGCTTCCAAGATTAGAAGGGATAGGGCTTGTTCAGGGTAGCATGGCCATAGACCATTTTTTCTTCTGTATTTCTCTCCCTTTTCTAAATCCTGACACCACTTTTAGCATTCTGAATTCCAGTAGTAGATTCTACACCTTCTACAGAAGTTTAAGGGGCTGAGAACATTGTAAGGAGGTGCTGGTCTCTCCCAACTCACCTTTGGAGAGAACTCCCCCCGCCCCCTCGCGAATCTGATCATGCTCCTTCTAACCATTCCCCAACCTGGCCCTCCCAGTTGCCTGGACACCTTATGTGGCCTGAGTCAACATTCCAAAATTTCCCATGAAGCCACCTAAGAGAAAGGATGAAAAAGATCTTTAAGACATCCAAGCTTTGTATGCTGCCTAACTGCCAGTCTTCCCCAGCAGCCCCCAGCCCGGAATCCTTCACTGTTCACTTCCTGCCCCTCGGCTCTGCTCAGACCCTCCACCACAAGGGCTGCTACAAGGGACGGTTCCATCTTCTCTACATGGCCTGTGGGTAAGAGGGCCTAGGGTTGTCCAGGCTTCCATCTCCCGGCCCCTCCTCCTGCAGACCCAGAGTCCAGGCCCCAGGCCCTCCTCCCTCAAGACCTGAAAGTCTGGCTTCAGCCCTCTCCGTTCCTCTACACAGAATGGTCCATCTTCTGAGCCCTGAGCTTGGGGCCTGTGTAGCCCCTGGAGGACGCTTGATTGTGGAATTAGCCCGGTGAGCCAGCAGTGTGAAGGGCAGGGAACCAGGCTGGGGCCTGAAAGCCAGGCCCCTTAACACAACTGCCTCTGGATTTCAGGTACCTGGTGGACCTGCGGCATGAGCAGCTGCAGGGGTTTACTACTCGGGTTGCAGAGCTAGCTCAGGCAGCTGGATTTGCCCCACAGCCCGGGGCCAGGCCCTCGGAGACCTTCGCGCGCTTCTACAGGTCCGAAGACTCTGCTACCGACTGCATTAACCCAGCAGTGGAGTCAGGGCCTTCAGCCCCTGAAGTCCTGGCCGCACACCCTGAAGTGCTGGATCAGACCCCTAAAGTCCTGGACCAATCCCCTGAGTCAATGAACCCACCCTCTGAGGACCTGATGTAGTCCTTCCAAGGCTGAACCCCACCCTCTGAACCCCTCCAACTGCCCTCAGAGTCTCGGGGTTAACTCTCCAAGGCTTTAGCTACAACCCAAAACCAGAGAGCCTGATTAGATCTCTGGAAACCAAGTCCTCGTCTCTAACTTCTAAAGTCAGGTCCTGGAATTAGAGCTTGCCTCCAGAACACTCAGTTATGCCTTCATAGGTCTCACTCCACCCCAGAGGTTGCTGGAATTTCAGATTCCATTCCTGGGATTCTCTGTTCTATTCCTAGAATTTAAGATTGTTCTCTTAGAGTTCTACGCTCCACCCCAGAGACTCTAAACGCAGCCTAGAGATCAGGCCCTGGGTCTCTGGTCTTCTGCGTTGTTCCCAGATGTCCCATTCCTAACTGGAGATTGGGACGTCTCCTCTCCTGGAGCTGATCGTTATCCATGTGGTCCAAGTAAAGAGAGCCTGGTCGTCTTCTCCATGTGTCTGTGTATCTTTCCTGTTCTCTGTCTCCAGGGCTGGGGCAGGGGAGGGGCCAGAAGTGGTCAAGAGAGGAGAGCCAAGATCCGATTTCCGGGTTTCCAAGTGGACTCAGAGTAGATTTCCTGGTGCTGTCGCCTGAGTCACTGGGCATCCCACACCTCAAATAAATCAATAAAATTTGTCTATTGCCATGCCACCCTGAACAAGCTCTAGCCAGTCTGATCTCAGAAAGCTAAGCAGGGTTAGGCCTGGTTAGTACTTGGATAGGAGACCACCTAGGAAGACCAGGTGCTGTAGGTGTAAAAAAATAAATAAATAAGGGATTGTAAGCCAACAAGGTCCTTGCAATCTGTGAGGTCAACCAAGGGTTGCCTCGCCTAAAAACATAAATATTTTATTGAGTGGCTAGCAGGTTTGGGGCACTGAGGCTGACCATAAGATGAATAAGAAAGACAAAGCTCCAGTTCCCCCAGACTGCAGTTTAATGCAGGGATGGGGCCTGGACTCCTGAGTCTGAGGGAGGACTGCCTAAAGGTCAGAGCGAAGGGTCCAGATTCCCAGGCTGCCAATGTGAAGGGTTGATCCAGCTGGAGCATGGCCCACTCCACCCCTCACGCGCCCCGTTATCTCTCATCCCGGGCAGGGAGAGGAGGGGGCAGCAGTATATTTAGTCTCTGCCCTTGCCCTTTATCAGTGTCCTCAGTGAGGCTTGAGCAGCCTGAACGAGACCAAAGCCCCCGGGGTCTTCAAGGTCATCCCGGACACTCCCTCACTGACCCTCCAAGAGCCTCTTGCCCCTTCTCTGCCTCCTGCAACTCCTGGCTGGAGTATCAGCATGGCGGACGAGTGAGTGAAGCTAGTAACTTGGTCTCCTGAGGCCTGAGACAGTGGGAGGTAGGGCGATTTCCTAGGTTTCTGGTAGAGGTGAGAGCTGCGAGGCAGGACTCATGGTCTGAGAAGGGAGATGTGAACAGGACTTCTGAGAGACGGAATGGGCTTAAAGTTTGGGAATCAGACTCCTAGGACTCGAAACGCGGGAGCTAGTGGCCAGATCTCCTGGTCAGAGGAGACTCTGGGGTCCCTTAGGAGACGGACTGGATAGGACACAGGCACAGCATTAATCCTCTTTCCTTGTTTCCCTCCCTCCAGGAGCAGCGATGCGGTGAGAGCAGGCGTGGGCCGGCCGCTCCAGGCCGGGGAGGGCGCTGTAGGGAAGGCTCTGGGGCGGGAGGCTGGAGCCCTAGGAGAAGCCTGGAGAGGGGCTGAGGGTCCAGGTGGTAACGCGGCTTCGTTCCCCCAACCCAGGCCGGGGACCCGCGCCCCGCGTCTGCTCCGGTCCGCCGCCGCTCTTCTGTCAACTACCGCGCCTACGCCACCGAGCCTCACGCCAAGGTAAGGGCGGGGCCAGCGCGGTGGGCGGGGCCGGAGTGGGGGCCTCGCGAGGGTCCAAATTCCTACTCTGGTGGGGGCGGGGCAGGGTCCTCAATGGAAGTGGGACTACCGTCAAGCGCAGAGCCCTAGGGAATGAGGGGCTTCAGTGGCGGAGTTCTGCACGGGGCAGGGCAAGGATTGGTCAGAGATGCCTATGGGCAGAATTCCGTTGCCCGTGGGAAATGCAATTGCTAAGGGGATAGTGAGTGCAGATTGTGGATGGTGCTGAGTGCCGTAGCCTCGGTATACCAGGGGCTCGAGTTGAAGGCGGGCTCAAATCTGGACCTGACTTGAGAGGGCAGGTTCTGAAGCCCCTCCCACCGCCCACCTTCGGATCGCTACTGGTTTTTCCTCTCTCCATTTCACCCCCGCAGAAAAAGTCTAAGATCTCCGCCTCGAGAAAACTGCAGCTGAAGGTGTGGACCTGCCTGGAGAAGGCGCCTAGGTGTTTTGAGGGGCGGAGCTTGAAACTCAGGGCGAGGCTTCGGATTGTCCTGGGTGGGCATGGCTTAGAGTGGTGCGTCTTGGGGTGTGGTTTTGCAGTTGAGGAGGCCCAGCGATGGTAGGAATGATGGAGGTTGAGGGGGCGGGCCTCTGGAAGAACGAGGACTGGCCTGGGATTAGAGGGAGCGCAGGGCTGAGGCGGCCTCCTTGCACAGTCTTCACCACGCTCACCCGTCCATCCGGGTGGGCTGCGGTCCTGGCGTCCTACCCGCAGACCCTGATGCTCCAGATAGCGAAGCAGGAGCTGGAGCGGGAGGCGGAAGAGCGGCGTGGAGAGAAGGGGCGCGCTCTAAGCACGCGGTGCCAGCCTCTGGAGTTGACTGGGCTGAGATTCGAGGAGCTGCAGGTACCGACTCCAATCAGGGACTCAGTCTAGCCTGGGGTCCGAGGCTCCCAGCATCCCGCCCTGCATCCTTGGGGCTCCGGTACAGTCAATATCCATCCTCTTTTGCTAGGGACCTTGGAATCCAACCTCCCAATTTTTACCCTCATGAGTTCAGAAATATGGCCTGTAGCTGCCTACAGTCTCAAAACCTAGAGGTTGGTTCCTCCAGCTCTAATTCTGTCATAGTCTCAGGACTCCTGGCTCTGGAGTTCTGTTTTGTTCACAGTTCCCCAGAGTCCCGCTTCAATCTATTCCTTCAGTACCAGAAACCCAGGTCCCCAGTTCCCTTCTCCCTCAGACCCTGGAGTCCAGGCCTCCAGACTTACCCCAACAACACATACCACTTTCCTCTGTCAGGACTTGTGCCGACAGCTCCATGCTCGTGTGGACAAGGTGGATGAGGAGAGATATGATGTGGAGGCAAAAGTCACCAAGAACATCACGGAGGTGGGAGGAAGTCTGGTCCCTTCAGGGTAGGGTGCAAAGCCTGGGGCTGTTGTCTCAGCCTGGCTCCTTACAGCTGCTTGTGGTTGAGGACACTAGGAGACCCAGGACAACTCTGTGAGTGGCAAGGAGGGGACAGAAGGATGACTACACTATGTCCAGGCAAAGGGGGCAGCACATGCAAGACCCAGGGATTGGGACAGCAGAAAATATGTTTGCAAAGATATGTGGTTGGAGCATTGAGTGTTGGTAAATGAGCTCAGGCATGGATGGGGAACCGTGAGACATAGGTAGCTGGATGGGGACGTGCTGGTGGTTTTCAGAGGGATGAGGGTGGGGCAGATTGGACAGGGTGTCCAGTTCCAGGATGACGAACTTACATTTTGTTCTGAAGGTGGTGGGAGCCTGAGCTAGGGAGACCCTGGATGAGGTCTGGAGGGTGAAAGAAGGAGAAGCGGAGGGAGGGATCTCCAACTCCCTTTATGGCTGCCCACAGATTGCAGATCTGACCCAGAAAATCTTTGATCTTCGGGGCAAGTTCAAGCGGCCCACCCTGCGGAGGGTGCGGATCTCTGCGGATGCCATGATGCAGGCGCTGCTGGGAACCAGGGCTAAGGAATCCTTAGACCTGCGGGCCCACCTCAAGCAGGTGAAGAAGGAGGACACGGAGAAGGTGAGTATTGCTAGGGCCAGGAAAGGGGATGCTTAGAGGAGAGGGTGTAGGGGCAACAATCCCATTCTGAGGGCAGATGGAGCTTGGAGTTGTGAGGAGCAGTATCTGGTAAGTGGTCCTCAACAGGAAGTATAAGAGGGGCACAGGAAATGCAAGAGGGAGACAGGGAGTGCAGGAGGGAGACAGGAAATGTATGTGGGAGACAAAGTACAGGAGGAGGGAGATAAGATGTTTATGGGGCAAATTGGACAGAATTGATGAGAGGACAAGAAGTATTCCAGAACCAGATCCTTGGGTAGGTGTCCAGAACAGAGCATCCTGCAGGTTGGAGGGCAGGTGGAAGATATATGAGAGGCCATAGACCAGGAAGACACCTTGACCTCTGACCCCATTCCCCTAGGAAAACCGGGAGGTGGGAGACTGGCGCAAGAACATCGACGCACTGAGTGGAATGGAAGGCCGCAAGAAAAAGTTTGAGGGCTGAGCTTCCTGCCCCTGCCCTGGCCCTGGGGATGGCCCTGAGGAATAAAGCTTCTTTCTGAGCTGGGAGTGGCTGTGTGTGTCTACTGGGATGGGGGAGGCTCCCTGGAAGCCATACTGCACATCAGGAACAGAGCTGGGTCTCCAGTACAGGACATTCTGAACTTGTCTGCACCCCATGAGGGACACAGATGTGGAGAGGAAGGCTCAAAGAGACACACAGAGACAAAGGGAGAGAAAAAAGATGGATTCATGGAAAGAAGGGCAAAGAAAGGGAACACAGAGAGAAAGAGATACATACAGTGAGACACAAAGACAACGGAGCCCTGGAAGAGAAAGAAATGAGGACCCATGGAGGGAGAACTGTAGAGACATAAAGAGACCCCAGAAAGAGAAAGAAAGGCAGAGACATGGATACGGACCTAAAGAGACAGAAACAGGGTCATAGACATTCACAGAGAGACCTGGAAACAGACACAGAGAGGCAGATACGAGGGACACTCGCAGAAATGCAGAGACAAAAATGTGCAGACAGGGAGAGATTCAAAGTGAAGAACACTGAGAGAGATGCAGAGAGCCCAAGAAAGAGACCTGAAGAGAACCCCCCCAAAAATGAATAGAAACAAATAGAAATTGGCAGATTGTAAGAGACAGAGACAGTGAGACAGAGACACCAAGAGGCTCAGAGGGGTGAGGAGTCCTGCTCTCCAGGGCTGGCTCCCTTAGAGGTCAGTGTCATGGCTTGGCAGGGAAGGAGGAAGAGGGATACCAAAAAAGGTCCCTGTCACATGGAGGTGGGGGTGGTGAGATCGTTCAGGCCTGACACCCCACCCTCTCCCCTTGTCTGATGCACACCTGCTTCCCTGCTTTAGCGCCTGTTGTCACCAGGGTGGAATCCTGATGGCAGACAAAGGGGTGGGGGTGGGGAGGGGGAGACAGAAAGATGGACAGAGACAGACGCAGAGACACTCAGATGAAGAGTCATAGAGACAAAGGAGAGACAGAGACCGAAACAGAGTATGAGAGATGGACATCCAGAAAGACACAGAAAAGGGGACCAGAGCCTTGGAAAGAGAAAAAACATCCCTGTACCCATGATTGCCGAGTGCTGTGTGCTGTAGAGTGGGGACCATGGGGTGCTTAGAGCCATTCAGGGTCCATGGGAGGCGCTGAGAGGGTGGAGGAGGAGTCTCAGAGCAGCCAGGAGGTGCCTGGATCCTGAACCTGGAGCCAGAGTGGGGGCAAGGGAGCCTCTGCGCCTGGCTAGTATTTGGGGAAAGGAATTCTCTCCCCCTCCCACTCCCTCGGGGCGGGGCCGAACTCCAGTATAAATCCGGGGTGCTTCAGCCTCCCAGCAAGGCTCAGGTTCTGCCCTGCGGTTTAGTGCCTCTGCAGACCCACACTTAGGTAACTAGGTAATGGCCCTGCAGTATCCTGGTGGGAGGGTGGCGGATGGGAGGTGTGTGAAGAGGGATGGAGGCGGAGGGGCACAGATGTGGACATCTGGGAATTTAGGAGGCCTGGGAATTTGGGAGGCCAAGGCCTTAGGGGGATTGAGGATGGAAGGGAAACTTAGATTTTGGGGGTTACAAAATTAGGGTTTGCTGGGATTTGGGTGTCCCAGAGGTCTCAGAGTCAAGGAATCTCAGAAATTGGGGGTATCTGTCTAGGCTTGGATGTCAGTCTAGTATTCAGGATCTGGCGTTCTAGGAATTGAGGGCTCAGGATCTGCAGTCCTTGGATTGCAGGTGTCAGATCTCATAGTGCCATAATTTGGTAGTCTCATGAATTGGGTCTCTGAGTTTTGGCATCCTGATTTTGGGGTCTCATGATCTTGAGGTTTCAGAATTTAGGAGGTGTCAAGAACGGGGGTCTTAGTGAGGTCTCAATCTGGAGATATGAGGACTTGCTGGAGCATCATATATTGGGGCTCTCAGGATCTGTGGGTATCCAGTTTTCTGGGGAGTCACATGACACGCTGGGGCCTGGAGGTGTCAAATATTGGGGGGTCTAAATATTTTGGGGTCAGGATGAGGTCTGTGGACAGACCCTGCTCCTGCTCCTATGGGTGAAGGTGAAAGGAGACAAGTGGGGAGATAACCAGCCAAAAGTTGAGGGCAGCATCTGTGGTAGGAGAGGGGACTGGGTGTGACTGATTCCTCCAGAAGCCCCCCCTCCCCTGAATCCCTTTTAAGAATGTGTCCTCTATTTCACATTTATAACATCCCCCTAAAATAGCCCCTGGGGGTGGGGCAGCTATTGTCTTCAGGCCACTGTCCCTTCCCAAATACCTTCTAATCCCAACTCAGATCGGGTTCCCATGGACCTGTCATAAGACAAAAGAGGACAGCTGGGAGCAGGGGCACGAACTGCAGCTTTGGGGCTGTGCCCTGAACACACCTCCCAAAGTTCTACCCTCACATGGTTTAGGAATCAGCTTCCACTCCCTCCTTCTTCAGACCCGGGAGTCCAGACCCCTAGACCCTCCTGCCTCAGACCTGGGAGTCCAGGCCCCCAGCGCCCCCTGCCTCAGACGCCAGGGTCCAGTCCCCCAGCCCCTCCTCCTTCGGGACCCCACCCCACTCCGCCTGTTCTCTGTGGTCCTTAGGTCGTACAAGGATGTCGGATATCGAAGAACAGGAATATGAGGAGTGAGTGATGCTGGCGGGAGGGCTGGAGGCCTGGAGAAGCGGGGACACTCCACCCTCCTAAATGTCTAACTCTCCGCTCTGTCTTTCCCTCGCACCTGTCCTCAGGGAGCAGCCAGAAGGTGAGTAGAGAGTGTGCTGGCCTGGGGGGGTTGGGGACACTATTCGGATCTCAGCCAATGGGAGGTGAGGGGAGGTGTGGCGCCCTCCTGGGAAGGCTCCTGGGAAGGGGCCAGTGCAGAGAAGCGGGAGAGCCCACCCTGCGCAGACGTTCCCCACCCCTGGTTTTTCTGTTCAGTCTCCCTACAGTCAGTGAGAAAAGCTCATTGTACACACGTGTAGCTGAGACCCAGGAGGTCCCTAGCTCAGCAGAGACTAGTACCGGGTCCCCAGTCCCCGTCTCTCACCTCCCCCCTTCCCCGGCTCCTGACGTCCCCTCTCTTCTGCCCTACCGCTTTCCAGAAGAGGAGGCTGCTGAGGAGGACGGCGAGGCCCTGGACTCCGCAGGTCTGGAGTTGGACGCGGGGGCCTGGGTGGAGTGGGGACGCTTGTCCAGGGGTGGAGACGGCGGTGGGGGTATGGGGCTCCGAGGGCTTCTGCTTCAGTTCCTTTAACAGCCTGTCCCCTCTCTCCCCTCTCTCCCCTCCGGCATCTGGGCACGGCCGTTTCCCCACCCCCAAACCCTGCTCCCCAAATTCTCGCTTCGCCCCTGCCTCTCCCCAGCCCCCGAGGAGCCGGAGCCGGTGGCAGAGCGAGGTAACCGCGGCTGCTTCGCTTCCCTAGGACGATTTCGGGGCCCGGGAGCCCCCAGATAACGTCAGGACCTCCACGCGGGCTCCCTCTCGCCCCCTTAACCCGCCCCAGGCCGGGTTCTTTAAGATCCGGAGAGCCCGCGCACCCTCTGGTGGCCACGAAGGGAAATCGCCTGGCAGCGGCTTTAACCCTTTCCTTTCGTTCTTAAAGGGACCGACACCCAAGGCTTCTTCCACAGCCTGGAGGAATACTTACGGAAGGGTTGGGTGTTTGCGGAGAGGCGCCTCCCGCCCCCATCTTCACCCCCAGCCCTGTCTGTTATTTTTCTCCTCCATATACATTCAAAGGTTGGGGCCTGGATTGTAGAACGGGCTGGCACTGGGAGGCGGGATTCCTGTGTCCACAAGGGTGAGGGGCCCGGGGACACAACTCCTGGGTCACCAAAAGAAGAGAGAGCTTGCCCCCCCCTTCACTGCTGGGTCTTGATGGAGGAGGGCAGGAGCTCTGGGTATGTAAGAGGGGGGTCTGGGTTTGGACCCCTGGGCTCTCAGAAGCATGGGAGGGGGAAACCCACACCGGTTCTGAATGTATATCTGATGCGTGTGACCCTCTTCCTCTTTTACGGCCACCCTGGTTTCCCTTCTCCCGTTGTCTTCCCCCGTGCCCTCCCCCACCCTGGAGAGCAGCAGGAGTGAACGGGGCCCGGGGGTGGGAGGCGAGTCTTGGGGGCTGCCTCCTCTGGGTGTGTCAGGCCCACTCCATGAACTCTGGCTAATTATGTCTTTGTATCCCCCCACCAGAAGAGGAGCGCCCCAAACCAAGGTGAGATCCTAAGGGGGTGGGTGTTCTCAATCATATCCTTCTGAGTATCCTCCGCCTCCAGGGATAGGGTGCGAGGCAGGCAGAGGAGAAGAGTGGGGGGAATTATAGTAGAAAAAGGTTGGTCAGTGATGCCTTCTTTCAGCAAATGTATCCAGAGAACCTCTCGTTGTGTCTGGTGCCTCAGACCCTAACTGCCCAGTTGGTAGACAAGACTCAGACACAGCAGTGGCAGCCAGGGTGCCAGAGCAACAAAGATGAGGGCTCTACGTGTGCCCTGGGCAATCATGAAAGGCTTCCCAGGGGATGTGAAGCCCACCTGGCTGAAGGAGGTAGAAGGGACATTGCAGACGCGAAAACGGTGTGATGTGTGCAAGGTCCCATGGTAGGACCTAGACCAGTCTCTCAGGGAGCAGATGCAGATGCAGGTCCCTTCGATGAGAAAGGCCCTAAACTAGGGGAGGATATGAGACCTCATGGAGTGGAGTGGGCCCTAGAAGGGGCGACACTGGGGCCAAAGCTTGGAGATACAAGGAGGCAGCAATCTGAGCATGAGAGAAGACCTATAAGCAGTAATTCTCTGGGTCTCTGGACAGTGGTGGGGATTTCACTGTGGCTCAAATGCAGGGTGGGGACATGAAGGCCAGGGCCCTGGGGAGCTATGGAAGGATTTTGAGCCGAGGAGGCATAGGGTCAACATAGGGTCAGCATAGGGGTCAGATCTGGGTAAGAGAGCACAGATGTGCCCTAGGCTCAGGGAAGGCTTGTTGGAGGAGAAAAGGCCTCAGGGAGATGGAGTGTATCAGGGGAAGGACATTGCAGGCAGCGGTAACAGCATGTGCAAAGGCTTTGGGGCACAAGGGCACAGCATAAGGTCGGGGCACTATGCAATGTATCTGTGAGTGAGGAGTGGAGATTCTGGAGAAGTTGTCTGGGGCTTAGGAGAGAGTCTGGGCTGCAGACAGCATCGGCCAATCCTCAGGAATTGATGACAATCAGAGTCAATTAAAGTCACAGAGATGAATGACATTGATCATGAAAGTGTACTATGAATGAATAAAAGGGCAAAACTCCTTAAAGGGTGGACCAAAGAAAGAGAGAGAGGCAGAGGGCTGACCCCCCTCCAGCAGCCCTTCATTGAAAAAGGAGTAGAAAACATTAGTTTTTTACTAGCTGCAGGTTAAAAAGTAAAATAAAACACATAGGATTTAATATATTTTATTCAACTCGCAACATCCCAAATTTTATCATCGCAACAGGTCGTTCACATAAAATGTGAGATATTTTAGATTATTTCATTTGTACCACTTCTTTGATATCGGGTATGGGTTTCACTGACAGTTCCCCTCGACTGGGACAAGTCACCTCTCAGGTGCTCAGAGCCACGCTTGGCTCGTGGCCACCATGCTAAGACAGCATAGTGGGCAGTGTCAGGGAGGTCACACTGTTCAGTCTGTCCTCTTCTGTTCACTCAGCCGCCCGGTACCTCCGTTGATCCCCCCAAAGATACCAGAAGGGGAACGTGTGGACTTTGATGTGAGTAGCACAGAGGGGGGCGTCCCCAGGTGCCGCTGCTAGCCCTTAGGGTGCCTCCGTGCAAATGAGGAAAAGGTGGCCTGTTCGGTCTCCCTTGGAATTAAGTCCGGAAAGCCAAGGAGGGTCAGAATGCAGTGCTTTGCTCCCATCTGCTGGACATTTTGTAAACTGCCAAACTTATCGCCTCCTGCTGGGAAGGACTCCCTTCCCGACATCGCAGAAGGGCTGCCGGGAATGACAGGGCCCCAACACGCTGTCCTGTAGGACATCCACCGGAAGCGCATGGAAAAAGACCTGCTGGAGCTGCAGACGCTCATTGACGTGCACTTTGAGCAGCGCAAGAAGGAGGAAGAGGAGCTTATTGCTCTGAAAGACCGCATTGTGAGTGGGGCGAGGTGGGGCTCCCCAAATCCTCCACTCGCTCCACGCCATCCTTTGGGTCCTGGGCGACAACGGAGAGTGGTCACCGCCCAGTGCAGACCCGACGCTGAAACTTTGGGGAGTACCCAAGTGTGGCTACACTCAAACTTGAACATCTCCGCTGTCGACCTCCTCTAGGTAGGGGTGACTAGTAGGTGGTAGTCCCTGCACTCCCTTCCCAAATTCTTCTCTGTTCCCAGGAGCGGCGCCGGGCGGAGAGAGCTGAACAACAGCGCTTCAGAACCGAGAAGGAGCGGGAGCGACAGGCCAAGCTGGCGGTGGGTGACCCACCCTGGGATCCCAGATACTGTTCTTCCACGAGATGCTCCATTTTCCATCCATGATATTATCTGGGATCCTGAGAAAGCCCTCATGCTTTATATTTCAGGATCTTTCTGGAATTCAGCAGAAAGAGAATTTTATTGGCTCTAAAGTCTAAGGCGAGACTTGCTTCAGGCATGGCTGGATCAAGGGCCTCAAATAATATCACAAAGACCTAGCCTTTCTCTTCCCACCCCTCGGCCCATCTTTCTGTGGACACTGGGGTGACCGGCTCATCTCGATTAGCCTGGGACTTACCTGGTCTGAGCCTAACAATCCTGCATCCTGTCTGTCTCAGGCAAACTGGAGATTTTCATCTGTTCCTAGTTGGGGGACAGTGGTGAGAACATGAGCATTGGTTTAGGGCTTGGAAACGTGACCTGCCTTGGCATCAAGGAGGGGCCATTTGGACCACTTTTAAGGAGTAGGAGTATGGGTAGAGTGATGTGGTAGACAGAGTGATAGTCTCCCAAAGGTGTTCACATGCCAATTCCTAGAGTTTGACGATAGCACCTTACACAGCAAAAGGGATTTTGCAGATATGGGTGAGGGTCCTGAGACAGGGATTATGTGGGTGGGCCTGCTGCCCTTATAAGAGGGAGGCTGGGCATCAGAGTCAGGTCCTTGAAGATGGAGGAAGGGCTCACTCACCATGGAGTGCAGGTGGCCCCTAGAAGCTGGAGAGGGCAGGGGACTGGAGCTTCCCTGGAGCTTCCAGAAGGAACAGCCCTGCTCACACCTTGATTTTAACCCAGTGAGACCCCGTGTCTGGCTCCTGACCTGCACAACCATGAGAAAATAAATTTGTGTTGTGTTAAGCCACCAAGTTTGCAAATTATAGCTATAATAGGAAGCTGACTTGGGTAGAGAGTGCTGGACATGCAAAAACCATCAAACCCACCTCATGGCCCTTCCAGTGGGGAGGAGGTTCGGTTTGGACAAGCCACTATTTCTGGAACATGCAATGTGCACACATTCTAGATGTAGTAATGCTTTCACTAGATATTCTAGAACTCCTTCCTCAGGCTCGAGGCCATCAGCCTCTTTACTACCTCAAGCCCTCCACTGCCATCACCAGTTATCTTCCTTGACTCTCTGAGGATGGTCATTCTCATCTCATGAGACTAAGGGAGACTAAGGCCCAGAGAGGGTAAGTATCTGTACTGAGGTCACTGAGCTAAGTTCCCTTTGTCCATCTCTGGCTGGAGAAATGCAGGAAAAGCAGGCACATCCCTCCCCCATTTTAAGTGTCACTGGAAGGATACTGGAGCCTAGAGAGGAGGAGGGACTTGCAGGCTGTCACACAGCCAGGCCTGAAAGGGACAGAGGGGAACTCGCCATCTCTGCCTGTTCCCACCCGGACTTTGTCTCTTATCATTGGGTCTGAGGCCCCGCCCACATCTCCATTTCAGGGCCCTGCCCCCTCAGTGAGGGTTCATCCCCTCTTCTCCACAGGAGGAGAAGATGCGGAAGGAAGAGGAGGAGGCCAAGAAGCGGGCTGAGGATGATGCCAAAAAGAAGAAGGTTCTGTCCAACATGGGGGCCCATTTTGGGGGTTACCTGGTCAAGGTGAGTTCAGCCTGCTGGGGCCTGAGGTCCATGATCCCAGGGAGGAGGCAACTAAAGGGCTTGGGGTCCTAGGGGAGATGGTGGCCAGGAGTGCAGACCCCGGGATCCTCATATGGGGAACCATCTGGAGGCTTCATCCACCAGCTCAGGATGTCCCCTTTCTAACTCTCAGGCAGAACAAAAGCGGGGTAAGCGCCAGACGGGGCGGGAGATGAAACAGCGCATCCTATCCGAACGTAAAAAGCCTCTAAACATTGACCACATGGGAGAGGACCAGCTCCGGTAGGTGGTGGCGGAGGGGGTTGCAGGGTATTAGGGAGATAAGGGGACCATCACCCAGATCCAGGTGGTAGAAGCCCCAGGGCTGTGAGGCTTTGGGTAACTCTTCCTTCTTCTCTGGGTCCCTGTAGCGTCCTCTGTGAAATGTGTCACTGATATAGGACCCACCTTTTGTGGGTGACAAGACCTGTGAATCTGGGAGGTAATATGGTAGGAAGCCAGACAACACTGCTCAATGATATTTATGAAATTATGTTGACTTAATGGTGCTATTTAATATCTCTGGGCCTCACTTTCCTCATTGGTAAAATGAGGATGTGACAGGAAACTCTATCTCACAGAGCTGTGAAAGGTCAGTGACATAACAACAACAAACAACAACAACAGCACTGTGGAGTGCTTACAACCCTCTGAAGTCAACATTGTTATTACCCACGTATTAAAGGTGAACAACCTGAGGCACAGAGAGGTTAAGTAACCTTTCCAGGGTTGCACAGCTTGCAGTGGAAGAGCTGGGATTGGAACCCAGACAGTCATTTGGTGTAGTCGCCTGTGCTCTTCATGACAGTGTTATAAAACCATGTGATCGTAAATGTTTAACAGCTGGATCTCCGGGGGCAAAATGCCAGATTTGAGTATTTACCCATTTCTGTAGTGTAAATACTCCCACTATGCTGATTTCAAGCTAACTGTGGGAGGATACTGCACGCGGAGAAGATGCGAGAGTGAGCTCTTGGAAGGTGTGTGAGCTGCTCCAGCCCACCGCCGGCTATGTGCCCGCCCTCCTGAGCATGCTATCACAGGGCCTGGCATAAAATAACATAGTTAATATTCACTTTCCCTATTTTTTCCTGTACTCCACTACACATCCACTCATAATTTGGGTCCACTTATATTTTTGAAAGGATCTCCACTTACCTAAATTTTATTTATTACAAAGAGGCCATATGAAAGTCAATAAAATTTTTAAATAAAATATACCATGGAGGAGAGGGCTTTTGAAAACCATTAGCTGGCGAAAGAAAACAAAGAATGCTAGTAATAAAATGAGCAGTAACAACTAGCTGTGTTGAGTGTTGAGTATATATGCCAGGCACTCTACATCCATGATCTCATCCTACAGCATGTCAATGCAGTAGGTTTTTATCAGTTAATAAGTTTGGCTTCCAAGTAACAGATATGACTATAGCATCCTAAAATGCAGAGCTTTATTATTTTTTTTCACATAGAAAATGTCTACAGTTCACAGGTGGTATGACAACTCTACAGAATCACTAGAGACCCCAGACTCCTACTTTTCAGCTCTACCACTTTAGTTCAGTATTTCCATCATGAAAATGGTCCAATATAGCTTCTGGAGCTCCAGCCATCACATCTAAGCAGCAGAAAGATGTTGCATGGGAAGCACCACAAAGCCTTTCTTGGAAGTTCCATCTGGTGACCTACTTTCATCCCACTGGTCACCCCTACCTGCAAGGGAGATTGGGGAGAGTGGCTTGTTAACTAGGCTTATGCAAAAAGTTCTGTTTCTGAGGAAGAAAGAGAGAAGGGATATTGGGTGGACAACTAGCCATCTCTTTCAGTTTTGTTTCTACTTTTTTGGGGGAGGGAAATAGGTTCCTAGGGGAAGTCACTTGGCCTTAGCCACCCCCCCCCACCCCAAGAATGATAGAGCTGGGATTTGAATTAGGACTTTCTGACCCTGGAACCTGGGTCCATGACTGTGACCTCATTCTCCCTTAAGGAAATACAAATATGCCTTCTGGAAAGGGGGAAAGTGGGCAGAGATTTTTAAACCCTTTGCTTCAATTCACGTTGAATATTTTGACCTCAATTATTAATAAAATGGCACCAATAACACCAAACTCAGAGGTGCACTGTGTGGCTTAGGATGATTCCTCAATCCCTCTGAGCCCAGGTTATGGCCTGGCACCCCCTATGACAACCCGTCTGCCCACCAGGGACAAAGCCCAGGAACTGTCAGACTGGATCCACCAGCTGGAGTCTGAGAAGTTTGATCTGATGGCGAAAATGAAGCAGCAGAGATACGAGGTGAGACATGTCTCTGCTGAGGGCCCAGGCCAGAACAGGATAGGATGGGGCAAGGGTGGGCTGGCCTGTTCTCCACTGTCCCAGCATCTCCTTCCTGCCTCCCTCCACAGATCAATGTGCTGTATAACCGCATCAGCCATGCACAGAAGTTGTAAGTGTGAACTGGCCTGTGCCCCACGCCCTCCCTCAGGGTGTCTCTTTCCTTCTCCATCCTCCTCACTCTCAGTTTCAGCCCCTCACCCCCTGTCGGCATCTGCCCCTTTCTCTATCTTTGTCCCTCATTCTCTGTCATTTTCTCTGTCCTCTATCTCTCTTCTGGGGTCTCAATCCCTATTTCTATGTCCCTCTAAATCACTGGTTCTCAAGGAAGGGAGGCAATCTTGCCTCCCAGGGGACATTGGGCAGGGTCTGGAACATTTTCGGTTGTCGCAACTGCATGAGGGGAGGCCAGGGTTGCTGCTCAACACCCTACAGTGCACAGGACAGCACCCCAGGGCAGAGTGGTTGGGCCCCACAGGTCAGGAGTGCCAGTCCCTTCATCACACATATGTATTAGCACCCATACAGATATCTCAGCTCTCCATAGGTGCCCAGTCCCACACGTCAGTGGGATTGGCCTTTGACCATGAACCACATCACCTGTCAGTGAACCTTAATGAGAATGCATTTGCCCACCTTGTCCTCTGGGCAGGGAGGGCAGGTATTTTTGGGGGCCCATCTCGGATGTCAGGGCAGCCCTCCTTCTTGACACCCTGTCCTTCTCCTGCAGCCGGAAGGGGGCAGGGAAGGGCCGCGTTGGAGGCCGCTGGAAGTGAGGACCTTGGTGGTTGCCCACCCTGAAGCACTTGGGAGCTGCTGCAGTGTTGTCCCATCTGTATCTTGAAATAAATGCTCTACCTGCTGAGTTCCTTGATTAGTATTAACACACAGCCGGCCTTTCACAGTTAGCTGACTTATCACCAACCTGCTGCTGCTTGGAGAATCCTCAACTATCATTACGATGCTATGTGGCATTGGACCCTCACACACAGCTGGTAGGAAAGAAAAATGGGATAGCTGCTTTGGAAAATGATTTGGTGGTTCCCCAAAATGTTAAACATAGAGTTACCTTAAGGCCCAGCAGTTCCACTCCTGGGTATCTGAGAGAACTGAAACATAGTTCCACACGAGACCTTGTGCACAAATGTGCAGCAGCACTGTTCACAGTAGCCAAGGTGGAAGCAACCCAAGTGTCCCTCACTGATGAATGGGTATGATAGAATATTACTCAGCCATAAACAGGGATGATGCACTGACACACACTACAGTGTGGATGGACATTGAAGACATAATGTTCAGTGGGTGGGGGAAGCCAGACACAAAAAGCCACATAGTATATTATCCTATTTATATCAAGTTTCCAGAAGGCAAATCCATAGAGACACAAAGTTAGATTAGTGGTTTCCAGGGATTGGGGAGAGGAAGGGAAGGGGTGGAAGTGAGGGCTAAAGGGGATGGTGTTTCTTTTTGAGTGGTAAAAGTGTTCTGGACTTAAATGGTGGTGGCACAATCTTATAAATACATTAACAAGCACTCAGTTGTATACTTTGAAATGGTAAACATGTCAGCATGTGAAGTATATCTGAATTGAGAAATGCAAAGCCAAACAACAACAAAAAAAACGCAAAGTTGCCCATGGGAGGATCAGTTCAGTGACAAATTGATGCCCATACCTTGTTGCTCTGCTCTTGGGACTTTCAGAATGGGACCTACATTAGTGAGCATGTAGGTCTCCAAATGACCTCAGCTCAAGCAAGTGCATTGGATTCTCTCATCCCTGAGAGTCTGAGTTGAGATGGAGGTCTCTGTTTCATGACACTGTCCCGGTGCAGGCTCTGTGAGTTGTGTGACTACTGTCTTAGAGTCTTGCCTTTGTTCAAGGGGTGAGTGCTTGGGACTGAAGTTTTGTGTCCCCCTAAATCCATAGTGGAAGCCTGAACCCCCAATTTGATGGTGTTTGGAGGTGGGGCCTTTGGGAGGTGGTCAGGGTTAGCTGACGTCCTGAGCATGGGGCCCCTATGATGGGGTCAGTGTCATCATGAGTAAAGGAAGCAACCAGAGCTTACTTTCTCCACATGTGAAGACATGGCGAGAAGGTGGCTGTCTGCACAAGCCAGGAGGAGGGCTCTCAGGGGCACTGGCCCATGCTGGCATCTGATCTCCAACCTCCAGAACTGCGAGAAATGATGGCTGTTTTAAGACCCCCAGTCGGTGGTCTTTTTGTCATAGCAGCCTGCATTGACTATGACACTAAGAGTGTTCCACCATCCTTCCTCCACAAGCAGGTCAGCCATGGGGTGTCTTTCACAATATACTTCTCTCTTAAATGTAAGTCTCTTTTGTGCAAATAACTCTTGCAAGGACAGTTTAAAAATAACAGAAATCAGAACTGACTTATAATGTGCTTGGTTAGCCCTGTTTCCACACTGGACAGGAGAGTAAACTGGATACTTTGCCAGTGTTCTCAGTTCATCCCTTTATCTGAACCATCTTTATGATGTAGCCTGGTGTCTGGTTTTCTGCCTGTTGCAGGGGAGAGGGAACTTTTTTTTTATTAAATATCTTTCTGAGGTTAGAGAATGTTAATGAGCAGAGTATGAAAATGCCTGTACACAATCAACATCTTCTACCTATCAGATAATTTTAAAGCTTGAATCTAAAGTTAGCATAAAGATTGCTAATAGAGCTTATGGTTGAAGTACGTCCCAGTTTGTTGTGTGGAGTGAGCAGATACCGGGAATTGTGTCTCCCACAAATAAACAATCACAGTCACAAAAGTACAGGTGTATTCACATCAAAGCTTTACAGACATCATAAACACAAGCACCCATAAACAGCACACACTAGCCACAAACACAATCGAAAATGCACACAATTGTAATGTGTTGAGGTTACATACAGGCTAGAAATACATAACATACGGTTGATTAACAGCTTTGTTTCCCTGGAGAAGGAGATCGGTGTGTATCGGTATGGGAACTGTGGGGTTCAGGACGACACATCCCAAGAGCCACCAGGGTTGCTAACCCTTTTCTATCTACGTCTGGCGTTCCCCAGGCTCGTGGGTTTTGTAGTTTATTTCTTTGCACAGGCCCAAGGACCTCAGAGCGGGTGGAGTCTGTCGCCTCTGTCCAGATTTCAGCGCCTCTGTGCGACTTTCATGGGTTTCTGTTCCAGTCTCAAAGTGCTCGCATCTTCCCCAATTTGGGTTTAGATGCAGGATACCTCAGGTGAGGACTGCTTCATGCTTTACAGTGCTGTGCATGAGACGACTCGCCTTCTGAAGCGAGTCCAACGCCTCACCTTGGACTACAAGTCCCAGCATGGCTTGCGAGGAAGTAAAAGCTGGACTACATTTCCTGGCGTGCTCCACGTCCATTGGTGAGCGCGGGAGAAGGGGCGTTCACCCAAGCCTTCGGTTTCTTTCCTGTTATGATCCAAGGGTTACCAACAGGGACTTTGGACTTCTCTTGCCATTGAGCCTGATTTTTATGGGTGTTTGGAGGCTCTGCTTAGGACCAACTGAACTGTTAAGGGCGTGGCCTTGCGGACTACATTTCCCAGCGTTCCCTGAGGCTTTTGGCCAATTTCCGTGACCTTAGTACCGCAAATTAATTCCCAGCATGCCCTAAGGGGCCACCCAGGGAGCCTTGGAGGCGAATTGTCTTGAGTAACGTGGGAATTGTGGGCTCAATTTCCCATGGTGCCCTGGTGTTTCATACGACCGAGGAAATCCATTCACTCGTTCATTCAAAAGCTATTTTCTATCGTTTACTCTTAGGCTCAGTTCTAGGCTCTGGGAACAAGGAGCGCCCGGAGAAGACAAAATAAATCCCTGCCCTCCTGAAGCTTATTTCTAGTTGAAGGGAGTACAGTCCCAAAAAATAAGTCATATGGTATGAGGAAATCTCTATGATAAGGTCTATGGAAAATTTAGTTCTCTACCTTTTAGGACTCCGGGGCCGTCGAGTGAGTACCTTTCCTACCAGATTCCTTCACCTAGATGCTGTGACTACATTTCCCAGCATGCCCCGGAGCATTCCCTTAATCAGATTTCCGTTTGACGCCTGGGAGGGACGTGGCGCTGATCGAGGGCGGACGAGGCCCCGGGGTGGGCTGGGTCGCCGACCTGGTGCAGGGTACTGATGCCGTCGGCATTGGTCGAGTCGAGCACAGCGCAGGCGGGCAGCGGGGCCAGTGTGCCTCCGGGCTTAGCGAGGCCAGAGTGTTGCCATTGCCAACCTCCGCTTGTAGACTCCATTTCCCAGAGCTCCCCGCGGCTCTCTATCGGCTGCGGACTGCATTTCCCAGCGCTCCCCGGGTCGACGTGGTGACGTTACGCGCCGGACGGGGGCCGGCAGGTCCTCCCGCGGGCGGCTTGGGGCGAGCGGTAATTCCCGGCGGCCCTGGGGCAGGCGGCGGCGGCGGCGGCGGCTCAGGGCTGAGCGCTCGCTCGCTCGCTCGCTCGCGGAGCGGGCGGGCGGCGCGATGTCAGGCGAGGACGGCCCGGGGGTGGGCCCGGGAGCGGCGGCGGCGGCGGCCCGCGAGCGGCGGCGGGAACAGCTGCGGCAGTGGGGGGCGCGGGCGGGCGGCGAACCTGGCCCCGGCGAGCGCCGCGCTCGCACTGTGCGCTTCGAGCGCGCCGCCGAGTTCCTGGCGGCCTGTGCGGGCGGCGACCTGGATGAGGCGCGCCTGATGCTGCGCGCAGCAGACCCCGGCCACGGCACCGAGCTCGACCCCTCCGCCCCGTCGCCCGCCCGCGCCGTGCTCGACTCGACCAACGCCGACGGCATCAGCGCCCTGCATCAGGTCAGCGCCCCCGCCCATCCCGGGACCTTGTCCGCCCTCGGTCTGCGCCACCTCCTTCCCCAGTCCAGAGTTATCGTTGCCAGTCCTGGTCTGCCCCGGCGATTCCGGCCCCGGCCCTTGCCATCCTATGCTGACCCCCTGTCCGAGCCCCCTTTCCCACCCCACACACCTCGAGCTCCCCTCTTCCAATCTTGAGTCACTCAAACTGGCCCTGGTTTTTGCCACCCCGCGCTGCCCTCTCCCTGGACCCCAGCCATTGCTGACGGCCTTAGTCTGGTCCATCTCGCTAGCCCTGGTTTTGTCACTTGGCGCTGTCCTCGCCAGATCCTGAGCACCGTCTTCTAGTCTTGTTGGTGCCACCTCCACCCTGCCACCTCTTCCGGCAATGCTGGTACTCCCTTTGGCTCACTGTTGTCCCCTTCTTCCAGGCAGGTACCACTCCCTGAGGAGCATCCTGTTAATTGGGCCTATGCGCCCTCTTCTCCTGGTCTCTGGCCTTGGCCACCTCTTGGGTAGGCCCAGATCTTTCCATGCCACTTCTTGAAGGTTCTCCCTTCTCCACCTTGGTCTGTGCCATCTGTTGCCATCTAAGGGTGCTCTTGCCTGCAGGTTCACTCTGGCTTCGAGGCTCTGTACCCATGAAGCGGGTGCTTCCCTCATCTGGGGTGCCCCACCCACTCCACCCCAAGTTCTCCTAATTCTTCTTCTGAGACCTTTGCCTCCTCTTGCCTCCCACCATATACCTTCTCCCTGGGATGTCTCTGCTGCAGGCATCTTCCTTCTCCCCTCTACCCCCTTCCCATGGCCAGGCCTGCCTCATCACCTTTTCTCTGGGCAACCTCAGAGCAGCTAGCTGCCTCTTTCCAGCTTTGAGCCACCCCTCCATCCTCTGGTCATCTTGCTTTCTCTGCCCGGATCCCCTCTCCTCCTGTGGATTTGGGGAGCTTCTCCCTTCCACAGATGATGCGACCTCTCCTAGTCTTCTGGCATGTCACTTTCCCAAGGGTTCTAGAACCCTGTTGGTTCTGTTCTCCACAGACTGGGCCCCGTGCTTTTCCAAGACACCTTAGTTGCTGCCTTCAGTGTCTCTGTGTCCCAGAACCATTTACACTCAGGGTCCTCACTGGTTCTGGGTGCTTTTATCTATCTCTTCCCCTTCGTGGAACCACCCGACAGGACTGGCCACAGAAGAGCCTCTGTCCCTTACCCCATCCCTGAGGCCATCTCTCTCCTAGTCTGCTAGTATTGATCCAGTCCCAGCCCTTTCCTCCCTGCCAGAACCCCTAGAGTTTGGTTCCTGGTAGAGCAGGAGAGGACCCCAGAAGGAGAGACTAGCAGGGGTGAGGCGATGGGGGTGCTTGCAGAGGCCCACTCAGCGTCCAGGAAGAGGACCTCAGAAGGACGAGCTAGCAGGGAATGGGGTGATAGGGGTGCTTGCAGTGGCCCACTTCTCAGCACCCAAGAGAGGACCCCGGAAGGAGCGGGGCTGGCAGGAGGTGGGGTGATGGGGGTGATTGCATAGGCCCACTTCTCAGCACCCAGGAAGAGGAGAAACACAGGAAAATAGAATAGCCTGGGGTTCTCAGCTCTTCAGCCTTGAATTAGCAACTTTTCTCTCTGTGCCTCAGTTTTCTTTTCTGTGAAGTGGGGCAGTCGTCAGGCCCTCCCAAGCAGGGCGCTGGTGGAGGAGGACGGTTGTGTGTGGAGAGCTCCCTCAGGAAGCACCCCAGGCCGTCAGCTGGGGGAGTAGCTGCCCCTGGTGTAAGTGCTGCTCCTCCCCACTTTTTCTGTCTCCACCCCCAGGCCTGTCCTTGTGCCATTCGGGGCATTTTCTTCCTCCTAAAGGAGGTCCTGCTTCCCTGAGGCCTTGTAAGGTCTCAGAGATAGGCCAGCCCAGGAGAGGGTTCTCAGGCTTCAGTGTTCCTCCTGGACCTTCCCTAAGGGGCCCTGCTCTTCAGGCCAAGCCCTGTTTCCCAGCATCCCCCTTGGCCTGGACCCTGCAAAAGGCTTCTCCAGCCTTGCCCAGCAGGCTGCCTTTCACGTGGGCAGGCCTGCACTTGGTAAACTCACTGCTGGGGCTCTGAGGGGGCCCACAGGATTAGGGCACTCAAGGTTCAGGGAGGGATGTTCCCACCCAAGGTCACAGTGCCAGCCAGTGGGGGAGTTAGGTATGGGTCAGATCTCGGTGTGGGGTGGCTAGCTCGTGCTGGTTTGCCCCAACACTGGTCTGGTTTTAGTATTGAAAGTCCCAGGGCCACCAGAGCCCCCCGCCCCAGGTAGACGGGGCTCTCACTCCCCATCTGAGGGAGCCCTGGGTCTATGCATTCTGGTTTTTCCACCTGGGTTGTCTATTCTGTTCTGAGTATTCCTGGGCCGCTCCCTAGGCATCAGCCCCCTGCCCTGCTTGTGTCCCTAGGAGTTCTCAAATCTCAGTTCCCACCTCAGGCCAGTTTGGCAACCACATGAGGAGGCAGTCCTTCCCAGAGACTGCCTTGTGAATTCCTGGCTAGGGGTCTGGGGTCGGGATTTAGTAGGAGGTACTGGGAGCCAGGATTCTTAGGTCTGAAAAGGGAGGAGACTGGGGGCCTGGTCTCCCGGGTCTGAGGGAGGAGGGGCCGGGCCTGGATTTTTGAATCCCTGGTGCCCAGGCCTCAGGCATCTTTCACACGGATGCCTGGATGCCTGTGCAGGGCCAGGTCCTTGAAAGGGAAAGGCTCATCTCCCTCCTTGCCGCCCTCCCCTGTCGCCATGACGACCGGGTGGAAATAAACGGAGCCGAGAGTTCATCCTGTTCCCAGGGCCATATGGCCCCCCTCTCGCAGCCTGAATTTCCATGACTTCATGCTCTTGGCCCTTGTGGCTCCCCCCAAGACGGGCGGTTTGGAGAGGTGAGGAGATTGGGGGGTTAATTTACCCTGAGGACCCAGGAGCCCAGGGCCACCCGCCTCCCTGAGACCCAGCACCCCTGGTGTTTGCGTGCACCCTGGGGTTTTTGCGTGTGGATCTTTAGTTCTTCCTCTGTCAGAACCCTGAGAGCGAGAGGAGTGGGGACAACACCCTCAGAGACCCCTGGGCACAGAGCCGTATGCATGGCGGACCCCCTGGGCACACACACTGATGCAGCCTCCTCTCCCACCATAGGGGTCCTTCCCAGGACCCTCATTGCCCCAGAGTCCTAGGGATCTGTTGGCTTTCTCGGCCCTTCAACAGCCTTGGGCCCTGGGGGCCCAGCCACCTCCTCTCAGGGTGCAAGGAGGGCCTTGGTCAGTTCCTGGAGAGTGTCTCCTGGGTCTGAGGAAGGAGAGGTGCGGCATCTTCCCTTGGTTCATCCCTGGAAGCCTCCCTTTGGTGGTGACTATGGGGACGGGTCTGTCGCATCTGACAAGCACCATTCAGGATTCTCACACCTATGTGAGAAGCTCCCCTCTTCTCATCTAGTTCTGACTTGCTGGGAGCTGGGGACCCCCGTGCGGTCTCCACTGAACTCCAAAGGTCTGGCTGACCTAACTGTTGGGCAGCCATGAGTGTCTCCAACAGCTGGGTGGCTGGGGGGGCCTTCAGGTGCCCGGCTGGTGCCTTTCAGAGCCTGTCCTAGAGCCATTGTGGTCTTTTCCTTGAATGTCATGGCGACCGGGCCCTCAGATGTGTCTCATAGTCCCTGTTAGAGTCCTGCCTTGCTGCGTGTGTGATGTCTGGAGCAGGTGAGGGCTGACAGTTCACCCCTGCCCCCAGGCCTGTATCGATGAGAACCTGGAGGTGGTGCGCTTCCTGGTGGAGCAGGGTGCCACGGTGGACCAAGCAGACAATGAGGGCTGGACACCCCTGCACGTGGCTGCCTCCTGTGGTTACCTGGACATCGCCAGGTGAGGCAGGGGGATGGTGGGGGGAACCTGACAGGGAACCGGGGCTCAGACTCCTCAGCCCTGACCTTCCACCCCCAGGTACCTGCTGAGCCATGGGGCCAACATTGCCGCTGTCAACAGTGATGGGGACCTGCCCCTGGACCTGGCTGAGTCTGACGCCATGGAGGGGCTCCTGAAGGCGGAGATCATTCGCCGAGGTGGGCCCTGGGTGCTGCTGGGGACGGGGCTCAGAGGCTGGCCTTCCACTTCCTAGGATTCTGACTCCCTCTGTGCCTTAGTTTCCTTACCTGTGAGGTGGGGATGTAAGTACCTCCACTGGGCATAGAATTAGAGCTCAGACTGGCATTGACCTGTATTGTCATTTTACCATCTGAATCACTGAGAATGTTGAATGGGGCTTGTCAGGGAGTGAGGTTGTGGGACCCCCTGAGGTGTTCTGAGGACTGTTTGCTGAGGGGAGTAGAATGTCTGGTCCCCCTGGGGACTGGTTTTCCATGCTCAGGATCACTGAAATCCAGGACCCCCCAAAACTCTGTGTCTGGCCATGTTATTTTTTCTAAGGAGAGTGTGTGTTGCTTCTAGGGGCTTGTGACAGTCCCCCCACAAACTTAAAAGTAGCCATCTAGGACAAGTTGATGTGAGATAGCATAGGACAGTCTATAGGCTCATTGTCTTGGAAGCAGAGGGTGTGAGGCAGGTTGGTTGGGGGACACGAACAGTTTCCTCAGGTCTCAGGGCTTATGATGCCCGTGAGGCTGCTGCAGGAGCCCTGGGCCTTGAACGTGGCTGCCAGGGTCTGGCTTCTTGGGTTGGCGTCCTGGCTGTGTGGGTGACTGAGAATGATGGCAGCGCTACCTGGGATGGGAGGTGTGAGCGCTGGTGTGGAGGACCATGGAGGAGGGACAGTTACAGGGTGTCAGAGGTGATGCCTGGATTCTCAGCCATGGGACAGCATGGGCAGATTCAGTGCCCCAGATGGTAAGAAAACCCCTTCAGGTATGGAGGCACTGGTGGGACTGTGAGGTTACATCTGGGTCTCAGGAGGCTCGCTCTGGTTAAAGTAGGGGAGTGAGGAAAGCAGAGACCGAGCTGGGGGCTTCTCCCTCCTCTCCTGAGACTGTGTAGTTTGAAAAACTTAAAATTTAGACATGTTTGTGATGGCAGCACAAGACCTACATGGTCTTCACTGAGATTCTCCGTGCTGTGGCAACTCTGTGCAGACAGCTTGTGGTCTGCACAGCTCATCCCATCTGGTCTGGTGCTTCTCAGCATATTTAGTGCTGTGTGCCCATCGCCACGTTGAGCCAGATGACTTTGGTCACCCCAAAAGGAACCCCGCACCCTTAGTCACTACTCTGATCCCCCTCACCCCCACCCCAGGAAGCCAGCCTGTGGCTTTCTGTTCCTGTGTGCTTGCCAGTTTGGGATGCTTTGAGTAAATGGAATCATAAAGTGTAGATTTGTCAGTTTTGTAACTTCAGCACATTTGCATGTACTCCCCTTCCCCTGCCCCACACATAAATTCTCTCTTTTCTTCCCTTCCTCCCTTTTCTTTCCTCTCTTACTTTTTTCTTTTTTTTTTTCCTTTTCTTTTCCTCCTTCCCTCCTCCTGAACCATTCTAAAAATATGTTGCGGACAAAGGAGCCAGTGTCCCTAGAGCAGGCTCGCATACCCACAGGGATGTAACATCGTTAGTCTCCCAGTAGCATCAGGACCACTTACCTACATCTGGTTCAGGACCTGTGCTCACTCTGGGAGACAGGTGCTGTCTGTCTGTCCTGTGATGATGTTAATCTTGAACTTTGTTCAGGGGGGTCAGCCAGGTGGCTCTTGGTGGAGACGTTTTCCTCACTTTGTAATAACAAGTAGTCTGCAGGGTGATGCTTAGAGGCAGCTTCTGTGACTGAGAATGGCCACCAAGGGGCTTGCGAACTCTTGGACATTCTGGGTTTTTCTATAGGAATTGCTCATAGCATGCATCAGCTTCTCAGAGGTGCCTATGTTTCTTTTCTGTGGGAGAGGACAAGGTTCGGGGAGGTTGACTATAGGACAAAGGCCAGTGGTACTGCTGGGAGGACCCTCGTCTGCTCTGTAGGGGGTTTGGGGCCACTACTGCTGTGGCTGAATGATCCTTGCCTTCACACGGAGGCCTCAGCAGAGACTGGATCGCAAATGCACACAGCTACAAGGTGAGCAGTGCTCTCGCTGCCCCCTGAAGGACACATCTGGAAGATGGAGAATCCCCACACATGCTGGGCCTCCAGACAGGTGCTGGCTGCAGTGTAACCCTGGCAGCTGCTCACAGCAGGGTCGGGACAGAAGACAGAGGTGGACAGAGGCTGGAGACACAGGAAGGAAGGCGGCACTGGCATGGACGTCCCCAAGAGCTCGGCCTCCTTTTCTTTCTCCAGCACGGCTGTCTCTGCCACACTTGCTGTCTCCCTCTCTTGGGGATTGCTAGTCACTGAGGGTCTGACTCGCTCCATCAATTACCCAGAGTACACCTCTCATCCAGCGCAAGGGCCTCTGGTCCAGTTGGCTTGGCCGAGTTAGGTATGACTCTTCACAAGGACCAGAAACCCGTTACAGTCTGGCTCAGGCCAAAGAGGCAGTCTGTGCACCCATGTTCACAGCAGCTAGAAGGTAAAAGCAGCCCAGGTGTCCATTGACAGGTGAAGGGACAAATGAAACGATGTCTGTCCATACAATGGGATAGTATTCAGCCTAAAAAGGAAGGAAACTCTGACACATGCTACAACATGGATGAACCGTGAGGACATTATGCTCAGTGAACTAAGCCGGTCACAAAAAAATACAAATACTGTGTGGTTCCACTCCCATGAGATACTCAGTAGTCAAATTCGGAAAGACAGAAAGTGGAATGGTGGAGACCAGGGCTGGGGGAGTTACTGTTTAATAGGGATAGAGTTTCAGTTTTGTAAGATGAAGAGAGTTCTGGAGATGGTGGTGGGGTGGTTGCACAGCATCTTAGGTTTTGTGGACTACTCACCTTGCCTGCTGCCATGATGGGGACAACAGCCAGTTGTGTTCCAATAAAGCTTTATTTACAGACACAAGTGGCTTTCAGAACAGGCAAATCCATAGTGGCAGGCAGTAGGTGGAGGGTGCCAGGGTCTGGGGGGTACAGGGAGTGACTGCTCGATGGGTGTAGGTTTCTGTTTGGGGATATGAAAAAGTTCAGGAACTAGATGGTATGCTGGTTACACAGCATTGTGAGTGTCCTAAATGCCACCAAACCGTACACTTGAGAATGGCGAAATTGGTAAATTTTATGTTATCTATTTTACCACCACGACAAAAAAAGTAAAAAATCCAGACGTGTGGCCTGCACCCCCAGGCAGCAGTTTGCTGGCCCCAGTCAAAAGCTCTGTCCATAGACACGGGCACATCTCCACAAAAAGCACATTTGAGTAGGATGCACGTGGATGTGCAAAAGAAGACAGCATTTCCAGTGGTTGCTGAATCAAGTCAGTCAACTCAGCCCCTCCCCTCCTTGAAGTCGGGTGCCTTCACCTGTAATGGGATAGGATGTAGGTGACTCCTTTTAAGGAAGTGGCAGAATGGGAGGGAGAGGGTGGGTCCCTGCATCCCCAGCATTCTCCAGAAGTCTCCACCCCAGACTGGGCTGCAAGATGGGCCTAAGCAGTGAGACATTCCTGGAATAGCTGCCACTGCCCAGTCCAGCAAGCCAGGAAACCCGAAGGAGGTGCTCATGTACCATGGCACCAGGTGGCGCCAGTGCCAAGCCTGGACTTGAATGGATTTGGTCTTCAAGCAGGAATGGCAGGGGGACTGTTTTTGGGACTCCCACTTACAGCTTTAGGGCACAAGTTGACTATATGTGGTAAGGATGTAATAGTACATGCTCACAAAAGCTAATTCGTGATGGTGTTTAGCTCAGGGGTTGCAGGGAGCCAGAGAAGATCGGTGAGGGACCTGTAGGAGGCTTCTGGTGTCTTTGTCATTTTAATTGTTTAGGCTAAGTGATGGTAAATGGGGTTCTTTGCCACTGTGGTCCAGTGGAAAACCAACATGAGCCCCAAGTGTAATTGAAAATTTAAAAAAGTGAAAAGAAAGATGAAATTAACTTCAGTAACATTTTATTTAACCCAGTATATCCAAAACATCTCAATCAATATTAAAAGCAACTGTTCATGAATTATTGCACACTTTTTTTTTTTAAATTCAAAATCCAGCATGTGTTCTACATTTGTGACATCTCAATTCGGACTGGCTATGATTCAAGTGCTCGGTGTGGCCACGTGTGACTGATGGCTGTTGTGCAGGACAGCCCAGCTCCACTCAGCATTTTGGCAACTGTGAGAAATTTCACAATTGAAATGATAATAGACAAAAACTTCCCAGGAGAGATTGAACTTTCTTAGAAATGACCATTTTTGATTCTTGTCTCAGCAGTTTAAGAGGTGAAAGAATACAGATTCTCGGTCACAATCCACAGGTAATAGCCCTACCTCCACAAGGCTGTTTTGATCCCAAATCTGATCTCATGTAATTTCAAGTCGTAACTTGCCTTTTGCATCAGTAAGTACAGCCCAGCTTCCCATGAAGCCAGTTGGGTACAATGAAGTTGACTAAGGCAGAAGTCGATTGGTCTTGGTGGTAGCACAGCTGTGACCAGGGCTCACTCTTGGGGAAGACAGACATGGAAACTGCTAGGCGACTTCTTGCTTAGTTTACCCTACTCATAGTGACAAGGTGCACGAGGAAGGTGTGCTAAGGATTGTATTGGTAGCAACAGGAATAGTTAGATGTAGTCAGATGCTGGATTTGCTCAATCAACTAGGTTTTATACTTAAAAAGAACAATAAAGGTGATGCTTTGGTTGGAATGGGAAAAGGCCAGTGATCTTTATTCTCACAGCCCCCAGCAGTGTCTCAGAGACCCCTAATGGAACCCCGCACTGCACAGAGCATGAGTGGGAAGTCACCAAGCTGGTCCAGGCCTTCTGAGTCCCAGAGGAACACACAGATGGAGAGGGATGGGGCAAGGCACAGGGCAAAGCTGTGCTTCCTGTACCTTGGGGTGTGAATCCCACCTGTCACCCCTTCTCCCAGGTGTGGATGTGGAGGCAGCCAAACGGGCTGAGGAGGAATTGCTACTTCATGACACAAGGTGCTGGCTGAATGGAGGTGCCATGCCCGAGGCCCGGCACCCCCGCACAGGAGCCTCTGCTCTTCATGTGGCTGCCGCTAAGGGCTACATTGAAGTGATGAGGTGAGCTGGGCCAGCGTCGACACTCCCTGTCCTCTGTTCTTTGTGTGGGACCAGTCTGTTTCTTATTGTCTTACACCTCCCTGTGGATTTTGTCCATTTCTATCTTTTCCTTATGTATGTATCCAAGTCTAAGTATTTGCCTCCAAATACAGCCTTAGCTGCTCCCAGAACAACTCTTGATGTATAGGCTTTTCATTCAGTTTAAAATGTTTTCCAATGTGTAATCTTTCTTCTTTGACCCGTGGATTATTTTGAAGTATGTCTTTAATTTCCAAATCTGGGATTTCCTAGTTGTTTCATTACCCATTTCCTGGCTTAATTGCACTGGGGTCAGAGATGGGATCTGTAGAATTCCAGATTTCTGAAATTTGTTGAGGTTTGCTCTGTTTTATACTTCAATGTAAATAAACTGGAAAAGAAATATGGGGCATGTTGCACTATGCAGGTTGTCAGGTCAGCTTTGTAGTCACACTCTCTAAGTCTGTGTCCTTAACAATTTCTTTCTATCTGCTTATTGTCAGTTACTGTAAGCTATGGTAAAAAACTCATGGTTGTGGGTTTCGCCTGTTCATCCTCATAGTTTTATCAATTTCTGTGTTATGTATTTTGAGGCTAGGTCATTTGTATTAAATTATTACAGTGTACCCCCTTTCTGTCACCCACCTTGGTCCTGTCACACTTAGCTGCTTCATCCCCTTCTCTTGGAGCAGTGGGTTTCAGTTCTTGTCCTCTGGCTCCCTGCTCTCTCTTTAATTTCCCCCTTTTTCTTTTGTGACACTATACTTTATTTTTAGTATGAACGTGGAGTTAAGATGAATCTTTCCATCTCTGCCTGCCTCCATGTTGCACCCTGAGGCAGATTGTCCATTGTGATACCTAAGAGGGCCCAGCAGCTCCATGCTCGTGTCCCAGCTGCTCATAACTGCTCCTGGAGTAGAGTGCCTTGTGCTTGTAGTTCCAGCAAAAGTCCTGGATCTAGTGTTCGGTGGGCTGCCTTGGGCACCAACCTGTCCCAGAGTTGATCCTTGTAGAAAGGAGGATGGTATACTCTAAATGATCAGGCAGAGGTGTGCCTGTTGAGAAGGAGTGGCTGTGTGAAACACCTCCCCGAGCAAACCTCAACAAATTCCAGCTGGCTATGACCATTGACACCCCAAAAACACCAGGAAGAGAACAGCAAGTATGGGCCTGAAGTGGGTCACCCTTGGGGAAATAAATGGTGGGACACCCACCCGGCAGGGTAGGAGACCAGGGAACTCAGGGAGCAGGTGAGTGACTAGGTCAGCAGGGCCACACAGGACCTTTTGTTGAAAAAGGTTTTTTGTAAACTGCCTTGTCTCTCCATCTTTTCCCGCCTTTTGCCGTTGCCCGTGGACACAGCCTAAGGCCCATTCACTATGACAGGCGTGCTGCCCTAAGCCAAGTTTGTGGAACTGCCCTGGACTTGTAGCCCCACTTTCCCCCCAAGCATGTGGTTTAAGGGGGTGACTTTGACCGGAGGAAGACCGTCTAAGCCAGCGTCTCAGCGTCGGCACTGGTGGCATTTGGACTAGGTCACCCTTTGCTGTGGGGCTATCCCCTGTGCTGCAGAATGGGTAGCAGCTTTCCTGGCAGCAACATGCTAGATGTTGGCAGAGCCATTAGCTGTGACAGCCAAAAATGTCTCCAGACACTGCCAGGTGTTCCCTGGGGTGGCATCACTCCCTCAGAACTAGCGCGCTGAGCCTGCAGGTTCCTGGGGCACTGCTGCATCCTTTTCATAGGCTTTAGGGTCCCCAACCCCACTTGCAGGTACAAGGACCAGGCTTCCTGATGCCACCTGTTGGGCCAGGGGTGGGATGAAAGCCTGTAGCAGAGGATCACTTGTGGGGAGGGCCTCTGCGCAGTGGTCCTTTTACCACCCAGCCCAGGATGGATGGTTTCAGCATTGTCACAGTTAGTACTGTTACTACTGCATGGCTGGCTGCCACAGCTCTTGACCCATAATCCCTGTCCTGGTCCTTGACCCCAAGCCTCTCCGGCCTCCAGGCTGCTCCTCCAGGCCAGCTATGACCCTGAGCTCCGAGATGGGGATGGCTGGACCCCTCTGCACGCGGCTGCCCACTGGGGTGTGGAGGATGCCTGTCGCCTTCTGGCCGAGCATGGTGGGGGCATGGACTCACTGACCCACGCGGTGAGGCCCCAGGGCCCTAGGACTGGTGGGGTTGGGTCGTGGAGAGGGCCCTATACCTCCTTCACCATCCACCCCTTCTCACCTCCCCCACAGGGGCAGCGTCCATGTGACCTGGCTGATGAAGAGGTGCTGAGCCTGTTAGAGGAGCTGGCCCAGAAGCAGGAGGATGTGAGTCTTGGGCCCCCTCCCCTCCTGTCAGCTCCTGGGAGGCCAGGGAGGGAGGGCTTCTTATCTCCCCATTCCCTAACTCCCCGATGCCCACTGCCCAGGGATGTGCTGCTCCCCACCAATGACTGAGACTAGAGGGGACTGTGGGGAAGGCAGAGTGGGCAGCCCCAGGAGGCAGAGCCTGGGGTCCAGATAGACCTCGGGATGTGGACAGGGTCTGCCAAGGCTTGGGCTGGGCCTCATCACCCCTGGGATGCCCCCCAGCTAGCACTGGGCTGGGCCTTGTTGCTGGAAAACTGGTGTGGACTTGGGCTCTGCCATGGATTTGTGGTGTGAGCTCGGGGGAGGCTGGAGCTGGCCAGGCCTATGTCCGACTGTGAGGGGTCAGGGAGGTTTGAGAGGGTCACTACTGGGAAGTAGGGGATGAGAGCAGAGCCTAGGAAGTGAGAGGCCCAGTGAGAACAGGACGACAGTGGGGGCATATAATGCACATGCACCTGAGACCAAGGGTGCCTCCTGCTGATGCTGCCTGGCCATCTGTAGAACCTGATGAGTCCACAAACCCTACATGCTGCCCTGGACTGAGCTCCCTATGGTTGGAGCACCGTGAAGCCTCGTCTGGCACAGCTGCACAGGGTGGTCCTTCATGTTGGAGACATGGGACCCAGGAGGGGCCCCCGTGTCCTGCCCTTCCCCAGCAGCCACCTTTCCCCTGCAGCTTCGGAACCAGAAGGCAGCCTCCCAGAGCAGGGCCCAGGAGCCTCAGGGGTCCTCCAGCAGCAAACACCGAAGGTATGGGAGGTGCCCAGAGGCGTGGGCTGGAGGTTTCCAGGGATAGGATCCCAACACCTTTCTCTTCCTCACCAGAAGCTCTGTGTGTCGTCTGAGCAGCCGAGAGAAGATCTCCCTCCAGGACCTGTCCAAGGAGCGCCGGCCAGGGGGGACCGGGGGACCCCCCATCCAGGATGATGATGATGATGGAGAGGAAAGCCCCTCAGGTGAGGGGCTGGAGGCTGGGACTCCTGGATCTGAGGGTGGAGGGGCTGGTTTTCAGAAGCAGCTGACATATTCTTGTGAATGTTCCCATCTTATCCGATAGAGCCAACCCCTGCAGAATCTAGAACCCTCAATGGAGTGTCCTCCTTGCCACCCACTAACCCTGAGGGCCCCGTGGTGAGTCTGGATGCTCCGGAGGCCATGCCATGCTTGGGAGTGGGAGGTATCTTGTGAATCCTGTAAACTTCTTGTCAGGGTGGATAGGGTGAAGACTATAGTTTCCAGAATCCTCCAAGGCAACTACCTTTTTCTGGCTGCACCTGCCCCTGGGGCTGATGGAAACTAGTTTGCTGTGGTCCTTCTGGGGTAACACATGGAATCTATGGGGAAAAGGGCCCCTTTTCCATAGCTGAGACCTTTTTCTTCTGCCAGACTCCCGAGGAAGCCCCCTTCTCTAGGCGCTTTGGCATCCAGAAGACAGGGAGCGCTGGTGCCTTGGGCCCCACAGATATGCGAGGAGCCGAAGGCACCCTTGGGGCCGGGCTGCAGCGCTCAGCTTCCTCCTCGTGGCTGGAAGGGACCTCCACTCAGGTGAGTGGGGTGAGGGGCAGGGGACTAGGCCCTGACTAGTCGAGGAGAATACCCCTTCCTCCCATCTTTCCACAGGCCAAAGAGCCCCGTCTTGCCAGAATTACCCCTACCCTCTCCCGGAAGGTGCTGGAGCCTTCTTCCCTGTGAGTACCAGGGGCCCGGGCCACTCTAGGGTGGGAGGAAGGTCTGGCTTCCAACATTGTCAGCGTGACCCTGAACATGTCTATCTGTTCTCTGGGGTCTGATCCCTGCTCCCTGGCACTTTGCCTTTTTTTCTTTTTTCCGTGTCAAGTTAGAGCTCACAGTAAAACTTGCAAAGCTGTAGTGACCTGGCCTCCTGTTGCCTTTCTCCCTGGCTCCCATCCGTCCCTCTCTGACATGGGCATACTCCTGTCCCGGGACCTTTGCTCAAGGCCTTCCTCTCACACCCACAGGGCTCCCTCCCAGTTCATGTCACTTTCTCTGGGAGGCCCACTGTGACCACCTGCTCACACTGCAGGAGTGTCCAGACACACACACCATCCTGTCTCCAGTCTTCACTGTTTCTTTTCTCCAGTGTGTTTTATCCTGCTGATGTATCCTAAGACCGACTAACCTTTTCATGGTTATTGTTTATTTTGCATCCTTTCTGCTCAGATTTGACTTATTGGGCAGTGGTCATTTGTTTCTTTTGCTCACTGTTGTATCTCTGGTGCCTGCCACATAATTACTCAGCTTGAGTAATATTTGCTGAATGAATGAATTCACACAGGTGTGAGAGCTCCAGGCCTCCCCCTTTGGGTAACTCCACTTCTCCCTCCAGGATTCTGGAGCCTGAATCCCCAGGGAAGCCAACTATCCCTGCAGCCCCTGCAGCCCTTGCAGCTCCTGCAGTCCCTGCAGCGCCGGCAGTGGACTCCCGGGACCGCCGGAGGTGAAGAGTCCCTTGGAATCCTGTCTCTCCAGCTGGGAGAAAACTATATTACCCAGGAGGCCTAGGGCTTTGGGTGGGAGCTCCAGAGGGAGTTTGTCTCAGGGTCTGCCGGAGTTGAAGTCTTCTCAAGGAACGTACCTCTCCCAAAGGTCTCAGTCATGGGATGGGGACAGGGTTCAAAGGAACGCTTCTTGAGGTTGGGGGCCCTTCACTCAGGTCCTACCAGATGCCTGTGCGTGATGAGGAGTCTGAATCCCAGCGGAAAGCTCGCTCTCGTCTTATGCGCCAGTCTCGGAGGTCCACGCAGGTGTGGGGGGTGGGATGGGGGCCTGGACTCTTGGTCTGAGGGAAGAGGAGCTGGGGGCCCAGACTTCTGGGTCTGAGGGAGGAGGCTGGGGCCTGGACTCCTGGGTCTGAAAGAGGTGGGGGCCTGAAGGGGCTGGACTCTGAGCCCCGGGGTCCCTGACTGCCCCCTCTCCCTGCAGGGTGTGACTCTGACAGACCTGAAAGAAGCAGAGAAGGCTGCAGGGAAAGCCCCAGAGCCAGAGAAGTCGTGTCTACAGAGCCTGGTGAGAGGTGGTGGAGGTCAGGTGACTGGGCGGTGAGTGGTACAAGAAGCCATCCTCTTCTTACCCCATGTCCCTCTCCCACAGGATCCTCCCCGGTGTCTCCAAGTCCCTGGGGTTGAGAACTCTGCTGGCGCTTCCCAGAGAGGTGAGGTCTGGTCTCTGGGAGGTTGTCCTCCTAAGCCCACCCGCTCCTTCCGGCTGCTGTCTTCCTGTTGTCCTGGGGTCTTGGGCCCAGGGACCCTGACACCACATAGAGGGGATTCCTGATTCCTGTCTGTACTCCAGCAGAGGCGCCCGACGGGCAGGGTCACAGATCACAGGCCACCAGGGAGCACCGCAGAGTTGGCAAGGAGTGGAGGGGGACGGCAGAGGTGAGGGAGGCAGCTGGAATTGTGGGTAGGCTTAGGGGCTATGGGAGAGGGGCCAAACTCCCCTTTGGGCATTCACTGAACCCCAACTTGCCCTCAGGGGGAAGAGGCAGAACGGGCAGACATCAGCCCAGAATCCAGGTACCAGGGAGGGCAGGAAAGGTTGTGGGCTGTTCAGGCCCAAGGGGCACGCCCTGTGACAGCGGCTCTGCCTCCACTCCAGCACTACCACGGGTGGCCCCTCATCTCGCAGGCAGTGGGACTTCAACCCAAAACCCCAGCCAGAATTGGAAGAGCCTGACGGAGTCTTCAGGAAGGTTTGAGATCCCACCCCACGGTGGGCGCTGTTACCCAACCCCACAAATCCACCTTTACACACCTGTCCTACTGCCCCTGTCGGTGGCTCTGCCTGCCAGGTCCCCCGCATCTTGCTCTCACCGCCTAACCTGACCTCACCTGGGTGCAGTTGGCCCCTTCTCCTCCCCTCCAGCAGCAGAGCTGGCAGGCCTGATCCTAGGTCCCTCCTGGTGCCCCCAGCTCTACGCAGAGCTGCGTAGTGAGAACGAGAGACTTCGCGAGGCCCTGACTGAGACTACACTGCGGCTAGCACAGCTCAAGGTGGAGCTGGAGCGCGCCACGCAGGTGAAGGCCTGCAGGTGGCCCCTGGCATCGCTGTGCCGGACTCCTGAGGAAGGAGCCACCGGTGGGGTCTTAAGCAGGGCTCCACCCCTGGAGGAGCGGGGCAAGGACTGGGGGCGGGACCTGAGCAGGGAGGGGCAGGGAGCTGGGTTCTGCCGAAGGGGAGGGCCTAAGGGATGGGGCAGGGCCCTGGGGCGGGGCCAGGTCGGCAGTGGGTGGAGCCTGTTGAACAGTGGGCTGCCCAGTGAGGACTGCCTTCCTTCCCGCCTCACTGTTGCTTTCCCCTTTCTGGCCATTGCAGTTTGGATATTTCTGTGACCCCTGCTCTTATTCTGTCCCCATCAGAGGCAGGAGCGTTTTGCAGAGAGGCCCGCCCTTCTGGAGCTGGAGAGATTTGTGAGTGGGGCAGCTGGGGTGGGGCCAGATGTTTCCCCAGCCTTCCAGGCAGAGGCAGGTCTGGATGAAGGAGCCGTACTGACCTTCTGACCTGGCCCTATGAACTTCCCCACCTTCCTCAGCCCTACTCAAGCTCTGGCCCTCCCTGCCTGCCAGTCCCTCGCCCTCACCTTCCCCCATGTATTGCAGGAGCGCAGGGCCCTGGAGCGAAAGGCGGCCGAGCTGGAGGAGGAGCTGAAGGTGAACATGCACAGGCATTGTGGGCTGTGGGGTCTGCCTGCCCAGGGCCACCAGCTTGACCCCATCCCATCCCACAGGCCCTGTCCAACCTCCGGGCTGACAACCAGCGGCTCAAGGATGAGAACGCGGCCCTAATCCGCGTCATCAGCAAACTCTCCAAGTGACTCTGGAGGGCCTTCCCCACACCTGCATTTATACAGCTGCTTCTACCACACACACCCCTTCCCCTGCGTGAACACGAGTGACAGGGCTCCCAGGGGAATCTCTGAGAAGCCATAACCTCCCCTCGGGACTTCCAGACTGGGAGGGGAGGACAGAGTCCCCAGGAGCCAAAGGGGGCCATCCACGGTCAGGACGGAGGTGGGAGGCTGAGCCAGGTAGGGAGACATTGTTGAGGGGACCAGTGCTGGAGGTGGAACCAGTAAGGAACCAAGGACCAGGAAATGCTAGGACCAGAGTCGCTGTCCGGAGGTCCCCTCTCACGTGCGATGCCACCCACTCACCCCTCCCACTCCTGAACAGGGATCCGAGAATGTGCCAAGAGTCCCGCTGGCCTCGGCCAGGTGGGCCTGTATATAGGGTCCATGTGCAATAGGGAGGGAGGGACGTCTTCTATTTTTTGCTGCCCCCTCCCCACCCACCTTCTGGGGCAGGGGGAGAAGGTATTTTTGAGACAAAGCACAGGCACCACAAATAAAAGTCGTGAAGTTGCCACTCAGTGACCATGTTCGGAGCTGGAGGTGGGGCGCTGCTTTTGTGCTTGGCTGTTAGTGACCAAACCATAGGACCGTGTGAGTGGGGTGCTGAGGAATGGGTAGGCACATGGTCAAGGTGTGGAGGGGCTTCAGGAATAGTGGCTAGTTGGAGTAGAGGACCCAGGCTAGGGCTGACATGGACAGAAGGAAGGTGGCTTGGGATGGGGAAGAAGGGTCAACCAGGTGAGACAATGGGGCTGTGAGTATTGAGCTGGGGAGCTTGGGTCTTGTCATCAGTGTTTTTGAAACAGTCAATCGCCAACATTTAAAATTTGAGTAATTCATATAGAAAAATCTGGAATTTGACTTCTCTGAAAAAAAAGGAAGCTATGATGGTGTGAGCTTTTCTGTCCTATATGGTAACGGTTGGAGTTGAGTAAGACCTATCTTCTAAGATGGGGCATTCATTCTTGGTCATATTCTACTTGCCAGGCCCTATTCTAACAGTTGGTGATACAGTAGTGAATGAAATGGGCAAAGATCCAGTACATTTTAGGGGGAGAGGCATTAGTCATCCAACGATATTTTAGGTGGTGGTGCTGTGGAGGAAAAGGAGAAGGGGAGAGGGAAGCTGGTGTGCCTGTATGTATGCATTTTGTATAGGGTGGTCAGAGCAGGCCTCATAGGCTGGCACAGGCAGACATTTGAGGGTCTGAGGAATTGAGCATGTAGGTATTTGAGGGACGAGTCTTGATGAGAATGGCATGTGCAAAGGCCTTGCAGTAGAAGTGTGCCTGACATGGTGAGGGAGAGGAAGTAGCTGGTGTGGCTGGAGAGAAGCAATGGGGGTGGGGTTGGAAAGGTAATGGCACACTGTTCAGGGATATGTCCCTGGTAAGGACTTGGGCTATGAAGGGGAACCTAGGTTTTAACAGCTCCCTCTGGCTGCAGCGTTGAGAAGAGCCTGGGGGTAGCACTGAGGGACAGAAACAGAAAGACCAGCTAAGGGTTACTGCTGCAGTCCCAACAAAAGGTGATGGATCTGGGGGATGGTGATAGAGATGGTGAGAAATGGTCAGATTCTGGGAATATTGGAGGGGCAGCTGCCAGGGTGTCTTGATAGGTTGGATTGTGATAGGAATGGGGCTTGGACACAGTGTGCTTATGTGGCCAGCTGTTTGGCTCCTGCAGTCATTGCAGTTTGCAGCCTTGGTGATGGCAGCAAGGGGGGTTATTGAGGGAAAACTGGAGCAAGCAAGCTTGGGAGTCCACTTGCCCCTCTCTTAGAACTGAGGGCTGGAGCACCAGACAAGAGGTTGAATGGTGATTAGATACCCATAAGGTCTGAGGGTCTTTTGAGTGGACGGAACAGCATGAACCAGGCTTGGCGGCAGGAAGAGGCAAGCAGAATGCTGGGCCTGAGAAGCTGGTGAACCTAGCTGGCCACAGGCCTCTTGCCGCTAAGTTGGAGCTTAGATTTTTATCTGACAAGCTATAGGGAGACAAAGGAGGTGTGTGAGCAGGGTGGTTTGAGGTGGGAAGGAGTCTTGGAGGGCTGATGTGTCCAAGTAGGGACTGAGAATCACGGTTCCTCCTAGTACATGACTGCCTCTGACTTGTCTGATTTTGGAGGATGCCGACTGGTCCAGATAGAAGCTGAGCTCCAGGGGAGAGGCCAACAGGCCTTCTGGCAGGGGAGCTTGGCAGTGGGCATTGTGGAGAAGCAGAAGGAGCCAAGGCAGGAAGAAGAAAAGACCTTTTCTAAGCTGGAGGAACGTCCAGTCTGTATGAGGGTGAGAGCCAGAGAAAATCAGTTCTGAACCTGACTTGCCAGCCACCCAGGTAATGGGAAGGAGCTGCTGGCTGGCCAGAGGAATAAGGAGCTTGAGGAGGTAAGAAGCTTCCTGGTAGACTGTCATCTCACAGGAAGACTAGCCAGAAAGCCTGTGGCATGTTCAGGACACAGCTACTTCTCTGCGGCTGGACTCCTGGCAAGAGGTGGGGGACAAAGTGGTGGATTCTGGGAGACTAACCTGGGGGAAGAGAGCGGGTTTCCCTTAAGTGGGTATTTGAGCTGGGCATGGAATGCTGAATAGGAGTTCAGGCAGAGAATCACTGGTCCAGCCATCAGAAACCAAATCCAAAATCTTGGGTGGTTGAAGGGGTTTGGGGAGTGTTTGGAGAAGGGCAGGAGCAGAATGCATGGAATACTGAGGAGGTAAAGGATGAGGTTGGAGAGGTGGGTAGGGACCAAACCACTCAGGGCCTTGAGTGCCATACTACAGGGCTCGGGTGGGGGTGGGGGTGGGGGCAATGAAGAACCAGAAAAGGATTTTGAGCAAGGGAGGAGTTGGGATACTGGGTGTTCAGAAGATTGTTCTGGAGTGAACTTAAGTCTGGAGGTCAGGTAGAAGCCTGGGTTGGGACCCCAGGGAAGGAGAACAGGGTTTAGAGAAGGAAACTAAAGAAAGTGGGTGTGGCGCCTACATTCCTTTTCTTTTATAAGGCTGTAGCTGGGGCAAGCAGGTCCCTGAGCCCCCTGGTAGCTGAGTAGAGAAGGGACAACAGTTGACACTGCCTGCTAAGAGGAGGCTGTTTATAGACTGGGCCGCATATCACAAGGCACAGGGCTCCCGAGTGCACCCTCTCCTGGGGTGTGCAGCAAAGGGGGGGTCCCTAAATTTTCTCTTCACTTTCCCCCTCACCCGCTCTTGGCCAGCTGATGAGCGCAGTGCTCTTTCAGTAAACTCTAGGAAGGACGGAGGAAAACCAGGGCCAGAACAGGTCAGCGATCCTTCGAGGGGTCTACTTCCACTTGTGGGGGTTGCAGAGTCCTTTCTTCCATGGGGCACGAGGAGACCTACTACATGGAAACTTGTAGCAGAGGGCTGGGAAGGGTCAAATGACCTCTGTTTCCATCTCACCTTCCACCTTCTTCTTTTGCTTCTCCATCACCACTTCCAGCTCTGACACTTTCTCTTTATCCTGGAGGACGGGGTGGAAGTTAGGACACCGGCATCTGAGCCTGGGCGCCCTCCTTGAACTAGGCCCAGGGCTGAGCCGCCCAGCTCACCTCCAGCAGTGCACGCTGCACCGTGACCTGGCTGTACACACGCGCCCCCTCCTGGGGGCTCACCGTCCGGAACTCCTCTTTCTGCAGCGAGAAAATCTGTGCTCCGGTCAGCACGCCCAGCGCGTCCACTGTCCTGTGCGAGGGCAGCGGGGGCGCGGTCAGATCTGCCGGCCAATCGTCCCCACCAAGCCCCTGCCCATCACTTCACGTCCACCTAGCGGTTTGTCCCATCAGCAGCATTCTAGCTCAAGCAGGGACAGAGAGCTGCTGAAGGATCCTGAATCCCCACCCACCAATCAGTGTGCCATGGGGACTTTCCTGGAGACTCCCAAAATCAACCAAGGAAGACATGCCAATCTCAGCCAGTCAGTCATTGTTGCAACCAGACACACCCTCAGTCTAGGCCAATCTTGGTTCCCTGTGATCTGCCACGCCCCGCTCTGGGCCAATCAGAACGCTCCACCTCTAGTGCTCATATGATCGGAGTCGCACGTGCCACTCACCTGGCGCTAAAACCCTTGGCTTGCAGCCAGGCACGGACCTCTGAGGCATCTGAACGTGGGCTGAGCTGTGGCTCCGGGATGCGGGGCCCTGGGGCTGTGCGGCTGGGGCCCGAACGACCCTGGGCCAGGCGCGCCTGCAGCTCTTCGTTGACACTGAGCATCTGACAGAATCTTTCTGTGGGCGGGATATAAGGAAGGGTCCTTGTGATGGGCTCGAGTCCATCTGCACTTTCCGAGCCTCGGTTTCACTGCCTGGAAAGCAAGAGCAAGAACCGCCTCCCTGAAAGAGTGCCCCCATACTCACCCTTCTCGCTGGAGCCCAAGCTATTGAGGCTGTCGCAGCTGTCCCAGTGAGGCTGAGCCGAGGTAGGAGCCACGGCTAGCGCCGTGGCTGGCGAGGGTGGGGGAGTGTTCTAGAGGGGACAGAGAGGAGAGCACCTGGATCAGAGAGAGGGCTCGGAGTCCCAGCCCCTCCTATAGAGGTTAAGTTTCTGAATCCCCAACCATCTCCTCTGCCAGTACCCTTGACTTTGACACCTGGTTCCCACGCCCCTGGTTCCCAGGATCAGGATCTGGCCCTCAGCATATTGTCCCTCGAGACCCAGAGTCCACCCTGGCTCACCAGAATGCGGGCAGGGCTTTGGCTGTGGTCCCCTGGGAGCCCCGGGTGGGTTGTCAGGATATTATAAGGTACATATCCCTCCTGCCCTCGAGAGTCCCGAACCTTCCACCATTTGCGCTTGTCATCCAGGACCTGGGGGAAAAACAAGGGGAGGATTCAGAGCCTGTGTCTGCAGCTAGGGCCGGATCCACTCCAGTCCCTCAGCCCTCCACCCCTCTACCTCCAACACGTCCTGTTGCTTGACTGATAGTTCACTGCTATTTCGGGCCTGGAAATCATAATTACATAGGACCCATTTCCCTGCTAGCTCCGGCTCCGTGTGAGGCTCAGCTTCTTTCTCCAGGTCTTGGTGACTGAGGAGAAAGGGCAGGATTGGGAACAGGCGGCAGCCAGCCCCACTCCTTTTGGCTGTAGGTTGTTGGTGTGAGCTGGGGTTAGAGCCAAGCAGGGGCCAAGGCAGGGGGCCGAGTTAGTACTGATAATAGAGAGATGAAACTGGAATAGCAGCTTAAATATATTTTGCTGCTTATATGCCAGGCACTGTGTCCGTGACGTGGGTGCTGACATCACCTCCATTTTATAGATGAGAACATTCAAGCTTAGAGAGATAAAATCATTTGCCCCAGATCACACAGCTGGAGACAGCTGCTATTTATTGAGCATCTACTAGGTACTCAGTCGTGATTAACAACAACCCATAGTAATAAAAAAAAAAGTCAGCACTTATACAGCACGTGCCAGGCACTGTTCAGCCTATTACATATATTAGCTGACTTGATTCTTGAGACAACCACTGGTAAAAACATGAATTTGGACCTCCCTTTTCTACTTCCTCCCAGAGACCCTATAATAATCTCCATTTTACAGGTGAGGAAGTGGAGGAATAGTGATATAAAGTGACCTGGTGATCTAAAAGTCTCAGAGCAAGAAAGACGCATAGCTGGCCTGGAACCCAGGCAGGCTGGCCCCAGAGCCCATGTCCTGAGCAATTCTGCTGTCCTGTCCAGGCAGCTGGACATGAACCTGAGCTCTGCCACCTCCTTAAGCTCTGAACTTCATGGACTTCTCATTCTCCCAGGAAGGGGTTATTATTATTCTCATTTTCTCTCCAAGGCACTCAAAAGCTGGGGTTGTAAAGCCCAAGATTCAGAAGTGCAGAGGGTGGGTTGGGGAGGGGAGGGGTTTCTGTGAGACCAGGCATCTGGGGGGAGGTGAATGGGATTTGGGCTCTCACCCCCCAGCAAGATGGACCTCAGCTCAGATCAGGCCTACCTTTGCAAGGGAGAGGGGGGGTCTTCAGGGCCGCGGCACCCCCTCTGTGGGGCTGGCAGCTCCCAGCACGCTGTTCCTGCTGAGACCCTCTGCTCTGGCCCTCACTTAGACCCCCCTTCTTCCCCTCCAACCTTGCTCCTTGGTTTCTTCTCATCCCAGGTGGCTTCTCTCCTATCCGGCCCTTACTTGCCCAGAGACCCTAGCATCTTGGCTTCTTTCTCCCCTTATTTCCCCACAGCCTAAGAGTCTGCCTCCATTGCTTGTTGGAACCATGAACCATAAACTTGGACCCCCAGATCTTTCCTTCCCCAGAGACCTAGGAGTCCAAGTCCCAAGCTTTAACTTCCTAATCCTCTTAACCCTTATAGGCTCCCAGTCTGACACCCAGCAGAGATTGAGACAATTGCTTTAGAGCCTTGGGAAAGTGAGGGTCTAGCTTGCCAGCCTTTACCTCTTTCAGGGACCTAGCATCTCTACCACTCCCTAACCTGCCCAGAAATCTGCCTGACGGCCCTGAAAGCCCCAAGCCCACTTTTCTCCCATGTTCCAAGCATCAGACTTGAGCTCTTCTTCAAAACCTAAACATTCCATTCCCCAGCCTCTTCCCTACAACGCAGAAGGCTCTGTCCTGGGGGGTACCTGGGGAGAGAACTTCCCAGACCCTTAGCAAACAGCCTTCTTCCAGCCCTTTGAGGATCCAAGGAAACAACCTCTCAGATATCACTCACACCCAGCCCACTCCTCCCTTAGACCCTGGGATCTGGACCTCCAGCCCCCTCCTCCCGTGGACCCAGAAGTCTGAGCTTCATCCCCTCACTCCCTGCTCCTCCCGCCTCCCAGCCCCGCCCTGCCTTCTCACCACCTCACCCACCTGCGTAGAACCAGGAAGACAGAAGGAAAAAAAAAGGGGGGGGGCAGAGTTAGAGTCTGGAATCCCCAGGACGTATCCCACATACCCCCACCTGGGGGCCCACACTCACCCATTGACAGCGACCTGGGGGGCGCTTTGCTGTAGGAGATAGGGATACCAGGTCAGGTGGGGCTAACCTGAGTCTGGACTCCTTGGTCCTCTCTGTGTTAGCCTGGGGGAACTTGCTGTTCCCTTGAAGCCTTAGCCTCACCTGCTGGCGCCGCCGCTCGTGCTGTAGCTGTTTCTCTACTGGGTCCTCCCAGGGGCGGCCCTGCGGGTCAGTGGCCGGGGGTTCCCAGCCACTGTAGAATTCAGGGTTGTATGGGGGTCCCTCCTCCAGGGGCAGCTCCACCCTGCGACGAAGGACGGGGCAGAGGGCTCAGGAATCCTGGTCCAGCCTCCGACTTAACCCTGTCATTAACTTCACTTTTTCCCTTTCCCTAAGCCTCACTCTATACCAGCTATTCTATCCTCACCCCTTTTCGCCAAACCCTGCCCCCACCTAAACTACACCCACGACATCATATTTCTAAATACACTGATTCCAATCTAATGCTCCCCACAGCCTCTGATTGAATCTCACCTTTGATTCCAAACCCGTTTTCTAGCTACACGCATTCTTCCCTGGCTCTGCCCCTAACCCCTCGAGGCTGTCTCCAAGAGCACAGACTCCGCCGCCTTTCCAAACATACAGGTCAAACTTTTCCTAAAACCCGCCTTTTGTTTCTTTTGGTCGTGATTCAGTCTTAAACCTCCCCTTCACGCTAATTTCTGGCCATTCCTCCAGTCGGAACCTGGAATTTGTCCTAGGTCCCACCCATTTTAATTGGCCACACCCTCCAGTCTAAGCCCCGCCTCTAACACGTCCAGTCCCGCCTTTTACCAATCACCACGCCCATGCCTTCTTCAGCCCCTCCCCTCAATCGCCACGCCCCTCACCCCGGGCGGGTCCACGAATCCCCCAGCGCGGTCCAGAGTGCATTTTCACTTGGGGTGACATTGTCCCGCAGTAGTGCCACGGCCTCGGACGTCAGATGTGGCCGCCGCACGCCACTCGCGAGCTGGGGGCCGCCCGACATGTCCACAATCTGCCAGGGGGCAGGAGTGGGCGCACCATCAGACCCTCTAGAAGTGGAACTCGGATTCCTTCTGCTGCAGGGGTAACTTGAGGATTGGGAGGTTATCTCACCACGTGCAGAGGTCCGAACAGGAAGTGCAGCAGCTCTGGGGAGGAGGGGTTGGCGATATTGCCGCGCAAACGGGCCTGCGGAGCAGGGGAGGGGCTGGCGTCAGTGTGTGGACCAGTCAAGTTCGCCATCCCCTGCCCTCGATGCCCCGGGCCCGACGTGTCCTCACCAGCAGGCTGAAAGCGTACTTGATTTTCTGAAGCACGTCGGTGTACTCGGCCTCGTTGGGCGGCTTGGCCCGCAGTGTCAGGAGGCCCTCTTTGGGTAAGGGGACAAGCAAGGTGATGGGATATGGAGACAGTGTCAGAGATAGAGGCAGAGACTCAGTGACTGGGAGTCCAACTGGCAAGGGGTGCGAAGGGAGACCCTAGGGGGAGGGAGGTTATTTGGGAGTAACCGGGGTGGGGTATTCGGGATCCCACTCGAGGGTGCCCCTCACCCCCAGCCTCCCGGCGCCGGGTCCTGCGACCGCGCTCCCGGTGCTCAAGTACTCGGGCCGCCTCTGCAGACTTCTGCAGCTTCGATACAAAGCTCTCCACGTCGTCGAACAAGTGGTTCAGGATGTCCTGGGGGACAGAACCGAGGGACGCATGAGACCCCTGAGTCCCGGAACCTTATCATCTCTGTCGAAGTCCTCCAGCCGAGAGCTCCTAGGCTACATACACCCTCTGGTGCCTGGTCCTGTCCCATTTGGTCATCGCCGGTCATACCCGAGACTGGGCTCCAGACCAAACCCCACTCTCTTATGGAGAACTCACACCCCACAGCCGGTCCCGCCCACAGCCTAGCCCAGTCCCCAGTCGTCTGGCGCCGTCTCTTACCACGTCCCTCTCCGCCTGCAGACTGGCTAGCTCCGGGCCGCGGGGGCCCAGGTCCGGGGAGGCCTGGTCAGCGCTGCCGGAGATCTCCTCCGGGCAGGGCCTCCGCGCCGCTTCTGCCTCGGGAATGGGTTCCTCCCGGGGTCGTCCGCAGCCCATCGTCGGTTCCACCGTGCTGATTGCTGCGCGGACTGAGGGGCGGCCCTGCAGGGGCGGCGTCTCGGCTAGGGACGAGGGACGACGCTGCAGCTCCTCTTGCGTGGCCCTGAGTAGGGAGAAGGGGAAACTCGGGTGGGTCGAGAGGTCCAGGGAGGGGACAAATTCCGAACTTAAAACGGAGACACTGACCCAAAGGGATTGAATCTAGGTTCAGAATGGTAGGGAGAAATCCAAAATATGAAAGGAGCGCCTCTCTGGAGGGAAACAGAGGCCGAGAGAGGAGAAAACAAGTACCAGAACCAGGAAAATTAGGGTCCTGGGGAGGGGCCACACTTGTATGGGAGGTACATTTAAGACTTGAAGCAGGTTTTGTTTGACTTCGTTCAAAATTCGTCTTGCTCTGGGCTAGTGGTATAAGTCAATTTCTAGGATGGGGGGACTGAGGCCCAGAGAGACCCTGGCCACCCTCTCTTCTCCTTCGCTTCCAACCCACTCCCCTTACCTGAGCGCCGCAGCCCTGCGATCCCCACGACCGGAGCGGTAGTCGTACAGAGCCCCTTGGATGTCCTCACGCATAAGCTCCGCCTGTCAATCAAGCCGTCAGGCCACGCCCCCACTCCACCCACCGTGTGACCTGGCCACGCTAGGGATGAATTTCTTGGCTCCGCCCCAGAACATGTTCAATCATCGCTCACGTCTGTAGGCCCACTCAGGTCCACGCCCTAGGCTGACACCTTCGCTCTACATCTGTCCCCGACCTAGGCCACACTCCCACCCACGGAGGCCCGGTCCAGGTGGCTTCTGGTTCCTAGACCACACTCATGCCTTCCTGTTCTGGCTGTCCCCCAGGTCCTCTCATATGTTCTGCCCCAGCCCTTAATCTCCGTCTCCGTTCCACTCTCACGTTCAACCTCGACCCTGTGTCCAGTTTGTCCTCATAACCCTCAAAGTCCTCTCCTTTCCAGAAAGTCTTTGCAGGTCATGCCCCCTCCGCTGGCTCTGACCCCGCTTTTGTCCCGGGCTACGCCCCAACCTTAGAGGCCCCGGCGCTGGGTCCGAGGAGTCCCAGCCTTGACCTCTGCTGACCCCCGAGCCCAGCTCTCTCACCCCAAGACGTAGGCCCTGGAAGAAATGCACGTCGGGCTGTGTGCGCTCAGGCTCCTGGCACACGAGTAGCAGCAGCGAACGACTCCGGCTCGGCGGCGTCACCGCGTCGCAGCGCACGATGGCGCTCAGCGGGTACGACTCCAGCTCCTCCTGCGGGGTGGGCGGGTAAACTGAAGCCTGGAACCAATGACACTACTACATGCAGACAGCAGTGACAGCAGGTGCAGGCATCGAGCAGGGCAAACCCCTGTTTAATAGATAGGGCTAACAGGGCTCAAAAAGAGGGCAGCGGTCCCTCGCCATGTTCCAAAGGAAGGACGAGCAGGAGCCAAGATTCACGCTAAGACACCCAATTTCCCTAGGGTCAAGCTCTCCATGCCCCCACCACTCAGTCCAGCTGCTCCATCCACCCACGTGCCCCCTGGCACCTTGGAGACAGGGTCGAGCAGCGTGACGTGGTCGGGAGACACGCGCAGCAGCATCTCCTGGGTCCAGACGCGGCCTTGGCTGTCCATGACCGCCAGCTTCCGCAAGGCTTCCTCCACCGTGTGCACGCCATCTTCCTCGCCCAGGCAGAACGTCACCAGGTGCTGGCACGGGCCAAGGAGAAAGTAGTGAGTCCCCGGATGATGCCAGGTGGGTTTAGAATCCCGCGAAATGAGCCTTCCAGCCTGTGACTAACCACACCTCCTCTGGAAGCCCTCCCTGATCACCTGCGCCACGTATGGGAGCCTCTACCTAGTGCCCTAAGTTTCTCTCGTCAGAGTGACTTATCACCTGGGTCTGTCTTCCCACCAAGACTGGAGGCTCCTTGAAAACAGGGAATGGTCTGGATTATATCTAGTCCCTTCTAAGCACCTCTACCTCCGTGAAAGCAGCTGGTACCCTTTGCCCTACCTCTATACCTCGTGTGACCCCTACTCATCCAGGATTGTGTCTGATTTGTCCCCGTGGCCAGACTGTCCAGCTCAAGCTGCCTCAAAAGACAAGCTGGCAAGTTCAAGTGGAATTGAGTTCCTCCATGACACCCACCTCTGAGGCAAGGTAGAGGAAATCCACTTTGCAGAGGAGCACGCTGTTTCCCAAGTTCTTTCTGCTGGGAGGTCCAGATGCTTCCAATACCCCTGTCTCCTTTCCTCCCACAAGACCCCCTGTGCCATTGCAGAGCCCAGACTCACATTGACTGGATACTGGGAGATGTCGGCCATTACAACAGTGGAATAACGCTTCCTCTGCTCTATGGGGGAGGAGGGGAAGGACAGAGAGGGATATGGACCAGAAGATCCCACCTTGGCCTCCTCCTTCAGACCAAGAGACCTGTCCTCAATCCCCTCCTCCCTCAGACTAGGAGTCCAGGTCCCCAGCCTCCTCCCTCAGACCCAGAAGTCCAGGCTTCCAGCCCTTCCTCTCTCAGATCCTGTTTCCACCTGGGGTTTCCTTGGCTCCAAACTCACCATAGATGGACTTGGCACTCGGTTTGGGGGCAGCTTCTGGGCTGGTGAAGGAAAAGAAGGGTAAGAGGGGCCATGGGAATTGGGAGCAGATCATGGGGGTCAAATGCCAAGCAGAGCAGCGGCTTCATTTTGAGGGAACTAGGGAGCCATGCTGGGTTCTGAGCAGGGGAGGGCAGGGCATAGCTGGATGTCACTAAGACTGGTGAGGTCGTGGTGCTGGGTGGTGGTAGGGAGTATGGTCTCTACGGTCACATGGACCTGGGTTCAAATCCCTTGTCAGCTGCTGCCTTGCCATAAAACCTAGGATAGGAGACTTCATCTCTCCTGCCTCAGTGTCCCTCTCTGTAAGACAGGGGTTAGTTATCCTATAGCTTCCATCTAGCAGGGCTGTTGGGCAAATTTAATGAGATAATACAATGGAAGTGTTTTGCAGCCTCGATAACTGTTATTATTATGATGATGATGCTAAGGGCTTGCTCAATAAATGGGAATTTTTACAATAACATTAGTCTTTAGAGTAGACAGAGAATTACCTTCTCTTTTCCCATCCCCAATAGGCCAGCTCTTCCCAGCCAAATCCTCTTTGTCTCCTGCCTTTACCCTCCTCTTCAAGGTCACCTCCAAGAATTCTTGAGTCCCCATTTCCACAGAAATGACAGAAGCTTGGAGTTCAAGTGTGGTCAGGGATGAGAAACCCTTTCAGTTGAACCTTTCCTCCTTATCCTGTTCTTGCCAGTCAGGTCTCCCCACAATTTGATTACCTCTGGACTGGAGACCTTACTACCTCACCTCTCCTGTGTGGCTGTTCCCATGTGTTTGTCTTTGTTCTTCTCCCTGCTTACCCCAGGAAACTTCAGCCTTTGTAATCAACATCCCTGACAGTTTAGTAAAGGGTCAATATTTAATAAGATAACAACACTCAAAATAGCAGTCCCTATTAGTTGAGCACCTGCTGTTAGTAAGATTCTCTGCTAAGTCTTATGCATGAATTATCTCATCAAGTCCTCAGAATTGTCCCTGTTTCACAGAGGAGGGACTAAGGCTCAAAGAGGTGACATCCTTTGGCCGGGGTCATACCATAGCTGAGCATTAGCATCTGGATTTGAACCCAGGTCTGTCTGCTCTGGAGTGCAGCTCTAACTACAGGCTGGACAGGGAGGAAGGCAGCTCAGGCTTCCTTCTGAGTGTGTAGACTTGGGCAGCTGTTAATGCCACCTGCAGGTGTGGGTGAGAGGGTGGGGAGGGGTGGTGGGGCTGGGGGCCTGGTGCCCAGGGGCACTTACCGGGTGCTGGTGCTCATGGTGCCAAGAGTGGGGAGCTCCTGCCACCTGGAGGTGCCCTGGGAGCCAGCAAGGAGATGAGGGCCTGACTTGACCTGCTGGACCTATGATTCCCTGCCCAGCTCCTCCTCCCTCAGACGCAAGAATCCAGGCCCAGCCCCTCCTCTCTCAGATCCAGGGGTCTGGGCCCTCAGTCCCTCCTCTTTCACATCTAGTACGCCGGCCCCCAAATCCTTCAGAAATCCATGCATTCAGTTCCGTAATCTATATGTACCCCACCTTCCTCCTCCACACAGTGTCCAGTCTCCCAGCCTTATCTTCTCAGGGGCCAAGTCTAGGCTCCGAGCTGCTCATCCCTAAGAACCAGAGGGCTTCAACCCCACATCTCCTCAGAGAACTGTTTCCAGTCCCTTGTGACCCTATATTCTTCCTTTAGCTATTGGAGTGCAATCTTCAGTCCTTACCTTTCAAGACCGGAGAGTTCAGGTCCCCCAGCCTTTCCTGTGTCAGTACCCAGGAATCTGCATCCTTCTCCTCTTCCCCCAGACCCAGGAGTCCCCACCTTCCAGTCCCTCCTCACCTGCCCCGTCAAGCTCTGTCAGAAGGGAGGCCAGCTCTGGTCTCTCTTCCAGACCAAGGGCCCCTCCTTCCTGCTCCCTCCCGGGCTGTCCCGCCTCCACATACCTGAGCACTCACCTGGCACAGCCTTGGTGGACAGGCCCCTGGGCGGGGCCTGCAAAAAGACTAGGGCAGGGGCTGGGACAACCCAGAGTGGGGGTGGGGGTGGGGCGGAAGGAACGTGATTGTCTCATCATAAGGACAATAGAGCAATAACAACAACATCGTTGTCCTTTGATGTCACCACTTGTTCCTGACTCAAATACCCCCTTCTAATTTTCTTAATATTTTCAGAAGTCAGAGGTTTGATTTCTACTTGTTTTGGGTCCAAGAGAGGGGCATCCATGTGAAAGGCTGGCCTCTCTTTCCATCTCTAGGGCTGGTGTGTCGGTACCTGCTTTGTGCACACGTGGCTGTTGATACCTGGTGATTCCTGCCATCAATGGTGCCCTCGACCCTCACCCCTCCTCTCCCTCATCTTTTGGACATTTTCCTCAATAACTCTCTGTGATGCTGAAAACACGGCTCACTCAGTGCCTGGCACAGCTCCAAGTACATCACACACTCACAAAAAGAATAGGTTCCTCAGGCATGAAGTCTCCTTTCAAGAACTTTCGTGTGCCAAGGTCCTTGCTGACTGAGTTACATACAAATCCAGTGAGGTGAGTGTTGGGGCTTTCATTTCACAGATGAGGAAATGGGCCCGTAAGGGTCTAGAGCCTTGCAAGGTCACACATAGAGTGAGTGCATAAGGTCAGGGGCCAAAGCTTGGACCTCTAAGAGCGGACATGCCACTCTCCTTTCTCATGGGTGATCCCCGCCACCATCATCTCTCACTTGGACTTGCCTCCTAACTGGTCTTCCTGCTCCGTCCTCCCCGCCCCCCACCTCCTTTCCCCGCCACTAGTATCAATGCAGGGACTTTATAGAAACCTAAGTCAATCATGTTACAGCTCTGCTCAAAGACCTCCAGTGGCTCTCCATTCTCTGCATAAAAGCTGAGGTCTGCAGTGTCTTAAGGGACATTTCTCTAATCTCCTCTTCTTCCTTTCCCCGTCACGGTGTTCCAGCACACTGGCCTCCTTGCTGTTCCCCTGTCCTGCCTTAGGGCCTTTTGCCCTAAGAGGTGCCACTTGCTGGCACCTCTTCCTGCAATGCTGTTCCCTTGGATATCCTTATGGCTTGGCTTGCTCCTCACCTCCTTCAGGTCTTTGCTCGAACGTCACCTTCTCAGAGGGACCTGGCTGACAACCCTATTTAAAATTGTAGCACCTCTTACTCTCCCCTCCTTCCTCATCTCCTCACCTGCTCCATACTTAATTTTTCCTCAGAGTGCTTGTCAGTTTCTAACACACTATAATAGATGTTCTTTTGTTTATTTTATGTCTCCCTGGTAGAATGTAAGCTTCACAAGGGCAAACACTTTTGTATGTTCAGTCTCCCACTCTATCTGCAGCACATAGAAAAGTGTCTGGCACAGAGTGAGACATTTGTTGAATTAACAAGCTTTTTGTATTTGGTGCATTCATGCGCCTGATTGCTTCTTTGTGTCATTCAACACATGTTGACCCCATAGTCTATGCTGAGTGTGGCTGGAAGCCAGAGAAGACATATCTTTGTCCTAGATTGAAGGGGAGGAAAGGACAGAGAGGAATTATATGGTGTGGTGTGCTGGCAAAGAGCCTGGGGATGTGGGTTCAAGTCCTGCTTTGCCACTTATTAGTTTTGGTCATGTTCCTACTGTGAGTATATTATATGTGTGTATATGTAAAATCCCACCACAATCCATAAAACGGATCCTATGAACCCTATTTACACATGAGGAAACTGAGGCACATATGAATTAAGTAATTTGCCTACAATCACAAAGCTAATATGTGATGGAGACAGTTGAACCCAGGCCACACCATCTAGACGCAGCTGCCACTTTGTGACCTGGCCCCTCTCTAGCTGTGTGACACTGGCACATTACTTAACCTCTCTGTTTAAGGGCTCCAGTCCCCTGACTATAAAATGGGATCACAGTTTTGGGAGGATTAAATGAGATTATAGAGCGCTCTTAGCACAGTACCTGGCAAAGAGGAAATGACAAGTGAGTGTGACAACCACAGAGATGACAGTCTCTCTTTGCACATGTGCTATAATAGAGGACATGAAGGGCACGTGGAAACCCAGAGAAGCTGCTCAGAAGGGTAGGGCAGGCTTCCTGGAGGAGGAGGGGTGACCAGAGCTGAACTTGAAAGGCGAGTTTGGCAGCCCAAGGTGGCCTAGAGAATGAGGGAGGAAGTCCTAGGCCAGGGAGCTGCCTGAGCCATGGAGGGGAGGGACAAGGAGCAAGGGTACTGTGCACACCTAAGGGCTGGGCAGTGGTTCTCAGGTGTGCAGCAGGGAGGAGGGCTGAGTGTTTCTGTCTCCAGTTCCTGTTACTCTGTGTCCCTGTCATGTCCATGCCACAAATGTTTTCTGAGCTCCTGCCTGGGTTGGGGGCTGTGGGAAGGAGCAGACCCTTTACCCTCTGTGACGCTGATGGGGGGAGTTGGGACCAGGTGCACAGAGGAGCAGATAGAGGCTTGGAGTGGGGAGGCCACTGGCCTAGGTCACATGGGCTGTGACACAAATGCATATTTAGCTGATCCCAGGACCCTTTCTTCATGTGCAGGTGGAGAAACTGTCCTTATAGAGGTATTTGGTGGGAGTTCAGGGGCTGGACTCCCAGGTCTGAGGGAGGAGGCTGGAGGCCCCGTACCTCCCCCCCACCCCCACCCCCATGCTCCCCCATCCTGAGCTGGAGGCGATACCGAAACCCAGAGCCTCCGCCCCAGTTCCTAGGCCCAGGTGCTCCCTCCTCCTTCTCTGGCCGCAAAGGAGGCCCCACCCTCTCTCCAAACCGTAGCAAGTGGTTCCCAAATACCAGTGGGGGCTCCCACCCCTGCACAGTCTGACTCAGTAAGTCCTGGGCAGAGGCAGCTAATCCGGTCTTGAAGGCTCAGTGGGGGTGCAATGGGAGGACCGGGCACCTAAGGACCCAGCCCTGTCCAACTCCCTGCTGCCTGCCTATACAGCCATAACAATGTCTTTCACTGAGTGAGCTTTAGGAGTATGGATCCAAGTTCACCTGTCTCCAAACTGGGATAGCCTTGTCATTGGGGGAGGGGATCGGTATTTATTCTCTGGATTAAGGGGGGTCCAGGAACCAAACAATTCTCCACTGGGACTTCATAAGCTAAGATCCCTTGTGTGTCATCATGTCAGAAACCACCCTCATCTTGTCCCTCATCCTCCTCTCCCTAAGAGGAAGATTTGCCATTGAATTGTCAGACAAGAAGCGGGGGGGTCAAATTCACAGGGAATGGGAAGTATGGCAGGGCCTTGGGGGTGTAAATAAAATGGAAGCAGGGTCTCACGGAGATATGTTTACTCATGTATTATTAACTTATTCATTCAATAAATGGTTTCGGAGGCCTAATTTGTGCCTCACCCTTTGCCTTCCAGAAGAGAGTCTTGTTGAGGAAATAGACCCTGCTGACACCTACGGTCACCTTTCACAGTGACATGTGTACTGAGGTGGCCCAGGGCATTGTGTACCCCCAGAGGAGGACTTTATGTCAGCTTTGTGTGCAAGGCTGCAACAAATCCTTCCCTGGTTCAGTGATAACTGGATGAGTTCTGAAGGGTGACTAGGAGTTTGCCAAGGAAGAGGTAGCAAGGAAAGACATTCTAAGAGGGGGTGGGGGGTGGGGGATGGTAGGTTGGGAGGGGAGAGGGGAGGGTGGCACATGTGAAGTCCCGAAGTCATGCAGTAGCAAATACTTGAGTACCTACTATGTGTCACCCACATTTTAAGTGCTGAGTGGAAGACACCCTTGCCCCCATGTTATTGTCATCCTAGTGGGTATGGTGGGGAGTTGGAAGATAAAACAGGCAGGAACACACACATGATTAAGATTTCGAGATTGTAGTAAACGCTGTGGAGGAAATGAAGCACAGGTGGAGAGATATGCTGACCCAGGGACAGGCAGGAGTGATCACTTCAGGTGGGGTGGTCAGGGGTGTCTTCTCTGAGGAAGTGGCATGTGAACTTTGACCTGAATTTCGAGAATGAGAGAGGGTTTCAGGCTGAGGGAGCACCTTGGGAAGGCTGGGTGGGGAATGTCTGTGGGAGGTGTGGCTGGCTGGAGGAGGTGAGCCCAGAGACCTAGCTATGAGGACAGTGGTGATGTTGGTGAGGACAATGCCGGCAGCAGATAAGAAGGTGGCCAAACTCTAGCCCAAATGGGTTTACCCCAAGCCTGAGTCTCAGGAAGCTCCTAGTATGGCTTGGGATGCGTCACAATCACGGGCTACCCTAAGGATGCCATGTGGAGATGGCTCAGGCAATTCCTCACCAGGTGAAGGTGTTAGAGTAGATCTCTGCCTGGACTTCCTCCAGGCCTGCCATCAGGCAGAAGGGTGGGGAGTGACACCAGGAGGGAGGGTCTAAGAACCGGCCCAGCAGGAGGTGGAAGGTGGGGGAGGGAGGCTGGTGGCAGAGTTGTTTGTTCTCTGGGAGGGATGAAATGGGAGGTGCTTGGCTACAAGGCTGGGAGGCTGGGCCCAGGGGCAGTAATGAGAAAAGGACTGCAGACAGATGAGAGTTTGGTACTGAGTGGGAGCACGTGACTGCTCTCTGAACAAATGACCCTCGGTTTATTCTCGACTCTTCGTCTCTAAGACTAGCAGAAGTCCTGGCACCTGCTGTAAAGGCTGTGAGCAGACATGTAAAGTACTTAGATTAGGGTTTGGTGCTTAGACAAAAAAAAAGAACCAAAAACTGAATGACCAAGGGGACATATGGTGATAAGTGTGGCTCTGCAGACAGACAGCTCTGAGTTATAGTGCTGGCTCTGACACCTCAAGCAAGGGGCAACCTCAGTTTCCCCAGCTCTAAGCGTCTGATGGTCACTCATTCACTGCATTTATTCATCCATTTGACAACTGTCTATTAAGCATTTACTCTACACCTGGCACTGCTCTTGGGTGAGGGCCAAGGGGTGGGACAGGAAGTCAGAGGTAGTGACAACTATCCTGGGTCCCCAGGGTAACCATGGGGATCAGAGAGACTGACAAAGCTATAGAAGTGTTCTGATCAAGTCTATTTTAATCGACATTAAATTAACCATCTTAAAGTGAACAACTCTATAGCATTTAGAATGTTCACGATGCTGTGCAACCGTCAGCATCTACTTCCAAAACACTTTCACCTCCCCAAAATAAAGCCCTGTGCCCATTAACAGTTGGTCCCCATTCTTCCCTCCCCTAGCCCCTGAAAACCACCATCTGACTTCTACCTCTACAGATTTACTTATTCTGGACATTTCACATAAATGAAATCGCACACTATGTGACCTTGTAGTGTTTTTGAGGTTCATACATGTTGGGGTGGGGGGAGAAGAGAGAGAGGGAGAGGGAGAGGGAGAGAGAGAGAGAGAGAGAGAGAGAGAGAGAGAGAGAGAGAGAGAGAGAGAGAATATGAATTGGGTGTCATAAACCGTCTGATGGGGAAAGCAGAGGGAATTGTGGGGGAATTCTCTCAGCACCTGGGACAGCACCCAATACATATCAGGAGTTTATTAAGAACATTAGCATTAGCAACAATAAACGTGCATAGCCTACCTGGAGTCCAAAGACAGGTCCTTTGCAGAAAACGTTTGCCAACCTCTGCTCTAGATGATATTAGGAGCCCAGTTTACGGAAGAGGGGAAAAAGGCTCAGAGAGGGAAAATGCTTTTTTGAAGGTTGAGAAAACCAGCATTTGAACACAGTACCCATGTTCTTTTTATTATCATCATTATCATTATTATTTAAAAATTTTTGATCATGGTAAAAACACATAACATAAAATTGACCATTGAAAATATACAGTTCTGTGGCATCAGGCACATTTATACTGTTGTGCAGCTGTCCCCGCCACCAACCTCCAGTACTCTTCTATATCTACGAAGTTGATGACTCTAGGCACCTCAGAGAAGTGGATCCATACAGCATCTGTCTTTTTGTCACCATCATATTTCATTCAGCACAATATTTTCACGGTTCACCCATGTGTCAGAGTTCCCTCCTTTTTAAGGCTGAATGATATTCTATTGTCTGTATGTACCACGTTTTGTTTCTCTATCCATCAGGGGACACTTGGGTTGCCATGCCCACACACTTCACCACGTCTCATGGATGGTACTGCCTGCACAAACAAGAGACCATTCTCTAAGAATGTCGAGAAAATGCAGATGAACAAAAAGCAAAAAAATAAAATCACCCATCTCTCTGTCTGGCAGGTACTTCATGCAGAATGTCATAGTTTTTCTTTTTACTCTAAAAACATGCATATTACTATATAAACTTTAAAAAAGGGGAGTCAGACTGCTTCCCTCCTCCCCCACTGTACTGGTGCTTAATTAAGAAACTCATGATCTTAAACTTTTGAGCCTGATAAAGGCATAGAAGTCTGTTCAGAAACACACACAGATGAATTAAGTTTTACTGCCAGTGTCGGGGATCTGTGAGGGCAAGGACCCTGTGTGTCTTGTCACCCAGTGTCTAGTTTACCCAGTGTCTGAGGTTTGTAGGTGCTCCTCCTGACAGACACTGAGGATGATTTTGCTTCTAGTGTGTCACGTTTCTTTCCTAATGACCAATTAGTGGCATACAAGGAGAATGCCTGGGTCAAAGATATGCACAAATGGTTTTGCCAAGTATTGGAATGGCCTTTTAGGAAGGCTGTACTAATTTACACTCCCACTGGCAGGTATGAGGACCTGTTTTACCACATCCTTGCCAACACTGGGTATTAGCATTGTTTTGATCCTGCTAATTTGATAGGTGAAAAATATTGTTCTTAATGATCATTTCTTTGATTGCCAGTAAGGCTGAGTAGTTTCATACATTTGTTGACTTTCTTTGCATATTGCCCGTCATACCCTTTGTCTATGCTCCCCTTTGTGTTGGGGGGGGGTGAGTCTTTTTTTCTTATTGACTCATAAGGGCTTTTTACATATTAAGGATACCAATTCTTTGTTATTTTGGTAGGTAAGAGAAGCCAAAAGTTGATAGAGGGGAAGTCAGTGCTCAAGGTACACATTTAAGAAGAGGTGGATCAGGAATTTGAAACAAGATCTGTCTAGATCCATGTTTACCACAGTCTCATGGTAACTTCTACTTTCCCAGGTCTTGCCCCTTTCATGATCCAGGAGCCCTGAGATCCCATAATCTCAGAAAGAAGAGAGGCTTCTCACCAGACCCAGCCACCCTTACTACATCCCACTAGCAAACCTATTCTTTGGTTTGTTGTAAAGCTACCTCTTCCACCCTCAACCCGGGAGTCCGGGCCCCCAGCCCCTCCTCCTTGAGACCTGGAGGTCCAGGGCCTGAGCCTCCTCCTTCCTCAGACTCAGGAGGCCAGACCCCCAGCCCCTCCTCCTTCAGACCCAGCAGTTGGAAACCTAGGATAATAGGTCTTGTTTCTGAGCATCGAAATTCTCAAATCTGCAATAGAGTCTGGAAGAAGGTACTACTGGTGCCACCGTCTAAGATGGGGACGCAGGCTGATGTACTTGACACACACGGAGAAGCTCGGTCTGGAGGAGACAGCTGCGGGACTGGAATCCTGGTTTCATTCCAGATCTGCGAGTGTGATGTCATTCGAATGACGCATACAGGCCTTGCCCCCAGCCCCGCCCCCAAACCACGGCCCCGCCCCGTCCCCACCCCGTAAACTACCATTCCCAGGAGGAGCAGCGCTCGCGCCGTATCCCCATAGGTGCCCCCGACTCCAGCGCCCCGCCTCACCCCGCCTCTTTCAGGAAGCCGCGGGTCCCAGCTGCGCCTGCCCTTCTACACGTGGAGCTCAGATCGCGCGCTCCTTGGAGCGACCTGGGCGGCGGGTCTGTGGGTGGCCCTGCGCTGGGTCCCGCTCTTGCCCGGAATGAACCGCTACCTTGTGCCGGCGTCCCTGCTGGGCACTGCGGTGGGTGGCGCCGTGCTGTTCAGGTGAGCAGTGAGGGTGATGGTGAGTCTGTCGGCCACCACGGGAGGGAAGTCGGGTGGAGACCACCAACTCCTCAGTTACTCAGGAGCTCCCCAGCTCACCCCACCAGCAGTACCTCCAGAGGGTGTGGGGGGAAAATCTAGGCCCTGAGACGGCAGGTCATGGCCAAGGTCACCCAGAGGAAGGAGCGGATCTGGGCCCTTGTAAATATGTTGGTCTAGTTGTTTCGGACTTTGGTGAGTTCATTCGTTCAGCATATATTTGTTGACCAGTTCCCATGTGTCACTGTGCTAACCTAGGTGCAAGGCAAATGTATGCCACCTAAGCCCTCCTTATCCGAAATTAGCAGCACAAATGGAATTGCCCAAATCAGGAAACGTGATACTCCTATTGCATTTAATGTATGCATAGTTCTTGTCTTTCCTAGGCTAATTCACTTAAAACAAAAACAAAAACAAAAACAAAACAAAACCCCAAACCACAGCTACCAAATATTTTATAGCAGTACCGTTCAGTAGATGAGAGTGTTACCTTTGCTGTGTTCATTCCGATAGCAGTGGCATGTGGCTATTGAGCAGTTAAAGCATGACTATATTATGCCTGCAGTTAACAATATGGTATTGTATAGTACACTTAAAAAGTTTTTAAGGAGGTAGGTCGCATGTTGTGTTCTTACTACAATTTAAAAAAGAAAGGATTTTCAATATGTAATTTTACACAAGAGAAGAGATTGACTAGAAGTTAGAAAGTTAACTGGAATTTTGAATTTTTTAAAAGAGCCTGAAAATAGACTAAATCTCTTTGAATAATTAATTACTTTTGGGTTTATTTATCTGCTCTATGGTGAGGCTTCATTTTGAACTTGTTCCTCTTGGTCTGATAACATCTTTTGCATTTACTTGGTGGGTATCTTGTTATTTATAATTCATTAAACTGCTGCTCTTGTAAATATGAATGAGATTTTTTTGGAAAGCTCTAGAGGATGGAATAAATATATAGAATTATGATATTAAAATCTATTGGCCACTGTTTTTATTTTTATTTAGACCCTTGTCTTTCAGTTCTGAAAAAGCTAAAAAATAAAATTAAGTGCCAGCATGAAGAGAATGGAAAATAACTGAATGCCCTGGGGGAAAGTATGGCTATTTTTAATTTAAATTAAAAATTAGCCTCAGGTGGCTGGCGGCTACCATGTCCTTCTCTCTCTCTCTCTCTCTCCTTTTTTTTTTTTTTTTTTTTCCAGTGCTCCGCTCTCATGTGGAGATGGCATTGTTTTTTTTTGGCCAGTCTCCTATTGGTGACATTTGGTGGTTTCCAGTTTTTAGTCTCTGGGGGATATGAGTATAGTAGCAGCATCATAACCTCCCCAAGGATGTGCATGTCCCAGTGCTTAGGACCTATGAATATGTCACAGGGGACTTTGCAGATGTTATTGAGTTAAGGACCTTGAGCTGGGGAGATGATTCTGGGTTATCCAGGTGGGCCATTTACATCGCAAGGGTCCTTAAAGGAGGGAGGCAGGAGGGTCAGAGTCAGAGGCTTGAAGACGGAGGACGGGGCCACAAGCCAAGGGATGCAGGGACCTCTAGAAGCTGGAAGATTCAGGGAAACCATTCTCCCCTCAAGCCCCCAGAAGGAACTCCCTGCAACACCTCCTTTTATCCTAGTGAGACCTGCATACCTGTGGAGAATACATTTGCCTGGTTTTAACCACTGAGCTTGTGGCAGTTTGTTATAGCAGCCGTAGGAAATGAACACAGCAGTTCTCTATAAAATAACACTGTCACTTCCTGGAGGCTTCCCCACACCAGGCTGTGCTCCGCCCTTCACCTGCAACAGGATGACGACCCCATGAAGTTATGCTAGGTCCTTTCCATCTTTCAATTGGGGGAACATGTGCCCGAGATCAAAGCCATCAGGGTCACCTATGGTGAGTGGACAGATAGATGGAATTGACTGTGCCGTTTCTTACCTTCAGGGACTATGTTGCTGGCGGGGCCTGTCCCAGTAATGCTACCATTCAGGGGAAGACTGTCATTGTGACGGGTGCCAACACAGGCATTGGGAAGCAGACTGCCCTGGAGCTGGCCAGAAGAGGTGAGGCCCTGTTTTCTCTGCCTGAGGCTAGGGACGTCGGGCTGGTGGAGGTGGGTTTGCTTCTAGAAGGATGTAAAGGTCATCTGATTTTTTCTATTGCAAGTGGCAGGAACCAGACTCAGGCTGGCTGAAGCCAAAAAGGCTGGTGTTCCTGGATGAGGTAGGGAGGAGTTTGGGGTCTCAGAGGAGACTGTGGACACTCAGCATTTAGTTTTGGTGTTCCCTGTGTTGGTCTTGCTCTTTCCCACTGCAAATGGGCTCAGTCGTCCTGGCTGGTTCAGGGCCTGGGTCAGAGATCAGGGTCAAGACCTGGCTCAAGCTCTTCTACACGTGCTGCTCAGGCATTTTGTAGAACGCCCTTCCATTTGAGTGCCTGACATTTTTGTCAAGGTCGTACTGGGAGTTTGGAGGAATTCCACGAAGAAGAGGTGCCTTCCTCAACACACCAGATCCCCTTTGAGATGAGAAGGGACAAGACTTCTGCTGAGTCAGGCCTGAGAAGGGGCGGAGTCAGAGTTTTGGGTTTGAGCAGCCTGAAGACCAGGGCTAGTTGCTGGGACAGGTATGAGGGCTGGGGACAGCAGAAATGTTCTTGGGGCTTGTTGAGTAGTGGTGGCCAGGGAAATGGGTCCCTGATGGAGTAGCCTGAGCTTCCTGTCCACCCCTGAGGTCCAAGTGGTGGGGAGCCAGGATGGGCTCCCCCCACCACATGAAGTTCTCCCATGGAAGACAACTGCCCCTCTCAGGAAGAGGTAGGAAGGGAAATTGGGCAGACACACCCACTGCTGTCCTGGGGGCTGGTCCCCAGGGAGGATGCATAGATTGGGAAGTCTGATGAGTTCCATTTCAGGGGACAGTGGGATGTGTAGGAGGTGGCTGGGTCCCCTGTAGGTGGCTGGGTCCCGTGTGGGCAGAACTACAGATCCATATGGTCCTCTCAATCCTCAGTTTCCTGTTTTTACTTTCCTAATTCTTTTTGAAAAAAGTTATTTTTATGGCTATTGAGATTTAATCCACATGCCACACAATTCACTTATTTAAAGTATACACGCTGAAGGTTTTTAGCATGTTCCCAGAGCTGTGCAACAATTGCCACATTCAATTTTAGAACATTTTCATCATCTTGAAACTAAACCTTGCTTCTCTTAAGCCATCCTCCCCAATTTCTCACCCCTCCCTAGGAAACCATGTCTACCTTCTCTGGATTTGCCTGTTCTGGACATTTCATATAAATGGAATTATGTCCTTTGGTGTCTGGCTTCTCTCACCCACTGTCATGTTCTGTGTCATAGGACCTGTCCCTGCTTCATTCCTTTTTCACGGCGGAGTAATATTCCACTGTATAGACAGACCATATTTTGTTTATCCATTCATCTGTTGATGGACACTTGGGTTATTTTCACCTTCTGGCTGTTGTGACTGGTGCTGCTGTGTATATGTGTGCACACATTTTTGTGCAGACTTTGGTTTCCATTTGTGTTGGGTATACATACCTAGGAGCAGATTTTTAAAAATAATTTTTTTCTCTCTTGGGCTTTCAGGAGGCAACATCATCCTGGCCTGTCGAGACATGGAGAAGTGTGAGGCAGCAGCAAAGGACATTCGCAGGGAGACACTGAATCACCGTGTCAATGCCCGGCGCCTGGACTTGGCCTCGCTGAAGTCCATCCGAGAGTTTGCAGCAAAAATCATTGAAGGTAGGAGGGAGAACACTGGCCTTGAGGAGTGGGTTAAACCAGGACTGAACCTTGTGGCCCACAAAGCGAAAAACCTTTACTGTCTGGTCCTTTTCAGAGAAAGTTTCCTACTCTACTGGAAAACAAACTCTTTCTGTATTAGCTTGGATCCTGCAGGAAGCAGAGGCCAGGATGAGACATGGAAGAGGAGTTAGCTAGGGGAAGAGGGGCAGAAACAGTGATTCACCCATTGTTTCCTGAGGGTTTCTGGCTCTCTCTTGGGTGATGCTGGAGACACAGATGAGTTGCATACAGGCTCTGCCTCCAAGGAGCACTGGGCCCCATGGGGACACAGCTGTGATGATCCATGCACTACTGTAGGACCCACGGGCACAGTGCAGAGTACTGGGCCTCCCACACAATCCAGGGGTTATATGCTTTTATGCTCTTCTGTTGCGTTGATTGGTGACTTATGCTTTTCACTTCCCATCTGATGTTCTCAGAACTGTTCATGTATTTATTTTTTCGAAGAGGAATAACCTTTCCAGGATTAAACGTTCAGAAAGTAAAGATGAGGAGACAGTGAAAGGTCTACCTGCCACATGGGCTCCTAGCTACCCAGATGCCTTCCTCACATGTGTTCAACATTCCTTTCTGGAGACAGTTTATTCATTTATAAAGCAGGCAGGTGTAGACACCACCCCTTGGCAATACAAATCGCAGCCTGTTACATGCTCGATGTTCCTGCTTTTTCTCCCCTGTTCTCTCTTATAGATTTGTGCAGGCACAGCACCCTCATTCTTGGGGCTACATTATATGGCTGTGACAGGTAATGTTACTGGTTCTCTACCAATGGCTGCTTGGCCCCCAGCCTTTCAGGGGTCTGTGCAGGGTTGCTGTGAGCATCCTCACATATGCATGCTTTCTTGCACATGTGAGGGTATCTGCAGATTCTGAGACAGTCTCTTCCTTTCCACCCAGCTTCATGTTCCGAGAAAGCAGGCGAGCTAGCAGGAGACAGAAGCTATTGCTAAGAAGAGGTGAAGAAATAAACATTTACGGACTTATGGGGTGTTTTTTTTTTTTTTTTTTTTTAACTCCCAGTGCAAAGAAATACATGTTTCTTAAGTAAAATCTATGAAATCCTTCATGGTATAAAGAGGACAGAACTAAATGCCTTTGATTCCACACCAACCCCAAGGGAATCACTGTTAATCATTTCATTTTCCTTCCTACATTATGAAGCTTTCACTTCAAAAACATAGCTACCATTTTTTATTTTAACAATACAAATTGACAATATGCAGGAGGAATTGCAGAGGGAGAAACTGAGTCACAGAAGAACTGTGTGACTTGGCTGGGATCATGCAGCTGGTCAGGGTAGAGCTGTTGGACTTGAACCCCCGTCTGATGGGGCTCCAGAGCTTGTGTTCCTGGTGGGTATGCTATACCCCCTTATCCCCAAATAAAGGATAAAATATAAGCTCTGTTAATTAGGTGCTAGATGATTAATTCATTAATTCCATTGATCCCCAAAACCACTTTAGGAGTGTTAGGTTGTGTCATCACCAAAAAAAGATGTGTTGGGGTCCTACCCTTAGTACCCCAGAATGTGACCTTATTTAGAGGTAGGGTCTCTATAGAAGTAACCAAGTGAAAATGAGGTCACTAAGGTAGGTGCTAATCCAATCTGACTGGTATCCTTATAAGAAGAGACCAGGATTACCATGCGAGGACACAGAGACAAGATGACCTTCTACAAGCCAAGGAGAGAGGTCTGGCACAGGTTCTCTCACATGGCCTCAGAGAGAACCAGTCCTGTGACACCTTGGACGTTCAGCCTCCAGACCTGGGGGACAACAGACTCCTGTTGCGCAAGCCACCTAGTGCGAGGCCAGAGGTCAGGGTGTTGGCAGGCTGTACTGGGTAGAATCATTTGTCACTCTTCTAGCTCCTGGTGGTGGCTGTCAACCCTCATGCTCCTTGGCTTGTAGCTGCACCTCTCTGCTCTCTGCCTCTGTTATTAACCACGGCCTCCCCACATGCGTATCTGTGTCCAGGTTTCCCCTTCTTACAAAGATACTAGTTGTGCTACATAGGGCCCACCCTCAGACCTTGTCTTCACTTGATTACTTCCGCAAAGACTCTGTTTTTAGAAAAGGTCACATGCATAGGTTCTGGGTGGACGTGGATGTTTGGGGAAAACTGTTCATCTCAGCCTAGGTGCGGAGCTGATGTGTTTGCCCTGACTCGTTTTCCAGAGGAAGAGACAGTGCATGTCCTGGTCAACAATGCGGCTGTGATGCGGTGCCCCCACTGGACCACTGAGGATGGCTTTGAGATGCAGCTTGGCGTCAACCACCTGGGTGAGGCTGTGGGCTGCGTGGTATGGGTGTCCCCAGTGGGCCAGACACAGGCTCAGGGTGGGGATGTCCTCCTTCACTCTCCAAGGCAGCCAGGTCACACACTGGCTCAGCGACTTGCCTGATCATCTCTATACACTCAGTCCATCTTTTAGATCATCAGCCTCCTGACCACTTGTCTCTGTCCATCCTCCAGTCTCAGTCTGTCCTTCAGTCACTTTCAGTCTATTTGTTGTCACCCTTGATGCACTTGGAGTTCTGTTAGAAGGACAAAGCGGCAATGGGTCATACTGGGTCAAGGCCTACCCTAGTTACTACCTTACTTAAAGATCCATCTCCAAATAAGGCCACATTCTGAGGTCCTGGAGGATGGGACTTTGACATATTTCTTTGGGGGGCAGGGAGATGAGTAGACATAGTTTAACTCTTAACACACATGTTACTGTCATTCACGCCCTTATTGGTGGAGACTCAGTCACATGATCTGTTGTAGCTTCAAGGGAGTCTGGGACACATCGTCTTTCACTGGGCTGTCTTGTGCACAGCCAAAAATCCTATTACTGAAGAAGAAATGGAGACGGGATTTTGAGAGATGGCAGGCAGTCTCCTCACCAGCTGACCTCATAAGGTCATCACACGGCTTGACATTTGGGGCTGGGTAATTCCTCGAGAGGACTGTCCTTTGTGTTGTAGGATGTTGAGCAGTGTCTTTGGCCTCCATCCACTAGATGGCAGCAGTGACTCCACTTCTCTTTGTAGTTGTGACAACCAAAATTGTCTCCAGATGGTGTCGGATGTCTTCTGGGGGCATTATTGCTTCTGATTGGGAACTGTGTTTTACTGGGAGGGTAATGTCCTCAGCAAGGGACATGGTAAGAGTTCAGTAAGAGTTGTCTTTTTGTCATCTAGGTCACTTTCTTCTGACAAACTTACTGCTGGACAAGCTCAAGGCCTCAGCCCCTTCACGGATCATTAACCTCTCATCCTTGGCCCACATTGCTGGGCACATAGACTTTGATGACCTAAACTGGGAGAAGAGGAAGTATGACACAAAAGCAGCCTACTGCCAGAGTAAGCTGGCTGTTGTCCTGTTCACCAAGGAGCTGAACCAGCGGCTGCAAGGTGTGTGTGTGGCCTTCGTCTTCCCTTAACTCTGAGCCTGGCACAGTCCTACTGTGACCCTGGGTCAATGGGAGATCAAGCACTGGCTCCAGGACCGAGTAGGCCAAAGAGTGACACACACACCACTGCTGGTGCCTGAAGCAGACATCACTAATCAATCACAGCCTTCCTCCCTGCTCATCTAGGATAAGCATCTGAGCCTTTGGTGCTCTAGGCCAATGGACATTTGTCAGTAACTTTGGCTGTCATTTCAGGGAGTGGAAATGGGGTGGATGTTGCTACTGACATCTCGTGGACAGAAGCCAGGGTTGCTGCTCAGTATCCTACAGTGCGCAGCTTAAAAAATGACTAGACCTCTGTGTCCATAGTGCTGAAATTGATCCTTCACCCTTGCTTCTCTAAGTGGACCAGCAGTCTCAGCTCACCTGGGAGCTTGTCATCATTGCAGCATCTCAGACCCCATCCTGACCCACTATTTCAGACTCTGGGGGTGGGCCCAGTGGTCTGGGTTTCTCTAGCCCTCCACATGATTTTTACACACACTTGGGTTGAGAGGCTCTTCTCCAGGCAGCCATGAAACAGCTGCCTTGCAAGATGAAACCACTTGGCATGGAAGTTTCAGAGCAAGAGGGCAGTGTGAGTTCAAGTGTAGGAAATGGGGAAGCCCCAGAGCTCAGGGCAGGCAGCATCAGGCTTCCTAGTAATGTGGAAACCTGGTGTCTGCCCCCTCCTCCCAATTTTCCCTCCCTTCCTCAGGCACAGGTGTGACCGTCAATGCTTTGCACCCTGGTGTGGCCAGGACAGATCTGGGCAGACACACGGGCATGCACAACTCTACCTTCTCCAGCTTCATGCTCGGTAAGTCCCCTCCCAGCCTGTTGTCCCTTCGCTGAATTCCACCCTCCCAGCTTGGGGCCCAGGACCCTCCCTTGGTGTATTAGGACTAATAGGGTATGTGTAGACATTCAGGGACATTTATTAGGAGAGGTTGGCTTATGATTTATGGAGGCTGAGAAGTCCTATGACCTGCCTTCGCTTGGCATGCTGGAGGCTGGCAGTGCAGTTCCAGCCCACACTTGCAACCTGAGAACCAGGGGAGCTGACTCTGTAAGTCCCATCTGAGTCTGAAGGCCAGGAGTGCTGATGTCTGAGGGTGGGGGGAGGTGGTTGTCCCAGCTCAGGCAGTGAGAGTGGATTTACCCTTCCTCACCTTTCTGTTCTATTCTGGCCTCAACTGAGTGCCTGTTGCCTACCTGGGTTTCCTTTACTTAGTCCATCGATTCAAATACTCATCTCTCTTGGTCATACCCTTAGGCACTCAGCTCTTTCGTTGTCCCTTAGTCTAGTCAAGTTGACATAAAATTAACATCAGCCTCAGAGACTGTCTTGAACTTTGCTCTGCCCCTCCCCTATATCTTTCATGGTGCAAAGAACAAGTTGCTTTTCTATTTTGCCAGTCTCAGAGTAGCCCCAGGAAAGAGGCCAGAGCCTGTTTGATGAGAAAACAGTCTCAGAGAGGGCATCCGTGGAGCCGACTCCTGGCTGTGCTCAGGGTAACCTCAGCTTCACCCAGAACTAGCTGTGCCACCTAGGGGAGCTACTTGACCTCTCTGAGCCTGTTTTCTCATGCAAAGTAAGGACCAGAACAGTCACTGAGAGGCTTAGATGGTTAGATGAGACCTCCCTTGAAAGGGCCAGCACAGTTCCTGGCTAAGATTTAAGCCAAATAAACAATTAGAACTTTATAATTAGTCTTTATAATCCTGAGAAACATGTAGTGGGTCGGTACTAAGTGTCAAGGATCTTAAGCTGAGGCTGACACTGGAGACAGTCAATAAATACAAGTTATTTTAGAGCATGATGGGGTAGGTTAAGGATGCAGGGCTGACTGAGAGGAGGGAGAGCTTCCGTTTGCCTGGGAAAAGCCAGGGAGCCTTCCTGAGGGAGGCAGCTTTAGGGCTGGTCACTGCACCTGGAGGGATTTGGCTGGATAGTGCCAGGGAAGGGAACTCCTGCTGGAGGGAACCACAGGAGCAACGGCTTGGAGGCAGGCTCTGTGGGACTACAGGCCAACTTCTGGCCTCAGTGGGCCCTGCATCCTGGGGGTGGAGCAGGGCTTTTTGTGCCATCCTCTCGGAGTGTGTGTGGACTGATTGCAGGGCCCATCTTCTGGCTACTGGTGAAGAGCCCCCAGCTGGCGGCCCAGCCCAGCACCTACTTGGCTGTGGCAGAAGAATTGGAGGGTGTTTCTGGAAAGTACTTCCATGGACTCAAAGAGAAGGCTCCTGCCCCTGAGGCCGAGGATACAGAGGTAGCCCGGAGGCTTTGGGCTGAAAGTGCCCGCCTGGTGGGCTTGTAGTCTTAGGGGCCTTCTGTGAGGGGACAGCCCCTCCCCAAATAACCTGGGAGCAGGTATGAAAGCCACTAGGGAAGCGGAGTCATTAGACCAACCAAGACTGGCTGCCATTCTCGCATCACCCTTTAGGTGGCGGCATTGAGATTGTATGAGCTGCAAGATCAAGGAACCTGGTTGCCATGCCCACATCACCCTCTAGGTGGCAGCATTGACCTATTTTTTTTCTTTTGTGGCCACAGTGGTTCAGACTGCAGGTGGGCACGTGACCCACGGGCTGGCTGGGGCACTACGTCCTTCTGCCAGCAGGTGAGCTGGGCCTGCCAAGGGAGGAGCCAGATCCCTCTACTGTGGGCCATGGTGGGGAACTGTTATGACCTTGGACAAGCTGTTTGCCAGACACGACCAAGTTCATGATTCCAGTCTCTTCTCTAACTGAGTCTTGGTTCCTTCAGTTATAGAATGTGCAGGAAAGGTGATTACCTCACGAGTGACGGGTCACTGCTTGGCTCTGTGAATGACAGCCGTGCATTCCTTGTCAGGGAAAGTTCACCGAGGGTCTTACACGAGCCATGGTGCGGGGGATACCCCAAGAACAGGGTGACACAGACCTGGCCTTGTCCCTGAGTCACGCTGGGGACAGCTGCTGCTGCCCTTGACCCAGGATGCCTGGGGTCACGACCTTCCCTTGCCCACAGAGTCTCAAAATTGCCCTTTAATAATGATAATAAAAAATTTAACTGAGTCATAGGTTTTCTTCCTCTATACCTGTGGCGAAGTGCCAATGAGCAGACAAGTCATGTATTTCCTCTGTTTGGGAAGCAGAGATGTCAGTTTAAATATCATAAGGCCAGTGAATCAATCAGATGTTCAGGCATTTAGAAGAGAAAGAGTCCTTTCTTCCTTTCCACATGGCCGACAGCCGTATGTTAGAAGTGGGGCTGGCACTTAGTTTGGGCACAGAATCGAGACAGGAGGCTCCAAAAGCTGAGTAATAAAGGTAAACATTTTAACATTAAAAAATCTTAATATTTGAGACACTGTGGAGGCCAGGGGTGCTGCGTCACATCCTGCAATACACAGAACAGCACAGAATGACTGGCCCCAGATGCCAGCAGTGTCAGGGAGGGGAAGTGGAATCAAAGGCAGCCAAAACACTTCATACACACAGTTTTCTTTCTGTTTCCACATCAGACCAAAGTAGCCAAAGGCTGTGTTTGGGATGACCTGACACTGGTAGGCAGCTTCCGACATGAACCCTGATAGTCCCCACCTCCCCGTGTTCCAGATAATCCAGGTTCATTTCCTTCATTTTAAGTTGATGAGCCACTTTAATTCTATCTGCTACCTTAATCCTTCTTTGCCACAGAAAGTGACAGGTTCTAGGAATTAAGATGTGGGCACCTTTGGTGGGGTGGGGAGGGCAGGATCACTCTTCTGTGTCATCCTTTTCAAAAATCTGCTTCCTTGGCTTTTCCCATGACTGAACTTCCCTGAATGCTCCCCATCAGTTCCTTTCTGTTCAAATTAAGTGGACTCAGCTTTACTGGTGTTGCTTGCAAGCGAATCAGTTTGAAATGAGCAGATGTTATCAGCAACTTCCTGCTACGCATGGGTGTCTTAGCAAGAAGATAAGTTGGAATTTAAAGTCTGGTTCTGGAGCCCACTGTTTTTTTTGGGGGGTCTGATCTAAACGAATGGAAGGAAGCCTCCTCTGTTATGTAAACACTTGCGACGTGGCTCCAGGCTGACTCTGACCACAAACCCTTATGACAGTTGTCCGCTTCCTTTCTGAAACTAAGAAACCTCAAGGACCACAAGTGTTGACTCACAAATTGTTGTCATCTTTGCCTATGTTCCTGAAGTCTTTGAGGTGGCTCACATACCCAGCTATAACCTTTACAGATGAAAGATGATAAAAACCACTCTAAAAACATCATCAAAACCCACAGACGCCCAGACAGGAGATTGTGGCAATGTAATGAGCAGACTGAGGAAACGAACCTGAAAGGGTGATGCTTTGGGGGTTGGACCTTCACAAAAAGGATACCAAGTCTGTGTGAACTTCTCACACTGCACTTTGGGGCTTGAGAATTCTGCCAGGATGCTATGGCTGCTGGTGGTGGGGAATACTGAAGGGTGTGAGTTAGGCTGGTATTTGCCTGCCACACTAGCAATTTCATAGAAGTGGTCCAAGGGTATTAGGACGGGCTTGGGTTTGGTAATGTCACAATTCTTTTTGCTTGACTATTTGACCATCACCAGGGTCAGCTTCACTCCAAGGCTGGGTCTCTGTAGTGGGTTGAATGGTGATCCCCTAAAAGTTATGCCCATGCCCTAATGCCTGGTACCTGTGAATGGGACCTAGTTTGGAAAAATATTTCTTCATGTATATAATGAAGTTAAGGATTTTGTGATGAGGTCATTCTAGGTTATCTGGGTGGGCCCTAAATCCAGTGATAAGTGTCCTTACCAGAGAGAGAAGAGGAGAGGACACAGAGATTGCAGAGAAGACAGGTGAAGATAGGAATGACAAGCCCCCAGACGGAGGAACAGTGGGAGTCCACCCCACCAAGGCAAGATGTAGACTGCCCTGGAGCCTTTGGGGGGTGCAGGTCCCTCCTGACACCTTGAGTTTGGACTCCTGGCCTCTGGAACTGTAAGAGAATACACTTATGTGGTTTAAAGCCATGAAGGTGATGGCAATTTGCTGTAATAGGCGGAGTAAACATATCTCTTTGGAGTCAGGAAATGGCTGCCCACTTGGGCCACTTGCTTTCTTGAGAAAGCACTTCTGTTTCGTCTGTCTGATGGGGTTATGTGTTCATCTTAAAGCCCATAAAGGTCCCCGAGGAACGCCAAGACACACTGGACCTTAAGCAGGGTTTTCCACCACCAGTGCTGTTAACATCCAGGGCTGGATAGTTCTTTGTGTAGAGTGGGTGGGGGCATCCTGTTGAGCAGCATCCCTGGTCTCCACCCACTAGATGCCAGGAGCAACCCACTCCTCTACCCCCCACCAGCCATGACAACTGAATTGTCTCCAGACTTTGCCTAGTGTTGGCTGGAACGGAAAAGTCACCGCTAGTCAAGAACCACTGAGGTAGATGGATCCAGGTCCATTTTTGGGCCTGAAAGCATTTGTAGCTGCAAATGGATGGCAGGTGAGATGGACCAAGTCATGACGTGTTCCCCCCAGTGGTTAACTGGGATGATGTGCAGACAGAAGGCAAGGTGCTGGGAGAGGAAGTGGCTTTAGAATTTGACATCACTCTGAACACAGCGTAAATGATAAGTGGTGGTCTGCTTCCAATGGGGACAGAAGCCTTAGATGCAAACATAGTAATGAATGGTTCAGAAAAGAAGTTATTGGTACTGTATTCATAGCTCTTCTGTAAATTTGTTTCAAAATACACAAGTTAAGCTAAAACAAACAAACAAACAAACAAACAAACAACCCAATACAGAATAACAAATAAAACAGCACAAAAACCCTGACCTCAGCATCATGAGAAGATAGGGAATGCCTGAACTTCAAAACAATTCCAAGTAAAACGAAGAAGGAAAAACCCACCAGTTTCTGCACAGCAATCTCATGCTGTCTCTCTTTTCATACTTTTTATTCATTTGAGTCCTGGAAATGTGTTATTAGAATAAAGTTAAGTTCAATAAGTAAGAGTGAAGGCAGAAAAGAAGGAAGACGGTAACTAGATAAAGTCAGGTACGTCTCCTCCTAGGTCTGCACTGACATTACAACCAAATTATAAAATAACATGGAGAATCACCTGAAGTCCAGCTGATCATAACACCTACATCTGATAATAAAAAGGAGCCACATCGAAGCCGGTAGGAGGGGCAAAGTCACAAACGAGCTGGACCCACTCCTGTGGGCGGTGGAGGATCACTGGGAGGGAGAGTGAGGCTGCAGAAGCTCCCCTGAAGGAGAGGGGAATTCTGGTCTCATCTGGGGCTCCCCAGTCCATGATTCCAGCCCAGGGAAGAGGAGATTCCAATAACTCTGACTGAAGAAACCAGAGGGGATTCCGGTTGTCTGGTTAAGGTGGAAGGAGACTGAATCCCTAGATGTCTCTTTGAAGGACCCCCACAGAGGCTCTCTGACCTGTGGATGCCCAACCCTACCCACAAATTGCCCCAGGTGTCCCATTGGCAATGAACTGCCACAGCCCTGCCACTCCCCCCCGATCTCCCAACCCACACAGGCAACATACTTTGGGTGGCACAGGGTGCGCAGTGCATGGAAATCAACAGCAGGCAGATCTTTGCTGCCCGTGAGAGTTGCAATATTGTGTCCAGGGAGTGCAGGGGTTGGTGGGACTGCCCCAGACAGCAGCTAGTCTCACTGTGATTTGTGTCTATAGTGGAAATGCCCAGGCACAGAAGTTGCAGCAAAAGTGAGGCTGTATTGGCTGGATGGTCCTTTTCCCTCTGAGATCCTGCTTCACCCAAGCCACGAAGTGTCTGCAGCCCATT